>CM076570.1:827035389-827635389 GCA_034641835.2 Pinus albicaulis
CAAACTTTGTTTGCCAGTTTTCCAAAATTAGGCGAAAAATTGGTTCGCCATTGTCGTCAGTACGCCGTCAATGTAAAAGGCAAACGAATTTCGACCGAACTAAATTCAATAGTTTAGCCGAAATCCTGAATTGTTCAGCCAAACTATGACAAGAGTTCGGCTGAACTATGGAGGAAAAAAATTTTCCGCCTTGAATTGTCACAAAAGTGTTACCCATCTTCGCATTTTCACCTGGATGTTTTTGAAGAATCCCTTATAAAAATACCCCAGACATCCATTTCTAGTGGAGGTTACTATAGGAGGTTGGTGGGTAGAGGTTTTTGCGGATGTTTTTCGTTCGGTGCGCTTATCATCCTAAATCACACCGGTGCGCTCAACAAGAGAAATCATTGGTGTGCACAAAGCCTTATTAGCATTGGGTACAGTACTCCATACACACCCGCTTGGTGCATCGTATTAATGTAGCGCACCGGTGCTTTACAACTCTTCCACATTGGTGCCTCATAATAAGCATGCCAAAATAGAAACCGCCCGGTGCGGTCTTACGAAACCGCACTGGTGCGCTTATAAAACCTCGTGCACTGGAACATGGTTAAATTGAAAAAAATTACGGCAAAAAACTGCATTTTCCACTTTTCTCAGTGGTCTAGTGAACTTATCATCATAAACCACACCAGTGCGTCTTAGTACTAATATGCATCGATGCTTCACAACACTTCCGCACCGGTGCGTCATAAAACACCACGCCAAAACATAAGTTGCGATCTTATGAACTGCATCGGTGCGCTTATAAAATCCCACGCACCAGAACAGGGTTAAATAAAACCTCGCGCGAAGCATCTTTTCATTGAAATATCTTTTCTAAGAAGGAAAATTTATTTTGTAAAATGCAGTATTGGAGTAGCGGAGGGTTCGAATAGTGGGCAAGATTTTTTCTGAGGAGGTGAGGGTTTGAAAAGACGAGAGTTAAAATTTTGACTAAGAAGTTTATAGAAGAGAAAATGAGTGATTCAAACAGAAATACAGACTAAGATGCTTAGAGGGATGCAGACGGATACAGAGCTTGACAGAGTACAAAAGGATAAAATATTTATGAAAAATCTGAGAAGGACAAAGACCATGTTCGCTTGATCTCTCCAGAATGCGTTTAAAAGCTAGGAGTATTTTCCGAGCTTCGGTTGCCTTACATAAAATTTTACCAGCAAAGTTGACGTCACATAAAATCACATCTTCGGCTTTCAATTGAACCTGAATGGCATCTCTAACTTTTCTGAGCTGTGGTCCTATGGATAATGAGGAATATCACATGGAAGGTACCCTAAAATCCAAAATTTTGAAGGTATAGGTGAATTAGCACTTATCAAAGAACAAAATGTCAAACAAAATGCAAACGGGATACACTTAAGGATTCCCTGGTTCCATTTGTTATTGAAAATGATGCTCTCTCTCGATGAAACCAATAAAAATTCTGCTTGTATTATAAATGGAAATCTAGTGACCATTTTTGTGGGAAGAAAAGCATAGATACCTGCACCTACCACATTTCCACCTGCAAATCGGTTTCCCATTGGAAAAGCTAATTTAATAGCCCATTTTGCAATTTCTTTCCTCTGCTCAACCCTATACTCATTTTCTATGGGAAACCATTGCCTTCACATGTAATAACCGCATCGTCTAGTCAAAAATCGGTCTTCTTCTGCTAACAAATGCAAAATGAAGGACTTGTTGTCATTGCTCCCAAAACATTCAAGGTCATTTTCTCGTAAAACAGAGATTGTATAAATTTTGTTAAGATCAAGATAGAAAGCACAATGGAGAAAAGAGTAAATTGGATGCCAAGATGGAGGAGGAACTTACAAATGAGCAAGAAAATCATGGGTCAGCAAGCAGATCATGGGGCACCTTTTCTTGTTGCAGGTCCTAGAAAGGTTCAAGTTTATTTTTCTAAAAGAAGAAGAGGGGTAGTTTTGAAAAGAAATGGCCCAAATATTTTCACAGCAAAATTTACATTTCCAACATGTCTAATTTTGGTGTACACACGTAAAAGTAATTTTGGTGCTTCAACCACAAATCGGTGCTAATGTACAGATAACCGCACCGGTGCGTTCTAGTTGCTACGCACCGGTGAGTTTTAGTTACTACGCACCGGTGTCGTGTTACCAATGGACACACCGGTGCGGTGCTATCAAGTGATGCCGGTGGCCGACAACAGCAAACTAAAGAATTAAACTCTATTTTCTTTAATTGAAAAAAATGGTAAATTGAAAAATGGGCAGAAAAATATTTTCGAAAATCTAATTTCACAAAACAATTCTTTAAATACTAAACACTTTTAATTATTTCACTATTTTTGCAAAAAAATTCAGCCAGAGATTTGCACGAGACATACTTGGAGTAAGAGAGCACGAGAGCACTGTGGTGCAGCGAAATACTTTCAAACAGAACTATTCAGGCAATCAAAATTCCAAACCTTTGGTGATTCAAACCTTGTAGCATAGAATTTTAAACGATCTCATGATTAAATTTTATTGTTTTTTTTTAACATTTTCTGCAGTATTTTTTATGCAGTAAGTAAAAAATTTCAATTTGTTGTTCATTTTTAGAAAGAAAAAAAAAATCCATTTTTACCCTAAACTCTTCATTCTTTTTGTTTCTACCCTTGCTTCTTCCTGTTTCTGTGACTTCAGAATTAGGGATTTTTATTTTAGATTGAAATCCAACCCACGAGACGAATTGTATAGTCGGATCCCAATCCATGTCGGCCCTTGCGTGAATTTTTGAAAAAAATGGATTTTTTTTTTTTAATCGGTGCACATTGCATAAACCAACACACTGGTGCTCTGTATTATACCAGTGCACCGCATAAATACTGTGTAATAAAAAATTTAAAAATAATTTTTTTTTAATCAGTGCGCCATATATAAAATAGGGCACAATGTGTACATTACGATAAAACAGATGGGCTTATTTGCTTTGATGACCATGTTCACTTGCTCTCTCCATAATGCATTTAAAAGTTGGGAGTATTGTCGGAGCTTCGGTTGGCTTACATAAACTTTTACCGGCAAAGCTGACATCGCATAAAATTACATCTTCGGCTTTCAATTGAAACTAAATGGCATCTCTAACTTGTCTGAGCTGTGGTCCTGTGGATAACGAGGAATATCACATGGAAGGTACCCAAAAATCCAAGTTTTTGAAAGTATAGGTGAATTAGCACTTATCAAAGAATGAAATGCCGAAAAAAATGTGAACATGATACAATTAAGGATTCCTTGGTTCCATTTGTTATTGAAAATTCTTCTCTCTCTGGATGAAACCAATAAAAATACTGCTTGTATTTTAAATGGAAATCCAGTGACCATTTATGTGGGAAGAAAATCATAGATACCTGCAGCTACCATATTTTCACCTGCAAATTGGTTTCCCATTGGAAAAGCTAATGTAATAGCCCATTTTTCAATGTCTTTCCTCTCCTCAACCCTATACTCATTTTCTACGGGAAACCATTGCCTCCACATGTAATAACTACATTGTCTAGTCAAAAATCGGTCTTCTTATGCTAACAAATGCAAAATGAAGGATTCGTTGTCATTGCTCCCAGAACATTCAAGGTCAGTTTCTCATAAAACAGAGATTGTATAAATTTTTTTAAGATAAACATAGAAAGCAGAAAGGAGAAAAGAGGAAATTGGATGCCAAGATGGAGGAGGAAATGACAAATGAGCAAGCAGATCATGGGTCAACAAGCAGATCATGGGGAACCTTTTCAGCTTGTTACAGGTTATGGAAAAGTTCAAGTTTCTTTTTCTGAAATAAGAAGAGGTGTAGCTTTGAAAAGAAATGGCCCAAAGATTTTCACAGCAAAATATACATTTCCAACATGTCTAATTTTGGTGTACACACATAAAAGTAATTTCGGTGCCTTAACTGCAAATTAGTCCTAATGTATAGATAACCATACCAGTGCATTTTAGTTATTGCGCACCGGTGAGTTTTAGTTACTACGCACCGGTGCCATGTTACCAATGGACGCACTGGTGATGAATAATTGCAAATAAAAAAAGTGCAACTCTATTTTCTTTAAGTGAAAAAAAAAATGGTAAATTGAAAAATGGGCAGCAAAATATTCTCGAAAATCTAATTTCATAAAACAGTTCTTTAAATACTAAACACTTTCCTTATTTCACTATTTTTGCTAAAATTTTCAACCAGAGATTTGTAGGAGATATACCTGGAGCAAGATAGCATGAGAGCATTGTAGAGTAGCGAAATACATTTGAACAGAAGTATTCAGACAATCAGAGTCCAAACCTCTAGTGATTCAAACCCTGTAGCATAGAATTTCAAACGATCTCGTGATCAAATTTGATTTTTTTTAAACTTTTTTTTGCAGTTTTTTTTATGAAGTAAGAAAAAAATTTCAATTTGTTTTTCATTTTCGAAAAAAAAAAAAAAAAAAAAAAAAAAAATAAAAATAAAAATAAAAATTTCATTTTTATCCTAAACCGTTCATTTTTTTTTTTGTTTCTGCCCTTTCTTCTCCCTATTTCTGTGATTTCAGAATTAGGGCTTTTCATTTTATATTGAAATCCAACTCACGAGATGACTTGCATATAGTCAGATCCCAATCCATGTCGACCCTTGCATGAATTTTTGAAAAAAATAGATTTTTTTTTTTTTTATCGGTGCACCCTGCTTAAACTAGCACACTGTGCAAATACTGTGTAATAAAAAAATTAAAAACAATCTGTTTTTAATCAGTGCACCATATCTAAAATAGGGCACAATGTGTACATTATGATAAAATAGATGGGCTTGTTTGCTTTGATGACCATGTTCACTTGCTCTCTCTAGAATGTGTTTAAAAGCTAGGAGTATTGTCCGAGCTTCAGTTGGCTTACATAAACTTTTACCGGAAAAGTTGACGTCGCATAAAATCACATCTTAGGCTTTCAATTGAACCTGAATGGCATCTCTAACTTGTCTGAGCTATGTTCCTGTGGATAACGAGGAATATCACATGGAAGGTACCCAAAAATCCAAATTTTTGAAAGTATAGGTGAATTAGCACTCATCAAAGAATGAAATTCCGAACAAAATGCTAACGAGATACACTTAAAAATTCCCTAGTTCCATTTATTATTGAAAATGATGCTCTCTCTGGATGAAACCAGTAAAAAGTTTGTTTGTATTATAAATGGAAATCTAGTGACCATTTCTATGGGAAGAAAATCATAGATACCTACAGCGACCATATTTCCACCTGCAAATCGGTTTCCCATTGGAAAAGCTAATGTAATAGCCCATTTTGCAATGTCTTTCCTTTTCTCAACACTATACTCATTTTCTATGGGAAACCATTGCCTCCACATGTAATAACTGCATCGTCTAGTCGAAAATCAGTCTTCTTCTACTAACAAATGAAGAATGAAGGACTCGTTGTCATTGCTCCCAGAACATTCAAGGTCAGTTTCTCATAAAACAGAGATTGTATAAATTTTGTTAAGATCAAGATAGAAAGCACAAAGGAGAAAAGAGGAAATTGGATGCCAAGATGGAGGAGGAACTTACAAATGAGCAAGCAGATCATGGGTTAGCAAGCAGATCACGGGCACCTTTTCTTGTTGCAGGTTATGGAAAGGTTCAAGTTTATTTCTCTAAAAGAAGAAGAGGTGTAGTTTTGAAAAGAAATGGCCAAAATATTTTCACAGAAAAATTTACATTTCCAACATGTCTAATTTTGGTGTACAGATGTAAAAGTAATTTCAGTGCCTTAACCGCAAATCAGTGCTAATGTACAGATAACCACACCGGTGTGTTTTAGTTACTACGCACAGATGTTGTGTTACCAATGGATGCACCGGTGCGATGTTATTAAGTGACGCACTGGTGACGAATAACCAAAAATAAAAAAAGCGCAACTCTATTTTCTTTAAGTGAAAAAAGGGCAGTAAATTGAAAAATGGGCGGAAAAATATTTTCAAAAATCTAATTTCATAAAACAATTCTTTAAATACTAAACACTTTTCATTATTTCATTATTTTTGCTATAATTTTCAGCCAAATATTTGCATGAGACATACCTGGAACAAGATAGCATGAGAGCAATGCGGAGTAGCGAAATATGTTCGAACAGAAGTATTCATACAATCGGAATCCAAACCTCTGGTGATTCAAACCCTGTAGCATAGAATTTCAAACAATCTAGTGATTAAATTTGATTATTTTTTTTACTTTTTCTGCATTTTTTTACAAATTAAGAAAAAAATTTCAATTTGTTTTTCATTTTCATAAACAAAAAAAAAAAAATCCATTTTTACCCTAAATCCTTCATTTTTTTTGTTTCTGCTCTTTCTTCTCCCTGTTTTTGTGATTCCAAAATTAGGGCTTTTCATTTGAAATTGACATCCAACCCACGGGACGACTTGCATAGTTAGATCCCAATCCATGTCGGCCCTTGCGTGAATTTTTGAAAAAAATGGATTTTTTTTTTATCGGTGCACCCTGCGTAAACTAGTGCACTAGTGCACTATATTATACTAGCACACTGCGCAAGTACTGTGTAATAAAAAATTTAAAGAATTTTTTTTTAATCTGTGCGCCATATCTAAAATAGGGCACCAGTGCGTTATGTTATGAGGAGAGCACCGTACGGTCTATTATATTGTTTGTGCGGTGTGTTTATAAGACCTACGCGCAACGACGTCGGTGTGTACATCATGAAAGGTGGACCGGTTTCTTGAGATTTATTGTTTACTTGAAAAGTTGACAATTTATTTATAAATATATTAATGAATGATATGGTGCGGGTTTTATATTGATAAAGAAATGACTGATAAGAGATCAAGTAACAAAAATACTGATAAAAAATCAAGAAAAGAAAAAAATGCAAGTTCTTTGTAAATTATTTACAAAAAATATTATTTTTGAACTATATGTAAGTTTAACTAATATGTATTGTTTATTGTGTATCATGTAGAGCCACAAAATGATGAAGCTCGATAAGATTATTAATGATCTAGGACTAGAAGAGTGTAAAAGTTTGATGGAAAAATTGCAAAATGATGAATCAAGTGAATGAAAAAATACTATCGATCCAATATGAATTTCTTTTTTTAATTTTCATTAATAATATACTTAAAATTATTAGATAACATATGTTAAACAATCTATTAATTCACATCTGTTTAAAGTTCTACAAGAACCAACAACTCAGAAAAGGAATGTTGTTCTAAGAAAAGAAAAAAATAGAACATGCAAATGAAAATGAATTTCTCCTTAGCTCATTTGGAGTGGTGCTAGAGGTTAACGAAAGGGGGAAAAGCTTTTACAAAAGTTTGAGGAATATAGTGGAACGAATGTATAGACGTTCTTTCCACTTATAATACAAAAATAAATCCAATGATTCCAAGAACCAAATTTTATCTAAACTACAGGAAGAGTTTCTAGACAATTGGTCAATGAGACATGTCAGACTTTTAATAGCAAAAACGTACAAAAAAAGAAGAAGGAATGAAAAAGTAATATTCCTTTAAATGTTTGTCTAGAATTATTTATAAATATCACTTTTGTTATATTTACTTTTCATATATCAATATAAAAATTAAATAGTTTATTTTCATGTTACATTTTCAGGAAGATTATGAAAATCTCAAAAGTTGAATGCGCTAATATCAGAAATATGCCTGTAGAAATGTCTAAAAAGGTGTACAAGGAGATGGTTAAAGGAATGGACAAAATTGCATTGTAGGAGGAGGCATCTCAACAACAATGTGCTTCAAATGTAATATGTAATTATTGAATTTTCAATCATTAGGTACAATAAATAAACAATTTAGCATTAAATATTAATTTTCAAGTATTTTCTTGCAGAAGAAAATGGAACCCATTCAGCACATAAAACAAGACGACAAGGAAGAAAAGGGTTGATATCTAAGTTTGTGAGTAATTGTTACTTCCTTATGAAAACTTAACTAGATTTCATTTTTTTTTTTTTTAATTTGTTTTACAAAAATCATCATTGAATGTCTTCAAACAGGTACTAACATACAAAGAAGAGCCATCAGACAAATTGATTGAAATTGGGTTAAATATGGGTTGTGAGTATATGTTGGCATATCAGAAATTAGTTGTGGAATTTGTAAGCATCTATTGATCTTGTTTTACTTAGCTCCATCTATAATGAATAGAACAAAAAAATATTTTATATTAAATATATGATTTGTTATGGGGTATAAAACTTGTAGGAAACAAAGTTTGGAATTGTGCCAACAGATGAAATTTTGAAAGATAGCATGGTACATGGTTTTGAAAGAATGTGTATAGTTTATGAGTTAATTGTTTCTATGGCACGTCATTTTTCTTTTTGATTTACATTGATGTATTTTATTTAATATTTCAATTTTCATTATTCTAACCAATGTATATACACTCATTTCAATTTATTTTATGTTTGTAGATGGAAGGTGAAGAAGAAGAAAACAATCAACACTGTGAACAAAACATTCCTAAAAATAACCCAAGTCATGGAAGTAGCTCTAGCAGTGACAGCAGTTCAAGCGAAGAATGATGATCACTATGTTTGGATATCAAAGCAAGGCGTTGTATTTTTTGGAATATTTGTCTGTGAAATTAGACATTTTGTTTAATGTAATGGACATAGTGTCCCAATTGAAAGACAAAGGGATACCAATAACTGTCCCATTTTATATGACAAAGACTCTCTTATATATATGTGTGTGTGTGTGTGTGTGTTTTAATTTATTCTATTGTGCTCTCCATTGTCTCTATTGCGTTCTCCATTGTCCTTCTCAAATGCACTAATAAAAATTTAATTCATATGAATATTGTTATAAGATATATATGTGTCAACTTTTGATGAATAATGAATTTTAAAAAATCATAATAATTATTATATGATATAACAAATTAATCCAAACATCACATTCAAATGCATTAATAAAAAATTAATTAATATGAATATTGTTTTAATATGTGTCGACTTTTGATGAATAATGAATTTAGAAAAATCACAATAATTTCACTGTCATAGGTCGACGTTTCTAAAAAATACAAAATGAACAATGGTGTGTGTTAATTACTGTACACCAGTGCGTTTGTATGATGCAACACACCAGTGTGTTTCTATGACCTATGGGCACCTCACAAATACCAAAGCCAATTAAAAATCTCGGTGTGTTTTGTGCGATACTCCGCATCGGTGTGTTTATGTGATACTACGCACCGATGCATTTGTACGACGTATGAGCACCGCACAAATACTAATACCAAATATAAATATCGGTGCGTTTTTCTGATACGGTCCACCGATGCGTTTATATAAGTCTACGTACTGGTGCGTTGAGACGAACTATGGGCATCGCACAAATCCCAAGACCAATTGGTACATCCTCGTGCATTGTATCACCAACACTATGCTTGGTGTAGTTTTATACCTTGAAAAATCAGTGCAGAAACCTTCGACCGCCTCGGGGCCACCGTCTAGATGACATGCACCGGTGTGTTGAAACCTTAGTAGCGAACCGATGAAAAAAACATCCGTAAAAACCTCCGGCTGCCCAGTTTTTTTATTTGTGTTGAATTTCTATTAAAAACTCCGCCAAAACCTCCGTAACCATAACGGATGTTGTAGCAAATATTTTTTTGACAATTTTGGCCAATTTTATAACACTAAAAACCTCCTTTATGACCTCCGCTAGAGGGTCTTTTCCTTGTAGTGCTCATGGAAGTTTTACAACAACTTCCTTCTTAACTACTGCTTAGATCAAGCTAAGAGAAAAAAATTGAACTACAGCTAGTTGGATCAGAGGCTTAGCCAAATAGAATAAATTGTTGTATCTATTTTGTTCTAAAAAAACAGGAAACATTAACACATATTTGGTGAGCATATATGCACTAGGTAGATAATTCCATGTCCAAAGATAAGCCCATGTCCAAAGTGTATCTAAAGCTTATTGACATGGACTAAGGCTGAGGTCGATAGCCAATATCATTGATAGGAGGTGGAATTTTCCAACCAGTCATATAGCCAAACATAGGCAGTGTTCATTGCCATAAGGGCATTTGATAGCCGATCATTGGAAGCCATAGATTCCAGAAATAGCTTTACCTTTCATTAGTATAACCTAAACCAATAGCAAAGGCAAGAGCAGTGGTTCCAGCACCAAGAGTTTAAGCAGCAGCACCAACAGTCAATAGGGAATTTCCAGCCATAGGTGAAAACAAGCAGCTGTGCGGTAAACTTGTTGAAATTAGCCATAGAAAAATACTCTACATAGGTACATAATTAAGTACAGAACAAAAACAATAGGTGGTAGAAATTATTCACTTAATTATGAATGTCTTGTTAATTGTCCTATCTAGTTAGTTTTTATTTCCAAGTCAATACCTCTAATCAACCCTTGCCCCCAATAGATGAAATTTAATGAAGTCACCAAACTTGTCTTAATGATGCCAAAAAGTATGTTGCTTATAGCCATGTTAACAACCTAAAAAAATAGCAAAGGCAAGAGAAGTGGTTCCAGCACCAAGAGTTTCAACAACATCACCAAGGAATTCATCTTCAAACTTGCATACACTTAACAAGAAACTATGATTGTCCTGTTAGTCAATACCTCTACACCAGTACAAAAAGTATGAATTCATCTTGAAAATTGCATACACTTAACCAAAAAATTTCTTACAACCATGTTAAAAACCTAAAAAAATAGCAAAGGCAAGAGCAGTGGTTCCAACACTAAGATTAAGGAGTAGCACCAACAGTCAATAGGGAATTTCCAGCCATAGGTGGAAACAAGGAACTATGTGCTAAACTTGTTGAAATCAGCCCTGGAAAAATACCATACATAGGTACATACTTAAGTACAGAACAAAAATAACAGGTGGTAGAAATTATTCCAAAATAGTATGGAGAATTTGCTTGGGACTGCTTCGACATGAAAGGAATTCATCTTCAAACTTGCATATACCTAACAAGAAACTATCAATGTCATGTTAAATGTCCTATCTAGTTAGTTTTTCTTTCCAACTCAATACCTCTATTCAACCCTTGCCCCCAATAGATGGATTTTAACGAAGTCACCAAAATTGTCTTAATGAAGCCAAAAATTATGTTGCTTACATCCATGTTAACAACCTAAACAAATAGCAAAGGCAAGAGCAGTGGTTCCAACACCAAGATTTTAAGCAGCAACACCAAGGAATTCATCTTCAAACTTGCATACACTTAACAAGAAACTATGAATGTCCTGTTAGTCAATACCTCTACACCAGTACAAAAAGTATGTTTCTTACAACCATGTTAACAATAGAAGATGCCATGTTAACTTACAACCATTTTGATTACAATCATGTTGCTTACAACCATGTAGCTTACAGCCATGCAACTTAACATCCTTGTAGCTTACAACCATGTAGCTTAAAAACCATGTAGCTTATAGCCATGTAGCTTAACAACCATGTAGCTTACATCCATGTTGTTAATAATAAATATGTATCAATTATCTTTCTCATGTTGATATTACAAGTCATACATAATTTAAATACAATATAATGAAAATCATTCAATAATTCAAAGTAACAATGTAATCCAAATTCAACTTTTCAGGTAAACCAAGTCTGTTCCACTTCAATGTCAATTAATTCACAACAAACAACAGAAGATTTCATGTTATTAGCAGTACATAAGTATTAATTATTGAATCTCATGCTAATATTGGAATTCATACATAAATATATTTTACTCTATACAGTTGTGCTATAATACTTATCAAATTTCTTACTCATGTTGTACTCGAATACAATTTTAAATCAGAATTTCATGGTAAATCTGCAGGTTGTTGGAGCCATGCCAAGAGTTTCTATTGCAGATTGGATAAGGAACATGAGGCGAGGGAGAAAGGGGGCCCAACTGTGGAGCAGTTCATCAGATGAGGATGTCAATGCTCCCAATGCTCCCAGCAATGTCGTTGAAAAGGACCCTATGGTAGCAGATCATCCCAGCCCGCCATCAACCACAAAGCCATCTTCAACCACAATGCAAGGCGCAGGTTCAACAAAGAAAATCAGTGCCATCAGAGGCTAGACAAAGCAAGACATACTCGATGCAATTGATGACATCGAGTATAAGTGATATTCAATCCGTGCGTCTACAAAAAAACATGGTATTGCTGCCTCTAACATACATTATTCGATAAATGGGTTGACCAATACAAAGCGTAGAGGGCCTGTAACAGTTATGATTGAAGAGGAGGAGGATGAGGTGGTTGAGTGGTGTAAGGAGATGGCCCAATTGGGACATGGGTTAGAGCATATAAAACTTAAATCCACTATAGCTCAAATATGTCAAGGGAGGCCAAACCCCTTTAAAGATGGTTTTCCTGGTAATTCATGGTAGATTTGGTTTAAAAAGAAGCATCCAGACCTTGTGTTACGTACAACAGAGGGCCTTGACAGAGACCGGGCTTTAAATCTATGCCCTGCAATTGTTTCCAAGTTCTATAACACTCTTTTTGTTGCATATGACCAACACTCATATGCCCCAGACCATATATGGAACTATGATGAAACATATTTACAGGCAGGAAGGAATTGTAGTATGCGGGTAATTGCCAAGAGAGGGAGTAGGTATGTGCCTAAGAGCAGGGAGTGGATCACAATTCTTGCCTGTGTCATTGAAATTGGTTCATCAATACCACAATTTTATCTATTTAAATGTAAAACTCATCTAAAAAATTATATACAGAATTGTGAACCAGGTGCATGCATGGATGCACATCCACATGCATGGATGACAAAGGAATTGTTCCTAAATTGGCTTTGCCACTTTGCTGTTTTTGTGCCGGGTGGTGTCTTGCCTAAAAATAGGCACTTACTAATTTTAGATGGCCATGGATGCCACATGGCTGTGCAGACAATCGAGGAGGCTAATAAGTTGGGCATTGACATGTTAACAATGCCGACTCATACCACTCACAGATTGCAGCCCCTTGATGTGAGCGTGTTTGGGCCTTTCAAGAACTATTTTAGGGTTGAGCAAGCTTCATGAATGGAAAAGAATCTAGGGGTGGAAGTAAAGAGGTTTGAGCTATCTGAGCTTGCAAGTAAAGAATTTAAAAGGGCTCGCACACCTTCTAATATCAAGGCTGGATTTAGGAGGACTGGTATATGGCCACTTAATTTTGATGCTCTTATGCATGATACCAGTTGTAGCCAAGCATTTGAAGTGGAAGGTCAAGAAGAAGAGAACTTAGAAGAGCATGTCAGTGCCCAAGAAGATGTAGCTGCTGTTGAAGGTATAATTTCCCTTTTTGAAGGGTTGTTCTATGGTGGTGATGATGTTGAGCATGTCAGTGAGACACAGTTCAGTCATGAACCAACTAACAATATCAATGAGGCTGTTACACCCACTGAACCACCTGCGAATTATGCATGTGATATTCCATGTGATGCAACTGACAATGAGCAATTGACCATGCCAACCATAGTAAGTGCACCATCCTGGTAGGTAGAGTTCATGATGAATATCACTGGAAATAATGTATCTACCACCAATGAGGAGGAAAGCATGGACATGCCTTCACAACCATCAGGGTTGAACACTGAACTTGTTCATTATTTTGTGGAAAATGGATCACCAGAAGAGGAGCCTATTTAGCATGAAGTACCTAAAGAAGACAACAATGGGGGCCAGTCAGTTGTACTAGAGGATCAAATCCAAGTGCCAGGTCCGGAGGAGCATGGTGCAACAAAAAAATAGAGATTACTTGGTGCATTCCTAAAGCTTCCAGAAGAGAGAGTGAAGGCCTCATCAAGGAAGTCAACATCAGATTATCTTCGTTTAGGGAGGATTTCACAATTGCTCACATTTGAAGATTATATGAATTTAATGTTCGAGTTTGAACGTAAAAAGAATGAAATTCAAGAAGCTAAAAAGAGAAAGAAGGAGTTAGCCAATGAAAAGAGGGATGCAAGGATTGCAACAACAAAAGCTCGAGGAAAGGAAAGGTTCGAAAGACAAAAAGAAAGGAAAGATAAGGAACATCAAAAGAAATTGGCAAGGCAAGAGAGAGAGGCAAGAAAGGTTTAGCAAGAGTTGGAAAAAAGAGGAGGGGTGAAAAGCAGGGAAGACCATGGTTCAAGCCAGTTTTAGGAAAATAGGTTGATGTCTAACATGTTGGACCACATTGTAGAGAAGACACCATCATTCCAAGACCTGATTAACATCCAAGTCCCCAACTATCAGGCATGGGTAAGGCCCACCTCTTATACCCCTACAAGTGTAGGTTTGAATCCTAACTGTGTTTATATGACACCTGCAGTCAGTGCTGGGGTTAGTAACACAAGTGGACACTTGACATACTCAGTCCCACCATGGCTACATGGAGCGAATTGGAATCAACCATATGGCAACATTCAGGCACCTCTTAATCATCCAATGTTGGGAAGTCCACCATACTTGGGTCAAGAAGTCAACTCAACAATTTTGGGCAATGCAGGAAATGGAAGCCATCAAGCATAGGGGTGGCATGACTTAATTTTTGTAACCACAAGACACTATGATTTTGGTAAGGATGAACTAGGTTTTCTAAGGATAGCATCCATGGATGTTTGGGAAGCTACAAACAGTTTCAAATTAGTATGTATCAAACAGTTTCTAATTCCTACAGGTTTGTCAATCTGTTGAAGTTATATCATTAGCCTATATCAGAATTTTTATGAAGTTATATGTATGAAGTTATTACTTATTTAAAATAACACAACACTTTCCATAGCCTATATCAGAATTTTTAATTTTTAATTAGTATGTATCAAACAATTTGTAATTTCTACAAAATTATATCTTGTATTCCTTGGGAGTTAACAAATTGGCAGTGTAAGCTCGGTGTCTAACTTGCTCACTTGCAAAGGCATAATACCAATCATCAATGACACCATTAAAACAAGTGACAACTGGTGCCATCATTTTTGTTACTTATAGTGACAAGACAACCCACATTCATCGATAGAAGCCAGTGATAATCTTTATGAATAGTGATTAATAATAGAGTTGGGATAAAATTTTCCAATAATACAAAAGAAACAAAAATCCCTCCATGAACATTTTCTCTGTTGAAAACATTATATGAATATAAACATCAAAATTTCAATTTATATTGCATGTAAACAAAATATCCCTTGAATATTACATGCTCTTTAATGAACATAAACATATACTAATAATCCTGTTAAATAATAAGTATATCAATACGGGGAGAAAACCAACAGTCTTATATAACGAAATTGTGTGAGGAAATCAGATAAAATAAATAATGCTAACAAATTCTAATTAATCGGATCAGTGGGCTAAAAACTTGTATCATTATACTGGTGCAATGAAAATTACTTGCTAACTTCATCAATAAAAATCACTCAATAAAGGAGGTTAAAATTACTTGCTTAAAAATCAATAAATAAAGGAGGAGACTCTGAACAAAGAAACTAAATTCATAAGAAAAAAAGTCTCTGACACCAAATTCCAGCTTGGATTTTGGCCCATTTCCCCACTCTGATAATGTGTCTTGCAATGAGAACAACCCTGATTGAATGATCCTATCTCTTAATTGACAAAAAATAAGTGGAATATAAAAATCATAACTGCAAAAAATGATACCCTGAAAAAAGAACAAAGGGTGTGAACAAAGAAATTGAATTCATAAAGGAAAAAAAATCTAAGGTAAAATACCTCTATGGAAGTGAATGTAATACCTAGACTCTGTGAAACAAGAATGCAAAACTGAGACTTGAAATCCAAGTCAAGACCCTTAAGAGAAACTAGGAATAAAGGTAAAATACCTCTATGGAAGTGACTGAAAAATTAATACCTCGACTATGTGAAACATGAATGCAAGACCGAGACTTCACATGCAAGTCAAAAACCTTAAGAGAAACCAGGAACAAAGGTGGTTATACCTTGTTGGAGTGAAACAAGAATGCAAGATTGAGACTTCACATGCAAGTCAAAACATGTGCATATATCAATGTAAATAACGTAGTATGAGAAAATGTCAACATTATTAACAACACAGTATGAGAATTTAGACAACATTATTAACAACACAGTATGAGAAAATGTCCTCAAATTAAGTGAAAACATGTACAAAATATAAAACATTATTAACATACTCGGCTCTGTGGTGGTTATACCTCGGCTCTGTGGTGGTTATACTAATTTTTAAACATCAAAATCTCAATTTACAGAAAACCCTAAACCCTAAATGTGTTGAAAAACAAAACCATAAACCCTAAATGTGAAACAAAAATACAAGACCAAGACTTCACATGCAAATCAAAACCCTCAAAATCCTTAAGAGAAACCAGGAACAAAGTAATACAGTATGAGAAAATGTCAACATTATTAACAACATAGTATGAGAAAATGTCAACATTATTAACAACATAGTGTGACAATTTAGACAACATTATTAACGCAGTTTGAGAAATTAGACAACATTACTAACACAGTATGAGAAAATGACATCAAATTAATTGAAAACATGTACAAAATATAGAATATTTATACCTCAGATCTCATCTCTGTGGTGGATAAAAATATTTAAACATCAAAATCTCAATTTACAGAAAACCATAAACCATAAACCCATATCTCAATTTACACAAATTCCTTTTAATTAACACAAAAACCCTATCCTAAACCTCAAAATTACTAACACAATATGAGAAAATGACATCAAATTAATTGAAAACATGTACAGAATATAAAACACTTATACCTCAGCTCTCAGCTTTATGGTGGATAAAAATATTTAAACATCAAAATCTCAATTTACAGAAAACCATAAACCCTAAACCCTATATCTCAATTTACACAGATTCCTTTTAATTAACACAAAAACCCTACCCTATACCTCAACATTACTAACACAATATGAGAAAATGACATCAAATTAAATGAAAACATGTACAGAATATAAAACAATTATACCTCGGCTCTCAGTTCTGTGGTGGATAAAAATATTTAAACATCAAAATATCAATTTACAGAAAACCATAACCCTAAACCCTATATCTCAATTTACACAAATTCCTTTTAATTAACAAAAAACCCTACCCTAAACCTCAACATTACTAACACAGTATGAGAAAATGACATAAACCCTAAACCCTATATCTAAATTTATGCAGATTCCTTTTAATTGACAAAAAAACCTACCCTAAACCTCAACATTACTATCACAGTATGAGAAAATGACATCAAATTAATTGAAAACATGTACATAATATAAAACAATTATACCTCGGCTCTCAGCTCTGTGGTGGATAAACATATTTAAACATCAAAATATTAATTTATAGAAAACCATAAACCCTAAACCCTATATCTCAATTTACACAGATTTGTTTTAATTAACACAAAAAACTAGACAATTTAAATAAAACCTGAGTGTTTAAAAAGATAGTAAACAAGCTCAACAGAGAAACATATCATTCAGGATAAATGTGTTTACAAACACATGCATATGACTGGTAGGACAAAGTCCTACCTTAATACTGCTGTCCTCGCCTTCCTCTCCCTCCTGGCCTTCCTCCTTGCCAACTGCATTGTCCTCCTTGCCTTACCAACTGCATTGTCTTCCTTGCCAACTGCATTGACCTACAAACAATGCAAAAACCCAATAAAAAAATAACCATTCACATATCACAAACATTAAAAAAGAAATAAAAAACACTAAAAAAAGTAAAACCAATAGGAAAACACACCTAAAAGCACAATTTAGAGCATCTAGACCTGAAAAACACACCTGAAAACACAATTCGGCGAATCCAGACTTGAAAGTGACGCAGAGCCAAACGTAGGTAAAACCACCACAGAGTCGAGGTAAAAACACCACAGAGTTGAGGTATAACCACCACAGAGCCAAGGTATGACCACCACAGAGCTGAGGTATGACCACCAGAGAGCCGAATAAAACCACCACAGAGCGGAGTAAAACCACCATAGAGCCGAGGTAAAACCACCACAGGGCTGAGGTAAAACACCACAGAGCCGAGGTATGACCACCACAGAGCTGAGGTATGACCACCACAGAGCCGATTATGACCACCACATAGCCGATTATAACCACCACAGAGCTGATTAAAACCACCATAAAGCTGAGGTATGACCACCACAGAGTCGGGGTATGACCACCATAAAGCCGAGGTATGACCACCATAGAGCCGAGTATGACCACCACAAAGTCGATTATAACCACCACAGTGCCGATTAAAACCACCACAAAGTTGATTATAACCACGACAGAGCCGAGGTATAACCATGATAGAACCGAGTATAAGCAACATAGAGCCGAGTATAACCACCAAATAGTTGAGGTATAACCACAAAGAGCCGAGGTATAACCACCACAGAGCCAAGGTATAACCACCACAGAGCCGAGGTTTAACCAACACAGAGTCGAGGTATAACAACCACAAAGTCGAGGTATAACAAGAATGTTTTGTCACCGCGGTCAAACTAAGACCAGGAGAGCTTAAACCAAGAGGGCATAGGTGCCATAACGCGGGATGCAGTGTACGAAGGGCGGCGATGGAGGCGTCGGGCATCGGTGCAACGTCTATGCGACATTCAAACAATGAGATGACCAGCTACCAAGCCCGGAGCGAAGATGAAGGCTTCCCAGACAAGCCTCCGGTTAAACACAACAAACGGCTGGCTCAACAAGTGGATGATCGGTTCGTTGGGTGGTATGTAACCACCACACGTGCCTGCATGTGAGGGACACCTATCATACGTAGGCATGGCATTCGACGTGGCGTGGGGGCCCAATCATCGCCAAGGTGTCCAATGACTAACCCCTCTCCCCTAATAGTTTCACTCCTAATGGTTGTGGGCCTTGCTGATGCAGAGGAAGTTGTGTTGGAAGATATTCCTTAGGCAACCAGATCTGGCTGTGGCAGTCAGAAGGTTGGATGGATTTTGTCGTGGTAGCGACATAATAGAATTATTGCGTACTGGAGCTCGTCATGCTAGAGGATACTTCAGAGGAACTGCCAGAGAATTTAATGCAGGAAGACAAAAAGTTTTGACAATGCTTGAAGGAGCTATTGATCCAGATTTCTCTCTTTTGTTGGCAGTGGCTTTCCATAATGGTAAATATTAACAACCCATCACTAACATACATGGTCATACATCATGATTTATTTTTCGACGATTCCATTGCTCTGACTATGGCACACTCCACCGCTACTCCTTCTGACATGCTCCAGGGTCCCAAATGAGCCGCTTTGATGTACTTAATGCAACTGGTCCATGTACTTAATGCAACTGTTGGATAAGATGTCCACCTACACAATATTCAATGAAACCTTGGTGCTCAAAATTTCAAAACCAACAATGCCGCGCAAAGTTTTGAAATGTGGGAGGGAGGGAGGATGATGCTATCACTAATGCTTCTTAATCACCATTTCGATGATACCGAGAGATACAGTTGAAACAGGAAAATAAAATGGATGAATATGGGAAGACATCGAAAGACCACTTGTGACCCAGATTTATTTATTGCAGGTCGAACATGAATCCACACATTAGCCTCTTAGCACGAACACACATCCACAATGGGCCAAGAAGCCTCTTCTTCGTTGTTATAGGGAAATAGTTTATGCAGAGAGGAAATGTCATCTGGGGATTCAATCATAGTCCTTGGACTCACAAAAAATTCTTAGACTTCATACTGGTAATGGTAAAGCCAAAGTCGACACTGAGGTCGTTGCTGTGGAAGGAGGCTCTTGTTAAAGAGATTTTGGACAGAAGCATAATATTTATTGCATCTTGATTTCTCAGAATTCGGGGAAGTCTAGGAAAACAAATTCAGACTTTGCAAATATTCCATGTTTGTCAAGGCATGAGGGGAAAGCTCGGAGTGCTTAGCATAGAAGGATTTTGGTAGGTCCTGGAACTCAAAGGCGTGACTTATAGGACAACAATGGTTTTTGAATATAGCAACAGGGCAACCATAACCAGAAAATAATTGTTGCTTGGCCGATATGCTTGGCATTTTTGTAGGGGTACAAAATCTAGAATGAAAATTAAAGAAAAGAAAAGAATAAAATTAGTGTTGTCACACAGTAGCCGTGGCTGGATATCTCAGAGGAATTATATGGCCATGGAAAAGTTCCATTTCATTGCAATCAATCAATTTACAAAAAGACCAATGTTGAAATCTAATATTTGCTTCAACAATACTATAGTGGTTAAAGTCACTTTGCTACTAATTTTTATTTAAATATGTCAAATGAATATAGCGGTTAAAGTTTAGGTTGCTACTTATTTTTATTTAAAGCATTTTTTCATAATGTTGTGTGCTTCTGCAATGTCAGAGAGATGGAAAAGCAAACACAATGGTGGAATATTGAAGAACTATTATTTTAAACGTCTATGTTTTGCCAAAATATCTGATGTTTGCCTATGTTTCTACGTTTTATTTATATTACATTCTTTAAAAAAATTAATTCTCTTCATGTCTTCTCTTGCTGCTAATTCTGGGTTTTCCATGTCTCTGAAATTACATAACTATGCAAGATGTCTTAGTTTGTTCGGTATACCCCTTCTCCCGAATTTGTGTGTATTTCACAATGACATTGATCTTTTCATTAGTATAAGTACGTAATTTGTAAAGATGTATGTATTCCTCCATCTTTCCCTCCACTTTCTTTGATAGATGGCACTTTGCACTTTATTTTGATACATGGCTTTTAATTTTTTAAGAAAATCATAATTACTTATAATTTTCCTTAAATGGATCAAGCTTAGATATATGATGTAGAGAACACTTTTTATCTTTTTAATTAGGCTTTTTATGCATTTATCTTATTAGGTTTTAAGGATTCATTATAAGTATCCCTAATTGATTTCCTAACAATTTTACACTCATTATCATACCAAAAGTTGGTTGTTCTGTTTTTGTTCTCACTTCGACAATGAACTTGTTAATTAATGGAAGTAGAAAGTGTTGTCATAAAATTATGATAGAGATTTTAGATGTTGTCCCTATAAGAAAGGAAATTGAATTCATGATTTAAATCCTTGAATTTACTTGTCCAAAAGTGAGGGCCTTTGATTATCAATTTTTTCCTGGACAAAGCTCTTATACATGGAAAAGTTTAGAGTTGGAGTTACAGTTAAAGGTTACACCTATTTAAAAGGTAAAGTTTTACTATTTTGTTGTATATAGGGATATATTAGATATCACATTAATCCACAACACAAATACAAGTCATCTAGTTTGAGATTGACCACTTCATCACACTTTTGGAAATTACTAGGTCTGGGGAACTACAAAGACAAATTAGCTTGATACCAAAAAAATTCTCAATCAACTATTCAGAGTTTATTTTGTATCTATTAGCTAAATCAAGGTCATCATCTATCTATAAATGATTAGGGTTGGAAGCATTGCTTAAAATATAGTTTGGTTAGTTGCAATTCCAGTATTAAAGTCTCCTATTATGAGAATATTTTCTTCATTCCTTAGACTATAAATATCTTGTCATGTGGTATCATAGAAGCAAGTATAATATTGATTGTTTTCTTATAAAAGGTAAAATTAATAGGTATGAAGTAACATATTTTTATATAAATTTTTTTAGTATTCATGTCTAAGATCTCTATTAAAATGCACTGATTAAGAGAGTCAAGAAATATTCCTTTTTATTAACAAAATATACCTCCAATCCCTTTATCTAGGATAAAACTTCTCATTCCATATTAACTATAAGACAAATCCTTTTATATAAAAAACTATATGAAAAGTGTTTTTTCATCTTTAAAAAAAGTAACTATATCAAACATCTATATCAAACATGCTTTTCCACCTTCAAAGATAACAAACTATATTAAACATACTTTTCCATCTTCAAAGATAACAAGGTAGCAACCTTGAAGAATTCAAGTAAGAATTGAAAATAAATAATTTTTTATTTTAATAATATTTGTTCATTTTCCAATTAAAATAAATTTATCCCTATTTAAGTATATTATTTATTAAAGTTATTCCAAAAAAATATTTAATAAAAAATGATTTAAAATTAAATGTGAGGCTTTACTAAACTATTGATATAGTCGTGGTATTCTCATATTATGATATAGAAATATAATTATATAATTTGAAATTAATTATATATATATATCATTTTTATATATCCATCATAACATTTTTATATATATCTAAAAGAATCATTCAATAAAAAAAATAATCACCTTACATATAAGGCTTTACTAAAATATTGCTAGGGATGTGTATTATCACATCTCCAACTTGACATATTAATAAAAGAGAAATATAAATATAATTAAATTGTATAGTAAAAAATTGTTTATGTTATATCATGTAAATATAAAAATTAAAAAAAATATATATAAACAAGCATGGTAAATAAATAAGGCTTTACTAAAATATAGCTATATTGCTACGGATGTGTATTATCACATCTCCAACTTGACATACTAATAAAAGAGAAATATAATTAAATTGTATCGTAAAAAATGTTTATATTATATCACGTGAATATAAAAATTAAAAAAGTAATATATAAACAACCATGGTAAATAAATAACTTCCACTTTTAACCATGTGTTGCTTGGGTAACCTTTTGATTGCATTGTATCAATCAAAGAAAAATGAAATTCCTTGACCTACTACCTCGGTTTGGCATAATAAGGTTAAGAAATTTCACCAATTTAAAAACATTGAGTTTATTATGTGCATCATTTTCATTTTAACAGTAATATTTTTGTAAATTTAATTAACAATACTAGTTTTAATCTTTTTTATTGTGAAGGAAGAGAAAATAATTTTCTTGTTTATATAATTAAGTGTAATGTTTTATTATTTTATAATTTAATTTTTTTTATAGGTATTTTGACCATTTATCTCTTATATATATAATTTTGAAAGTACTTTAATTATTTTTCGATAAATTTGCACTATTGTTCTTCACCATTGTGTTGCACCACTTTGAAAATAATATGCTAATCTTTACATTATAAAAATATTGGAGTGTTTTAGGTGATATCATTGTTCACTTCACACTATATTTTTACATGCAAAGTCACTAATACTATGAGAGTTTTAACATGTGTCTCTACAATTTTTGAGGTACGAGATTCCCTAGAAGAAATTTTGCACAAACAAAGATAAAAGATGTATGCATAGTGTATACAATGGGTATAGGTTAATTCGGTAAAGCTATGGCATAGTACAGATTCTAAAGAATATCCTTCATTTTGTTTCTAGCCTAGATGGTTCAAGTTCATCACAGTGATTGTGCAGTCATGATGGGATGGTCCAAACCTTTCTAAGGGCATGTTTCGTATAATAGTTTGACTTTGTTTTGTTTAGCTTTTCCCTAAGTAGTGTCCTTTAGTGAAACTCATTTAATAATATTAATGCAATTAACTATGGAAATACTAAGAGGGGGGTGAATCAATAATTCATAAATTTCAACAATTTAAGTATCTCAAGAATTAACTAATTAGATCATGTAGAAATTATGATGTAGTTTTGCAATTGCTCATGAAATTTTAATAAAAATCATAAGACACAAACCTACTCTACTGCTTTGCAAAAATTAATTCACAATTTAGAACATCAGTAAAAAACATGCAATGAGAAATAGCACATATGTCCACAGTATTTTTCCACGGGAAAGTGATATGCTAAAAACCCCTTTTCCTACTTGCATTAATCTGATGAGTAGAGACGTATTACAATTACTAGTTCAATCTGAGCTCAAACTACAAGTGAATAACCTATATCTCTGCTCACTGAGAAGCTCTGACCCAAACTTATTCAATTTCTACCTTTGCTTGAGCCCCTATTTCCTTGCATAACTCCTTGAGAAATTAGGCCCCTATTATTTAGGAAATTCCTCCAAAATGATTACAAAATTCCCAAGGTTGAACATTTGACTGCATGCAACACCCATACACTCAAGTCTACAACTGATGTTATATTGCCTTTGAATCTCCATCATAGTTGGGGAACTCGCATTATATGCATGCAATAGCTATTTTGGGTTGATTAATTAGTTAACTAGATGATCACTGAGTTAGACTGAAGTCCCACTGAACAACAAACCTTCCACTAGTTCCTCCAACAGTTAGAACTAGTTTAACTAAAAACAACTTGAAATAACTGACCTTGGTTGCTACAAATTAACAATCACACATGCTTAACTGAACTCTAACTCCTATAACTCGAATTTACTGAGCTATCTAAGTGAAAAGAGCCATGTCACCTCAGTCAACTGCATCCAAGTTTTCTACTAATGTGGAAATTCGAATTATCCCAATTTGACCAAGGAAAAATCAAATTGAGAATTTCTTGCTGCATTTTTCAACACTCCCTCTCAACAAGAAAGGGATTATCAACCACCCCTATCTTGAACCTATGGAACTCAAACTTCCCTCTTGAAATAACCTTTGTCAAAATGTCAGCATCTTGTTCCTTCTTCAGAATGTATTGTAGCAACATTATCTTCCTCTACACATAGTCCCGTAAATGGTGATACTAGATATCTATATGCTTGGATCGATCGTGAAATAAAAAATTCTCATAGGGCTTGATGCAACTCTTATTATCACATTATATCAGAGTTGGATCCATCATCTGACCAAACAGTCCCACAATTATCTTTCTCATCCAAATCGCCTCACATGATGCTTGACTTGCATCCATGTATTTTGTTTCTGTCAAGATTAGCTTCATATATCTTTGCTTTCTATTGTACCAAGAAACCACTGTAGACACAACAATGAAAATTCCACATGATGTATTGTTTCACTCTGATGGAATCCCCACCTAATCTGTATCTGTGAAGCCACACAACTTCACTCCCTCAGTCCGTCTGTGCCATAGTCCAAACTAGGTAGTTCCTTTGAGGTATCGTAAAACATGCTTAGATGCCTTCCAAAATAATTTGGATGGCCTAACCATAGCTTGGCTTAGGTGTTTGACTACATAACACATATCTGGTCATGTGTTCAAAAGATACATCAGTGAACCCACTAGTTGCCGATAAAAGGTATCATCCACTTCTTCACCTGAAGTGGCACCCTCCTTCCTCTAGTTGGTCGCTAGAGGTGTCTCCATGGGTTATCAACTCTCCATCTGAAATATCTGTAGTATCTCATTTGCATAATTTCCTTGAGACACCAATATTTCCCCTTCACCTAATTGTCATACTTCCAACCCAAGGAAGTAGTGTATGAAACCCATGTACTTCATTTCAAATTCCCTTTCAAGATCTAATCAGTTGCTCATCACCAGTTAAAATTAAATCATCAACATATAAGACAATAATAAGCAATTTACCTTCTACCACAATGTGATATAGCTTTGAATCCACTTTAATTTTTGTTGGGCATGGCCCAACTTGGTCCATTGTGGGTCAAAAGCCCCTGCAACATAAGGAGTAGAGTGCATCGTCCAATGAAAATAAATCAACTGCACGGAGTTCAGGGGTTTTGGGGCAAGTCAAAGCCCCTCTTTTTGTAAAGGGATCAAGTTTATTTTGTTAGTTTTGAGTCTGCCCATGGTATGTGGACCATGGTTTTTTTAAGATGTAAAGGCTCTATAAAGAAATGAGATGTAAAGTCGAAGAGAATCATTGATCATAGTATGAGCGAAAAAAGTGGAATATTTGTGTTTTAGTTTGTTCTTGGTATTAGGAGAAGGCTCCATAGTTGTGTGTGCGGAGAACTTAAAGATTTTGTAGCTATGTGCGCAAACCAGCCGCAATTGTGTACACAAGTCAGACATCGGAGAAGCTGCTAGAGGAAGTGCGCTAAGAAGAGAAAAAGTTTGCAGAAATGATTCAGCCTTTGAGTAAAAACTACACCAACATCACAGCGAAGGTTCAGGGTGCACCAACTGAGTGACTCAGGACGAGTCACATGAGAGTTTTGGGGGCTTGTTGGGCATGGCCCAACTTTGTCCATTTTGGGTCAAAAGACTCCACAACCCAAGGAGCAGAGTGCGTGGTCCAACAAAAATAAATCAACCGTGCAAAGTTTAGGGGCTTTGGGGTGAGTCAAATCCCCTTTTTGTGTAAATGGATCAGGTTTTTTTTGTTAGTTTTGAGTCCACCTATGATATGTGGACCATGGTTTTGGAAAGATGTAAAGGCTATATAAAGCAATGAGATGTAAAGTCGAAGAGAATCAACCATAATTGTATGATCGAAAGCTATGGAATATATGTGTTTTAGTCTATTTTGGGTCTTAAGAGAAGGATGCCTGACAATCTTCTAAAGTACGTATTTTTTCTTCTTTCTCATCTCTTTCATTTTCTCATCAATTGTCTAAGACAATTGAATGGCTTCATCCTGCTATGGCTGAGTCCTTGTTGTAATCAACTGTTCTTTTATTTATTAATGATATGTCTTCTTCAATACAATACTTATTTGACCCACACACACAACTGCAGACTCTTCAAAGCCTCTACGCACACAACTGCAGAGCCTTCTCTAAAGACCCAAAATAGACAAACAAAAATATTCCACAGTTTTCGCTAATACAATGATGGATGATTCTCTTTCACTTTACATCTCATTTCTTTATATGTCCTTTACATCTTACAAAAACCATGGTGCACATACCATGGGAGAACTCAAAACTAACAAAATAAACCCGATCCCTTTACAAAAAGAGGGGCTTTGACTTGCCCCAAATCCCCTGAACTCCTTGTGGTTTATTTATCTTCGTTGGAATGCGCAATCTGCTCCTTGAGTTATAGAGTCTTTTGACCCAAAATGTACCAAGTTGGGCTATGCCAAACACTTTTGGTGAAGCCCAAACTGGTGAGATATATGTCGATCCTTGTTTACCAAGCACAAGGTGCTTTTTCGAGACCGTACAACTCTCCTTCGAGTTTGCACACATGAGACTTCTGATCATATGTATCAAAACCTTATGGTTACTTGATGTACACCTCCTCCTTAATAAACAATTGAGAAATGCTGTTTTTACATCCATATTGTGGATATTTCACCCCATCTATGCAACCAGAGCAAGTGTTGATCTAATGGGTGAGTACCTTGCTATAGTAGAAAAGGTCTCCTCATAGTCAATTCCGTCAATTTGAGAGTATCCCTTGGCCACAAATATGGCCTTATACTTCTCTATGCTTCCATATACTGCATGCTTTACCTTGAAGATCCATATCGATCCCACAAATTATTTATCTGTTTGTCTTGGGACCGATTACCAAACATTGTTCTTTACAATGGATTCTTATTCCTCCACCATTGCATAAACCCATACAGGTTCCTCTATTGCTTCTCAAAAGAGGATAGATCAGTCTCTACAAGCTCAATCATTAGGGATATGTAGCTAGTGTATCGATAAGGAGAACTTCTCTATCTACACATATTTGAAGGAGCTCCCACATTCTCCCTCGCATCCTGCACAAGTCTATCAACTTCCATGGTTATTTCCACTCATTCTCTAGATGGTTATGCTTGAGTAGATGTCTACACTCTCTGATCCTCAATTTTTGGCTTCTCTCCAACTTCATGGGGCTCCTCCTTTAGAGCTAAAATCTCCTCTTTTAGTGAGATCTGAAGCTCTCTCTCAAGAGAGAACTACATCACTTTTTCCTCATCAAAATTTACATCCCTTCCCAAAACTATAATTATGAAGAATGAAAATCACACACAGTAATTGTGAGGAGTTTTTGTGTAACCCACAAATACCCCCAATTCTATTGTTGGTTCAAGCTTCTTCCTTGATTCATTGGAGACACGACAGTATAAAGAGGCTCCAAAAATCCTGAAGTGTGACACATCCAACTTTCTCCCCAAGAAATCCTCCTCTGGTGTCATCATGCCTGGAATCTGATGAGGACTCTAGTTCTACAATTAGACTATTGTGTTGTGGGATTATGTCAACTCTTGTTTAAAGCCTTCTTTTGCACATAACTTTTTGAATTCATTTGACACATACTCACCTCCATTATCACTCCTGAGAGCCTTCACCTTCTTGCCGGTTTCATTCTCAACCAATTCCTTGAATTCTACGAACTTGGAAAATGTATCATATTTCCTTCACATGAAGAAGTTCCAACATTTATATGAAAATTCATCAATAAAAATGGAAACATATTTGTCTAGTAGTGGAGGTTATTGAGAAAGGTCCACAAACATGAGAGTGGATCCTTTCCAAGACTACATGTGCTTTATTGTCCTGATCATGAAATGTGGATTTTGTGTACTTCCCAAGGTACATCTTGTTTCCCAAGTGCTCCTTTAGGGAGGCCAATGGCTATTTATTGCATAATATTCAAGGAACCATGATGTAAATGGTTAAGTATTATGTGCCAAAGTTCACCAACATCACAGCTTTGCACTTTCTCTACCTTAGTGCTTAATACAATACAATTTTCCACATCTAGCTTATACAAGTTCTTCATACGAACCTTGATCTACTTCACCTGTACCATGGCTATGTGTCTCAAGAGTTATTTTCTGTTACTGAAGGTCACATCATAACCACGATAAAACTGCAACAAATATGACATTTTTCTTTAGACCTGGAACGAAGATTGCATCCTTGAGCGTAAGAGGGGATCCTGACTCCCTCTGAAAGGTGACTGTACCAATACCGGTCACATTGTACCTTTTGTCATTAGCTTGATGTGCATATGTATATATTTCTCCTCCAGGTCACTGAAAACCTCTACACCCTGTCATGTGGAACGATGCACCTGAGTCCAAGTACTAAATGATCTCGGTCACTGTTCTCTCCATGCATGTGATAAGGGTAAAGTCAAGCTTTAACTATGAAGCCATGGATTCACCTGCTCATCCACTTGAGGTCTTCTTGCTCGAATTGTTGGGTGGACACTTCGTGGCATGGTTCCCTAATTCATGACAACTTAAGGATTTAAATTTGGACAAATCTTTCTTCTTTTCCCATTGGTTGGATTCTGGTTTGGCTTGAGATTTCTTTCCCTTTCCAACCAACAAAATTTTTTCTTCATCCTCACCCATGGATGAATTCCAATCTATGTTATTCCACATTATTTCCTCTTGAACCAAATCAAACCATAAGAACTCCCAATTCAGTAGTTTCTCCCTCTCGTTCACAAAATCTTGGTAGCAATGCCAACTCTTGGGAAGGCCTAGAAGATTTAGGCTTACCAAGTCATATTCTACAACACTAACACTAGCACCACCAAGTTCATAATGAACTTGTGTGAACCTACTAAGATACTACAAAATAGTGCCAGTCTTCTGCATCTTGATATTTCAATGTTTATCCTTGAGCGCCAACTTCCTATGGTCACTACTATTGTCCAACAATTATGTTTAACTCTTTTCATAGTTTGCTCCATTTTTGCTAACATATCAAGTCCAAAAATTAACTTATCCTCAAGGCTATTCCAATTGGTAGGTGCTCTAAATATTTTCCCACACAATACATCAAAAGGATCCATTTTTAAGGATTCTTGATAGCTGTTTTTATATGCAAATTCAACCAAGTGGCAATATTATTCACACTTAGATGGTCATTTCATGACATACATTCTTAGCATGTCTTCAAGCACCTGTTTCACTCGTTCTGTATGTCCATCTATTTGTGGGTGGTATGTAGTGCTAAATTGAACTTGGGTGCCTAATCCTGCAAAAAAAGTTCTCCAAAACGCTGATGTAAAATTTACGTCTCTATCAGAGATGACTTCCTTGAGGTATCCAATGTAGTTAGAAAACTTCCTTCATAAAAATATCAACAATTTGAACCATATTATATGTATATTGCATCAAGATAAAATTGGTTGTTTTACTTAATTTTTCCACCACGACCATGATTGAATCATTTTGTCTCTTTGATTTATGTAGACCTATTATAAAATATATTGTAATAATTTCCCATTTCCACTCAGGGATGGGTAACAGATGGAGTAATTTAGTGGGATGTTGGTGTTCAACTTTAACTTGCTGATAATCTAGACATTTAGCTAGGTATTCTGCAGTATCCTTCCTCATTCCTGAACAAAAGTAATGTTTTTTTACTGCTAAGATTATTTTTTTATAATCGGGATGAGCACCACAAGGACCCTTGTGAAATTCATCTATAATTATTTTCCTAAATGTTAATTGATTGGGTTCATATATCCTTCTTATAAAGGTGAGAAAATGATCTTTATTAATACTATCATCATTCTGATTCCTAGAGTTGTTTTCCTCCTTAACTTGCTGCCACAAAATTTCATATTTCGGATCTTGTTTAGTAGCTTCTTTAATCTAATTTATAAAATTGAACTCTACTTGGACGTAGGAAATCTCATATATATATATATATATTGTAACTTTCAACTTAATGCGCCAACTACTCAGTTTTATTTTCTTTTAAAATTCTTAATATCAAAATCAAACTCGCTAAGGAAGGAAATCCATCTTTCTTGACGAGTATTCAAATTGGGTTGAAAAAAAAAATATTGAGACTACTATGGTCTGTCATTAACACGATTTTTTCCTAACTAGTAGTTCCTCCAAACCTTTAGGACATGTATTACAACAATTAATTCTAGATCAAGTTGTGTGTAACTTGTTTTCATTAGCCATAAAACCTTTCTTGAAATTAAATGTAGGAAAAATAACTATGTACTTGACCAAGGGTGTCACATCATTATTCGATGCATGAAATTTCTTTATTGTTAGACCAACATGTATGTATTCATCATGGTGGTGCATTTGTAATGTGCATGGTAATATTTTTCATTAGACATCATTTGTAATATGCATGGAATTATTTTTCATTGATATGCATATTACTTATTAATAGTGAGGTGCCATTGGAAAGAGATAATGATTTTGGTCATTTATCTTCATTCTTATATATAGAGTGAGCTAATCACTCCAATTTGGAATTGGATTACAAATTTATGACCATGACCTAGGACCAAGTAAGCTTGTATTGTTACCCAAAAAAACACATATAAAATAAGACTTTTAATTAATTTCATGATTTCAACTCCAAGTCCACATGTTTAATATCTAGGATGTTCCATCTACATGCCTCACATGGAAATCGTTCCTTCTATTTTGAGAGCCAAAAAAATGGAAAGTTTGGATAGGCCTCTCTTATCGTATGCTCTTAGTAACGCCCACCCCTAACATTGAAAGTGACTTATTTCTTAAAGAGTAGAGAAGGATATGCGATTGAACTAATTTCATACATGATGTGCAAGTAAATATTTTTTATATGCACAACTTCCATATAGATGCGTATCTACCATATATGCACAACTTCCATATAGTTGCATATCTACCATATATGCACATATCCTACATATATGTGTTATTTCTATGTATGTGTAAGTTCTGTATATGTGCATATATGGAAGTTGCACATATACATAAGTTGTGCATATATGGAAGATATGCAATATATGTGATGCATGTATATAAAATCTATGTGACTTGCATATATGCACATATCTCACATATATGCACATATCTTTGTATATGCACATATCTTCCATATATGTACAACCTTTGTGTCTACACATATATTTCATTTATACACAACTTTCGTATATATACAACTTCCATATATACACATCTTTCATATGTATGCATATATTCCATATATGCACAACTTTTGTATATGTGCATATCTTCTATATATGCACAACTTCATTATATACACATACATGTGCACAACTTCAACCTTTGTATATACACAACTTTCATCTATGTGCATCTATTATGTATGTGCATAACTTCTGTATATACACATATACGAAAATTGAACACATACAAAAGATATGCACATATATGGAAGTTGCATATATATGAAAGATATGTAATATAGAATATGTGCATATATAAATGTTGTCTGTCTTCCATATATGCACATCTTTTGAATATGTTCATATATCAAAGCTGTGCATATACAATAGATGCACATATACATAAGATGCACATATATGGAAGTTGCACACATACATAAGATGTGCGTATATATGGTAAATGTGCATATATAGAGGTTTTCGTATGTGCATATTACAGAAGTTGCACATTAATTATGTATATGTGCAACTTACATATATGTGCATATACAGAAGTTGCACATATATGGAGGATATCTACATATACAGAAGTTGTGCATAACTTCAACCTTCGTGTATATGTAACCTTCATACATGCGCAATTTCGGTATATGCACATTTTTCGTATATGTTCCATATATGTGTAACTTCCATATATGCACATATACGAAAGTTGTGCATATATGAAAGATAAGTGCATAATTAGAAGTTGTGAAAAAACCAAAGGTATGCAATACATAAAATGTGCATATATATAATTTGTGTGACTTCTGTATATGCACATATCTTTTGTTTATGTACAAATTTCGTATATGCAAAGCTTCTATATACACGCATATCTTCCATATAAGTGCAACTTCCGTTTATGGATATTACACAAGTCGCACACTTCTTCTATATATGTGCAACTTCCATATATGTGTATATATGGTAATTGTGCATATATGAAATATTCACATATATTCAATATATGCACATATCTTCCATATACGCACAACTTCTATATATGAACATATACAGAAGCTGCACATACACATAAGCAGAGCGCAACTTCTGTAATATGCATAAACAAAAGTTGTGCATATATGAAAGATATGCACATATACATAAGTTGTACATATATTAATTTTATTCGCATGTGTAGTTCTTGTGTATGTGTGTCGAATTCCATTTATACATCACTTCCATATATGTGTTTACACTTTGATGTATGCCTGTGTTTAGTCAATTTAATGTCTGAAATTTCTTACATAAATTATCAACCGAGGTTTGTAAATTGATGAAGTGTAGTGCACGGTATGTGCTTAGTTAACTTTCTTCTTACTTCGTTGTATATATTTTTATGTCGTTTTGGGGGTTTTTCTCTGAAAGTGTTTAATCTAAAACTATGAAAAGAAATAAAATGGACCTAATGAATTTTGAGTGGTATTAATGAATTTTAAGAAGGAAGAAAAGGAAGTGTTCCTAAGTTAAACTAACTTACATAAAAATAAATCAAATACTGTTGGTTGGTTAGAATCTAATCTAAAAAACAGAGTATCTATCTTGATGATTTATATCTTAATATTAGTTCTATTCCATGGATAAATCTTATATCCGAGATTGAAATTACAGTGCTATTCTAAGTAAAATTAGAAAAGGAAAACAACTAATGTATGTTTAGTTACTCCAACATTCAATATGAAGTGAAACTATCTATACCTTAACTTCTAATGTTCTAGAAAAGCAAGTAAAGTGTGCAAAGGAAAACATCTATTGTATATTTAGTTACTCCATCACTCAATATGAAGTGTCACCTTCTTGAGATGATGTTAAGTAACCAACTATACCTAATGATCTAGAAAAACAAGTAAAGTATGCAGAGTAAAACTCAGTAATTTCATGAATTAGACATTCAGTCATTCAATCTAGAAATATGATAGAATCAATTTCTTGGAATGACCTTTAGGAACATAATTGATACAATTAAATGAGGATCTAAAAGCATATGCAAAAGTATGAAAAGTTAAAGCTTGAAAACAACTAATGTATCTTTGATTTACTCCAACATTCAATATGAAGTATTACCCTCTTGAGATGCTGTGTAAGAAATCAAGTATACCTTAGTCTTTAAATTCCTAGAAATCAAGTAAAATGTTTAGAGAAAGACTCAATAACTATATGAATTAGACATTCAATCATTTAGTTTAGAATCATCTTCTTGAAATGACCTTTAGGAACATCCATTGATATAATTAATTGATAATTCTAATCTAAGAAAGTAAATGACAGAACAGTAAGGGAAACTAGATAACTGTGAATTCTTATTACTTCAAACTTAATTCAATTTCAAAATAGGAAGATCTATTTTCATGAAATGTTTTATAAGAACAAGGCTTACACATTTATGATTTCACGTTATGCTAATGATCAAAATTAAAATGTAACATTAATCTACTCGGAAAACAGAATTGACAAAAATAGAGTAAGAAAATTAAACTAAAACAATGAATGAAAAACCTCCTTCAGTGCAGGGGCCCTCTGCAACTGATTCAGTGGAAATCCTAGCTGGTTAAAGACACACTTTAAGCAATCATCGGCATGAACAATATCCTTGTATTATAACAAAATGAAGTCTTAAAAAAGTACAGTGTTCAGCAAAAGCTTCACTTAAAAACTTAAAACTTAACTTGTTCTTGGTTCTGTACAACCGGTATTTAAATAAAATAGTCCTACTATTTAGGAGCTAATTATGCTACAAGTGGCTAATATCAACCAATTTATAGAATCACAATTTGACTGTTTAACTCTTGATTTTCTACGATAGAGAAAATCAAGAGTCGTTCTTCTCTCGGCTAACGTCCTTTGACCACGCCTTTGACCACGTTCTTAGGCTTCCTTTTCTATCGATCTCGACCAAGTAAATAGGAAAAAATCCATGTGGAAATGATTCTGGAAATTCCCATGTGTCTCAATTCTCCTTTTGATACATGGAACCCGTCAGACCATGAGAGTAGTTATGGAATCCACGATTAGCTGCAGAATAGCCTGCATTTTGTAGAAAAATTACAAAAATCTATTGAACATCAGAATATAATATGAAAATAATTTAAATGCATTCCTTGAGACAAAACATGACATTGATCATTGATTGAAGTATGTGATCTTATGAGAAATTAAGGGAAAAGGGTGAGAAAGTAAGTCAGAGAGAGGATAATTCTAAGGTTCAACATACCTCCACTGTGAAGTCATTGCATGTCCTCATGCAATTTACAAAAAATGTGAATTCTCCTCTCCTACTAAATTTGTTCAGACACTTATGCTAACACATCCAATTTCCTTCTTTTATTTTTCTTTGAAGTGATTTCCATTCTGGGCCTTCTCATAAGAAGCTTGTAATTGAGATTAATGGCTGCTTTGTTTAGTAACTTGTTCTTTCTTTTCAACTTCCTATTCTTCTTGTACCACAGTCCTAAATGTAGAATTGTATTGTCATGGATTACCTTTTCCAACTTATTATGCTGCTTCAAAGCCTCATTCTCCTATTTTATATGCCTATTCAATATCTCTAGCTCAAAAATATCATGTTTGAGAGCATCAAATAGAGGTTCTTGTGGATTGATAGAAGTTCTGGATTCATTGATGCACTTCTCTTCTACAGTGATTCTACATAATCATATATTTTTTGTTGTGGTGGGTCTATGCCTGGAGATTTTCTGTTGGGGCTACCTTCAATGTTATGAATAGGAGAACTTTGAGGACTGTGTGGAGGAGAAATATTGACAGGAGATGGTATTGGAGTTTCTTCATCTAAACTTATAAACTCTATATCTTTTGGTAATGTTTTCTTCATCGAACCTCAGAGTCTGGAGCTCCTTCTTAGTTATGGAGGATTTACATTTTCCTCACTTGAAACCTTGCTCTTCTTTCTTATCTTACCTCCTGTCTTGACTTTATTTTGCTTCTTGTTTTCTGTCAGCTCTACAGAGATGAGCTTTTCATCATTTTTTTGTAATGAAGATGCATGCATATCTTCAATATTTTTATCAGTCTTCTTCCTTTTGCTTTTTCTGACATTTTCTTCTTTATGTCATTCTAGTGCTTCTTGAAAATGGCTTCTAATAGGAAAATTCTCCTAGGAATCTTCTATGATTTTTAAATGAAACTTAACAAGTATTTTTACCAACCCATGATGATGCATGGTGTTATCTATAAATTGTATTCTCTTTTGCACGTTTGTAGACATCCTTTTTAAGCTATTCAACAGAAACAAAGGAAGATTTATTTCACCATTTTCTAAAAAAATCATCAAGAAATGGATATGATATACATACATGCAACCAAACCTTCCTTCACAGGTGATAAATTTCTGTAAAACCAAGAGCGTGTTCCTCCATTTACTTTTAAGAGCTGAGATGGGGATACCTTTTCTAAAAACAGAGACATCCATACCTGGGTTTTTGAGGATAACTACTCTTTGTTTTTGAACCACCTTTCACCAACCCTTGAAATTTCAGTGGTTTCGGTCATGAATGTCTCAGTAACTGTGAACTTGATATATCCAATTTCCACTTTTGTGCCATCAAAAGACCGAGCAAAAGATTTTGTGATTTCTTTGTGAAAACCATTGAATTTCTCTATGAATTTGAGCCATCTAGATTTTTGCAACATTTCCTTGATCTGAGGGTATCCTTCCATATACTTTGTTCCCATTGGTTCTGATCTGACGATTAGTCCCATGCCTTCTATTGTGTAGAGTTCTCAACCTTCAGAATTTCCCTTCTCTATTTATGAAATGAATTGGGCTATGGATCTAATGAAAGGCACCGAGGGTTTGTACGCATAAATAGGTGGTATGGATTGGGTTTCGAAGGAACGTAGATAGATATGTCACGTCAATAGGTCATGACCGTTAATCATCAATGAGGGAGTCAATTGTGGAACATTATGAAACATAATGCAGAGGATGTGGCTGATCTGTGCTATGATATAAATCACAATCAAATCAAATAGTGATCTGTCAAGGGAGTGTATGATCATCCATATTATAGATGCTAATGTTTTAACCTTTCTATTAAAATAATTTTTTGCAACTTTACCTTTAGAACTAACCTTCATTTTTGTTTCTTTGGTGTTGATCCTTTAGGTACCTTTTAGCACGTTGGTCTTCAAAATATAGTCCTTCAATTTCCTGTAATCATCATTTGTTTGTAGGCTGTACAATTGTGTCATAGCTGCTGAATGAAATGTAATGTGGCTGCAAAATAGAAACAGTTGTAGAATGTATTCTGCTATAGAATATGATCATCTGCGGAATGGAATCAATTGCAGAATGCAGTCAGTTGTAGAATGTGGTCACCTGTAGAATGTGATCAACTGCAAAATGTGATCAGCTGCAGAATGGAATCTGTGGAAAAAATGAAGTATGGCTGTGGAATGAAATGGAAGTGGAATATGACTGTGAAATGGAATGAAAGTGGAATATGACTGTGAAATGGAATGAAAGTGGAATATGTTTGTGAAATGAAATGAAACTATAAAATGGAATGAATTTGCAGATTATGAGCTGCAAGGATGGAATATGAATGTAGTTTTGTGTTACTACTTATTTCAGAAAAGAAATGGAAAATATAAGATGTCAGAAATCTCTAGTTTTCACCTGTATTTTTTGTATAAGTATGCCAATCATTGATTAGTTTTCATACTTACACACTTTATATATATATATAGGAAAAACAAAAGCTAAGTTAGTGAAGAAGAAGAATTCTTCTTCACTAACTTCATATTAGTATTATCTTGAAAAATCTTGATAAATTCTTTTCTTGAAATTGGCTTATGATATATTTTCAACCGATGACCATTCACAAGAAGAGGTACCTTTTCTTCATCTATTGTTCTTATCTCTACTGCTCCATTATCAAATACTTTTCAATCTCATATGGCCCAAGCCAATGAGTCTGAAACTTTCCTTGAAAACATTTGAATTTGAATCGAACAAAAGTGCCCAATCCCCTGCTTGAAACTTTTTCTCCTTGATATATTTATCATGCCATTTAGCCATTTGCTATTTGAATATACTAGTTCTTTGAACTGCATCTTGCCTGATTTCATCAAGCTCATTTATTTGCTCCAATATATGTTTTTGTGCTTCTGATAAATCAAGTCCCAATTGGACTGCCATCTTGAAGGTTCGGATCTGAAACTCTATAGGGAACAAGACCTGCTTTCCATAAACAAGTTGATAGGGAGTATGTCATGTCGTATTCCTCCATGTAATTCTGTAGGCCCATAAGGCTTCAGGAAACCTTTTTTCTCAATCTCTTCTATGTAGATGTACAGTCTTAGTGAGAATACCTTCAATCACTTTATTGGTAGACTCTACTTGACCATTTTATTGTGGATGATAAGGAGTAGACTTTCTGTGCCTGATCTTGTAATCTTCCACGAGTTTTTTCACCAACTTGGATGTAAAATGGGATCCCTGATTTGTCACAATTTCTCTCGGAACACTAAAACAAGTGAAGATATCCTCAAAAAGAAAATTAAGTACAAAACGTTCATTAGCAAAAGGTAATGCTTTAGCCTCTACCCATTTGGTGACATAATCAGTACATACCAAAATATACTTCTTTTGTTTAGATGGTGGATTGATTGGTCCAACAAAATCGAAGGCCCATTTTTCAAAAGGTTCAATGAGTACCTGAGGTTGTAATGGTATTTCATCTAAAGGAGCAGGTTTCCCTACCCTTTGGTAGCTGTCACACCTTTTGACATATTATTTGGCATCTCTAAAGATGGATGGCCAATAATATCCTAAATGAAAGATTTTATAGGCTATCCTCTTGTCAGCAAAGTTTCCACCACAAGGTTCATCATGACATGCGTTAAGAATTTCAGGCATTTCATCTTCTCGAACACATCTTATGATAATGATATCTAGACCCGTTTTATACAATTCATTAGTAATCCACGAGTGACTTGCATTTAATTGAATGGTTTTTCTTTTCTCCCTAGGAAAAAAATGTGAAAGTAATTTACCTATGACTAGGTAATTAGCAATATCCACAAACCAAGGAGTTTGAGTAGTTATTGCAAAAAGGTATTCATTAGGAAATTTATCTTCAACTGGAGTGTCATCTTTTATATTTTGAATTCTAGACAAGAAATCAATAACTGTGTTTTTTTTTCCAGGTCGTTCTAGAATGGTGATGTTGAATTATTGCAGGAGTAATAACCATCTTGTAACTCTGCCATTAGTAATAGATTTATTCATTAAGTATCTGATTTCAGAGTGATTTGTATGAAAAATGGTTTCATAACCTATAATATAATGTCTGAATTTGTTGATAGCATGAACAACAACTAAGAATTCCTTATCAATTACCATAATTTAACTTTGTGGGAGTCAAATTCTTGCTTGTGTAATAGATGGCATAGGGGATCAAATATTTTTGTCCTAATATAGTGCCTAGAGCTGTATCTGAAGCATCTGTTGAAATGTGAAAAGGTAGCTTCCAATTTGGACCTCTCAAGATGGGTGCTTCAGAAATTTTTTCTTTTAAAGTTTCAAATGCCAATTGGCAATCAGGATTCCAACTGAATTCACATTATTTGGTAAGTAACTTGAAGAGTGGGGATGATATTTTAGTAAAATTTTCTATAAATCTTCTATAATATCCTGTGAATCCTAGAAAACTTCTAACATCCTTTTGACAACTTGGAATTGATAGTTTAGATATGACTTCGAATTTAGATTTATAAACGTTAATTCCATCTCCTAAAATGTGATGTCCTAAAACAATCCCTTCTGTAAACATCATAAAACATTTTTCATGGCTTAGTGAAAGGTTTGCTTCCTTACATATTTTAAGAACCTTTTCCAAATTTTCTAAAGCTTCTTCAAATGAATTTCCATAAACTGTAAAATCATCCATGTATACCTCTACACAATCATATATTAGATCAGAAAAATTTCCTAGTACTGCCCTTTGGAATGTTGCAGGTTCTTTGCACAATCCAAAAGGAAGTACTTGGTAGGCATAAGTTCCCCATGGACAGGTGAATGTGGTTTTATCTTGGTCTTCAATTGCTACCTGAATTTTATTGTAACCACTAAAACCATCCAAGAATGAGAAATACTTCTTACCTGCTAATGTATCCAATACCTGATCTATAAAGGGTAAAGGAAAATGATATTTTAGGGTATCTTTATCCATTTCTCGATAATAAATGCATACCCTCCATTTACCATTCTTTTTGGGCACAATCACTAAAGGGGAAACCCACTGACTGTCTGAAATTGGCTAAATGAAGTTTACATTTAGCAATTTTTGCAACTCTTTTTTAACAATTTCTCTAAGATTTGGATTCATCCTTGTTTGAAGTTTTCTGATAGGCTTACAATTTTCCTCAATGTATATGTGATGTATACAAGTCTTAGGACTAATTCCTTTCATTTCAGTGTATTTCCATGCATATGCAGAAGAATGTTGTTGTAATGTTTTGATTAACTTTTCCTGTTGTAATCTCTCCAAGTTATTTTTTATGTTCAAAGTTTTCCCTAGAAATATTTCAACTGTAGAGCTACCAAATTCTTCCATAGAATAAGAGACATATGCCTAGATGAAAAATATTCAACACTAGAAAATTTGGCGGAAATTCCGACGGCTAATTCGTCACTATTCCGACACATAGTCGTCGCAAGAGCGACAGTTCGAGGGTGGAAAAAATGTGGTTTGTCATGCCGTCGCAGTTCCGACGCAATTAGAAAGTGTCACACTATCGACACTTCTTCCGTCACTTCCTAACAGGCATCGCTCTTCCGACGTCTCCCGAACCGTCGTGCTTCCGACGTTTGTAAACTGTCGCACTTCCGACGAAATGTGGTTCGACGTTTTGAACGTCGCTCTTCCAACGTTTGTAAACGGTCGCAATTCCAATGCAATGTGGTCTGACGTTTTGAACGTCGCTCTTTCGATGTTTGTAAGCTGTCGCAATTCCGACGAAATGTGGTCTGACGTTTTTAACGTCTCTCTTCCGACGTTTGTAAACTGTCGCAATTCCGACGAAATGTGTTCTGACCTTTTGAATGTCACTCGTCCGACGTTTTTATACTGTCGCTTTTCCGACGTTTTTAAGCTGTCACAATTCCGATGCTTACAAGGTGTTGCTATACCGATGGCGGGTTCAATTTAAAAAAAAATGAAACGCAAAGAGGAAAACGCGAGCGAATATTATATGAAGTAAAACAGTCCATGAAGTCATTACATTTTCACATCTGAAGATTGAAACCCAAATATCCATCCAGAAAAGTGGAAGTCCCACCCCAGACAGTGATAGAAAAATACCCCATGTCACATACAGGGACTTGATATAAAACCCAGTAACGGTCCACATGGAGATTATCGACAATCTGAGAAAGCATCCAAATATGGCCGAGGCATCTATAAGAAAGTGAAATAGCAGTATGTAGAATAGTAAAGCAACAGATAGAGTACCGACGTCCATTGTTCCAAATACAAATTAAAGTACCCAAAATCCTTGAACAGAGAAAAACGCTAATCATGTGAGGAGTGTGATATGTCCAAAATATAAAAAGACCATCGGACCATATCAATAAACCAGCAACATAGACCAGCATCGCTAGTTTTGAAGGCAGAGTGATAAACATTAATCATTTTTTTTTCACAAGAGAAAAAACGTTGTTTTGAATATATTATATGAAGTAAAACAGTCCATGAAGTCATTACATTTTCACATCTGAAGATTGGAACCCAAATATCCATCCAGAAAAGTGGAAGTCCCACCCCAGACAGTGATAGAAATATACCCCATGTCACATACAGGGACTTGATATAAAACCCAGTAACGGTCCACATGGAGATTATCGACAAATCTGAGAAAGCATCCAAATATGCCCGAGGTATCTATAAGAAAGTGAAATAGCAGTATGTAGAATAGTAAAACAACAGATAGAGTACCGACGTCCATTGTTCCAAATACAAATTAAAGTACCCAAAATCCTTGAACAGAGAAAAACGCTAACCATGTGAGGAGTGTGATATGTCAAAAATATAAAAAGACCATCAGACCATATTAATAAACCAGCAACATATACCAGCATCGCTAGTTTTGAAGGCAAAGTGATAAACATTAATCATTTTTTTTTCACAAGAGAAAAAACGTTGTTTTGAATATATTATATGAAGTAAAAAAGTCCATGAAGTTATTAAATTTTCACATCTGAAGATTGGAACCCAAATATCCATCCAGAAAAGTGGAAGTCCCACCCCAGACAGTGATAGAAAAATACCCAATGTCACATACAGGGACTTGATATAAAACCCAGTAATGGTCCACATGGAGATGGCTTAATGTTACACAAACATCAGTCGACCGTCCCTACCATTCCCCATCCTGCACATCGAGGGCTCATTCTGACCCTGAGCAGAGACAAGACTTGAAAATGTTTTCATCACATCCCTCCTGAAAATGTTCATTGACCCAAAGACATCTCCTCTCGGCAAAACCCTAAAACCATTTTTCCACGGGCGCGTTCCACAAGCTTTAGCCCCATCATGGGAGAAAAGGTCCTCCAAGAGGGCACGCCGATTGGCGCTCTATCACAGAGCCGCACCCGCGCCAACTATATTAAGAGGTGTTTTTTAAAAATAAATGGCGGAAGTTTCGTCCTAACAAATTCCTGGACTGATATCTATCTTGAGTTGGGAGGTTTGGCTACGGATTTCCATAGAGAGGAAGTGGTTTGCCACCTCTCATGGAAGCTTCCTTGATGATAGGGCCAATCCCATAATTATAGGGATCCCAACTCCCCTTCCTCCATCTATAAAATCTTGCTCATCTCCTTTGCAAGCTAGTTCCCAAGAGCTTTCACATCTTTATGCTGCAAGAGCCTTCTTGATTCCCTTAAGGCCAAATCCAAGCAAGGAGACTATTGTCAAGTATCCGGAGAGAGAGGCTTGTCCCATCCTTGACAGGCTTTATCGAGACATGTTTTGCTGACGACCCGCCAAAGGAGAGTGTTGCGTCGAAGCTATGGTTGTATTCTTCTTTTGACTCATTAATGATAAGCGACTATTGGTTATGGTTCCACTCTTGTTCTTGATTATGTTCATGAGTTATGTCCTCTTCGACTGACATATAGTTGTATATGCTGGATTTTATGCTTGCGTTTGTGTTGTTTCTTGCATGTGCAGGGGTCTGGTCATGGAGATCGTGAGGATTGTGATCTGCCAGGGCAAAGGAATGGGAGCACCACTTCTTCTACAAATGATAGCGTTGGATTCCAGGTAAGCCTTCATCGCAAGTCGGTTTATTTGCAATTAGGAACCTGCACTGTAACGTGTTTGATTGTTGCTAGACCCGATCTGGGCTAGTAGGGATCGCCTCTGTCCACAGAGGGGATTTACCTCTTCAACAATTTGGCGACTCCGCTGGGGACCTCAGCTTGTTGTTTGATTTGTAAGCTGTAGACGGAGCCTAAAGTACAACCAGATAGCCTTCGAAATGCTTTTGCTCTGCATTAGCAGAGTAGATAAACGCTTCTTCAGTCAATCTCCGGTTTAGTTTACGGACTGAACAACTTGGAGTATTGTCTTCTCTTTTCGGTCAATTTCTTGGCCTTGCTTGGATTTGCTTTCTTGGTCAGCTCTTTGGACTGGTTTTTTCTGCTTGTTTAGCTTTGTTTTAGCCTTATCATCACTTGTCTGTGTCTGAGATTGCTTGTTTTTCTTTTTCCCATAGTAAACTCGGCTGGCGCGCTTTTAAGTGTGACAGTTGCGCCCATTGGCGCAGGTTGCTTGTGTATCACCCACGCCATTGCCTTTCTGGTGCTAATTTCAAGCTCACAGTTGTGCCAATCCTGTGAGCTATTAGGGTTTGCTGTGTTTGATGCTTTCTGGGACTAACTTGTGATTTTGGTCTTGTTTTTTCGGCTGTTTGAGTGCACTGGAGCCTAGTTTGACTAGTTGTAACCTCCATCCTTTGGTTGTTTGCCTATTTCTTTCGATTTTGAATTCGAGCCCTAGGGCATCTGGGTGCTTTTGTGTGTCGAGCCTTCCTTGGGTGTTTTTGGTTTTCATTCATTCAGTCGACTTTGGGGTTGCTTCTTTGCATTCGTTTGACAGTTGTTTATCATTTCATTGCGCTTTTTGGGTGATTGATTTCGTTTTCATTCGAATTTCGCTTTGCTTCATTTTGGGCCTAGATCACTCGGCTCATTAGTGTCTTTGGGATTTTTCTTCGTTTTGAGGGACTCTTGGTCAATTTGAGATCTGATTGTTTGTGCCATTGAGTGAAATCTGCTTGTTTTTTTCTCTCTTATTATCATTTCTCAAATTGCTTCTCATTTGTTTTCGGTTTGTTTAGTGCATCTAGCTATCAAACATTGAAAATTAAAAAATCTCTTTTGCTTTTGGTTGATTAGTGCAAATTAAAATCTTTTCGATGTTATTAGTAATTAGTGACTTTGGAAGAAATTTTTTTAGTTTCATTAGCTGCATTAGAGATATCACTGATTGTCCTACGATCATTTTGTTTGTGTAAAAAGCTCTTAAATCTTCTGTAGCTAGCTTTCATCGAATGAAATGATGTACTATGGCATGTAGTTTTGCATTTAGGAGATTTTTGAGACATCACATTCGTTAGGGCCTGAAAACTGAAACGTAATTGAAGATAAACTTTAAAATTTACTCAATTTACACTAAGGCAGCATTGAAATCTAACGAAACACATTTAGAGGTCTAGGCTAGAGACATGTTCCGGCATCTTAAAACCTAGTAGCTGTCGTTCGCCTCTTGGCTTTAGACATCGCTAGTACGGACTTGTGCTCCTCGTACCATCGTGTATATAAAGGGAGACCCCACTAGGTTTCAATCCTTTATCCTTAGGAAGCCGAGTCTGCCGCCCTATACCCGTGATACACCAGACACAACATTTAGGGAGATTGCCTGCACGTACGGAAAGTCATTGCTTGATTTCTCTCTCATTATTGAAACCAATGTGTATATTGCAGTTCACGGTTATTTGGTACACCCTTTTGCCTAGTATTCCTGAGTAGTCATTTTGATCCTATCTAACTCCCTAAATTTGAAAGGATCACCAAGCGCTTGTCCTTTCATGCTTGTGTCAAATCTGAAAGAGATAGAGTCACCTTTTCAACCGTTTCTCGACTCTTAAAACATGAAACGGTGAAGTTTCTTATTTTTCAATGTGGTAAAAAATTAATCACCCACGATCACACGCCCTGTTAGATTTTGCTTTTTGGCCATTTGATTGTGTGTCTTGACTCTTTTTCAGCCCGTGTGTGTGTTTTATCTTTTTCTCTTGTCATTTTTGCCACAGTGGCGGAACCCTCGGTTTCGTCTACTGGTAGTCCTTATACAGAAGATTCATCAGAGGTTTCCCAATCCTCTGCTGAACCACAACAGCCCATTGTTTCTGAGTTTCCTGACGGGGGACCGGTTCTCTCTAAGAAACCCTTTGGGGGACTAGTTGAGTTCAATTGGCCCTTTTCTGACCCTTGGTCTGAATTGAGACTAGGATCTGATTTCCTTTCTCTTACATTGGGTTCGCCTTTTGTAGCTGCTGTTTTTCCTCCTAGTCCTCGCCGTCTATTGCGAGATCTAGCGGCAGGCTCAAACATGAGTGATTCTGGTGAGAAAATCCCAACGTCTGTTGAAGACTATCAACTCTTTCCTCGAAGATTATTTCCAGGAGACAACTCTGAACTAGCAGTCATGTCAACGTCCAGTCCCTCATTACCACCAGGGTATAGATCCTTGGGTCAGATCATTTCCGCCGCAGCCTCTATGGGAGTGTCAGCTCCTTCTCCGAGGCCGGCTGCTCCTTCACCAGGGGTGTCTCCTCAGACACCTGTCACTTCTGTACCCACTCGGCCCACTGTCTGTGTAGCTGCATCTTCACCCACTGTCACGGCACCCTCTGCGAGGGCTATGCCACCTCCTGAAGACATTTATTTAGCGACTTCTATACCGGAGAACATTTCTCCGGAGGAGTATCGGTTGTCCCTACAACAGCCGAACCCCGAGGTTGGACCATCCTCCCAAGATCCCAACCGCTCTTATTTTTCGCACTATGCACAGGATGGTACTCCCGTGTATGCTTTTCCATGTCAGTATGATGAGCATGGGGACATTTTACATCTACCCGCTCTTGAGGCTCACCTCCATGCTCAAGGTTTACCTTAGAACCAGGCTTATAACCCGCAAGGGCAACCTTTCCAAGGCCAACCTTTGGGCCAACCTGGCTATCCTTATGACCCACAGGGGCAGCCCATGCAAGGCTATCCTGCGGGCCAGCGAGGGCCATCGTACGGTCCGCAAGGACAGTATTACAACCCTTCCGGGAAACCTGTGCAGCCTCAGCCGGGGTACCAACCGGGACCGGTCTACAGTCCTGGTGGGAAAATCCAGCCTTCTTAACCCATGCAACCGCAGTATCCTGTCGTTTCCAACATTGCATATCAGCCAAGACCATCCTATGGTCCTGCTCTAGGTCAAACCGGTTACCAGAAACCACCTGGCTCTATTCCTCCACCAGGCCAACCGGTCCATCCGGTACAACCCGGTGTTCCACCTCCAGGCCAACCGGCCCATTCGGCACAACCTGGGGCTCCTTTACAGCCAGGTCAAGCTGAACAGCCGGTGCAGCCTGTCTATCCGGGTCAACCTGTTCACTCAGGGCAGCCCGTTCAACCGGGTCAACCTGTTCACTCAGGGCAGCCCGCTCATTCCATTAACCCTGCCCAGCAGCCGATTTATTCGATGCCGCAGCCAAATCAACAGATGCGCCCTAGTTATCAGGCTCCACAGGGTTCCACCTATCAGCAGCCGACTCATCCTCAGGGCCGTTATTATCCACATGGTCACTCTCAACCGAATTATAACCAGCCCCGAGGCTCTCAGTATTATCCTCAACAACCCGGTTATACCTATACTCAGCAGCCGAATCCAAATGCCGCTTATACAGGGCTGAATCCTAACCAGGGTCCATACTCTAGTTATCATCCCCCGTACGTTGGTTACTAGTAGCCAAATCAGTCTGGTTATACGACCTACACCCCCTACAGTTAGAATCCTACAGGACAGAACCCATGGGGGCAAGGATATTCCCAACCAGCGTGGAGTACAGGTACCGTTCCTCATCCCGGCCTTGGCATGCCAGTCAATCCGCCATTGCTATTCCTGGCTACCTTGGAGTTGCCAGATGTTTCAAAATTGACCAATGATCCGATTTTACATAATCCTTATTGGCCTCCGGTTCCTACCAAGATACCAGGTGATTGCCCCAAGTTTGAGGGTAAAGCTGGGGAGGACCCCCAAGCGCATGTGATGACGTATCATCTTTGGTGTTCGTCTAACTCTTGGGTCGATGACTCAATTCATCTGCGCCTCTTCCAGCGCACTTTGACTGGAGCTGCTGCTAAGTGGTACATCAAGTTATCCCGTGGCATTTTCCAAGATTTCAATTCCTTAGCCATGGCTTTTCTGACGCATTTTCAGTTACCGGTTCGCTATGAAGCCGGGACGCACCTCCTGACTTCTTTGAAGCAGGACAAAGCCACTCACATTTCTGATCACATTCATGAGTGGCGGCGTCATCATAGACTGATCAAGTTTCATATACCTGATCAGATACTAACTCACTGGTTCACCACCTCCTTTGTGAACAAAATCGCCCAAGATATTGTGATGGGAGCGTGTGTGATGGAGGAACAAGCCATTGCGCGTGCCCAATATCTGGACCTTATATATTCTCAGTCCGGCACGCTTTATGATATCTTGCCTAATGCTCCACGGTCCAGAACCTCCAAGGCTCCACCTACCCCTGCAGTGGATGGTGTCATTGGTTCCGTGTCTCAGAATTCGAAGAAATCTTCGAATGGGAAGCAGAAGTCTAACTCATCCAATAATTCTGCTCCTCCCGCCCCTACCGATTCTAGAAAAATTGCAGAGGTTAACGCCGTTCAGGCCAATCCTACAGAGAAAACCTCCAAAGGGAAAAAGAAGGGAAAAATTAAATCCAAATCCGACGCCCCAAAGCCAGAATCAAAATCTCATACTGAGGATGGTTCTCAGCGTAAACCGAAGTATCCCTGCCTCATTTGTGAAGGAGACCATTATACCAAAGATTGTCCATGACGATATGAGGTTAGTCAACTTCTCAAAGGCTCTAAAGGAACTCCGGTAGTTCTTAAAGAACCATTCCCCTCTCAGCAGACCCAGATGGTCGAAAAGCCATCACCATCTGCACCATTTGGGTCCCAAGTTTTCATGATGAATGGTGCTGCACCTGTTTCTATTGCTACGTGCTTGAAGGATTACAATGAATCACGACAGGCACCTGGGAAGTCGGTTGCGGATGGACCGCCTCCCCCACCTGTCTCCGGTTCGTTAGAAATCGAGAAGCCTACCCCTGAACCTGTTGTGAAGCCACCTTCTAAAGGTGTTTTACGAAGATCTTCTTATAATCCAAATTCCCGTGCCGTTCAGCACTATAGCATTGTTGAGGATTTGGCACAGGCGCCTTCTGCCATGTCTGCGCTAGAAGTTCTTCAGAGTTGTCCTTTGCAACGGAAGGATTTATTGTCTGTAATCGGTGTCTTTGACCCCACCTATTCGAGTCTTCTCACCTTCGATTTAGAGAATTTCACCCCCCCGACTTCCACATCAGATCGCTCTTGTTATTCAAGTCGGGATCAACGGTCTTAACATCCATAGGTTCGTTGTGGATGAAGGTGCCTCAACCTGCGTCATGTCATCTGCTTGCTGGAAGGTCATTGGCTCTCCAGCCCTTTCATCATCTCCCAATGCCCTAGAGGCATTTGATGGTTGGGAATCTAAACCCTTGGGTGTTCTCAAGAGTTTAGCGATCACTTTACAGGGGAAGACTGTCAACGTAGAAGTAGAAGTAGTAGACGCCAAGCTCAACTACAATATACTTCTTGGCCGCAGCTGGACCCATGCCATGCTATGCGTGCCGTCCACCATTTTTTGACTTCCTAAGTTCCCTCACGAGGGCAAAATCGTCACAGTGGATCAGTTGTCCTTCTTCACCTCTACCTCTGAGAACAACGTTCCATACGTGGATCAGATTCCAAATCCCCTGGACAGTGTAGGGCCTGGTCTCTTCAAAGACCCAGTCCTCATGGGTATTTTTCCCGCGCCGCCACCGCACACTGCTCAAGTTAACATGATTTCCAGGTCTGATGGCCCCTGGCTCATCCCTACGCCTGAGCAGGTGTTTGAGTTTGGAGAATCAATGCTCTTGACTCCAGTAGAGATTAGCTACTGTGAAATTGTTGCTGCATCTGATCCTCCACCTCCTCAGCATGCTCCGTTGAGCATGGATCTCGACATCTATTCTCAATCCCCTTGGCTTGGTCAGGCCGATTCACCTGATCCTCTCAACGAGACTTTTCCTTCCGATGAAGCCATTGTTGAAACAATGTCTCTGGAGGAGCTGCCATGGAGCGATGGACATCATCGTTCCTCTTTCATGCCTAGCTTGGGGGCAATGTGTGAATGTCTAGAACATTACGCATCTCAGGTTCCCACTCCACCTCTCCAAATGCTCATTTTGACGCACGAGGTCCTTTCGAAGGGAAACCTGAGTAATATCACTCAAACCATCCCGATCAACATCTCCGTTAAACCGGGGATCGTTGAGAATATACATGTGGGAGTGACTTGTTCTCCTGATGAGATTCAAGTCTATACTGATATTTTTAAAGAATTCAGAGATGTGTTTGCCTGGTCCTATGAGGAAATGCCTGGGATTGATCCCAGTATTGTAGTGCATGAGATTCCAACCTACCCTGGTGCGAAGCCCGTGCGCCAACGCTTATGCCCAATGCATCCTCATAAAGCCGCTGCAATTAAGGCGGAAGTTGAAAACTTCTGAACGCGGACTTTATTTATCCCATCCCCCTCACAGAATGGGTTTCCAACATTGTCCCTGTCGATAAAAATCACGGTAATATTAGGGTCTGTGTTGATTACCGCGACATCAATCGTGCCTGTCCAAAGGATAATTATCCCACTCCGTTCATAGACCAAATCATCGACGAATGTGCCGAAAGTGAGATTTACTCCTTGATGGATGGTTTCTCGGGGTATAATCAAATCAATATTGCACCTGAGGATCAACACAAGATGACATTCATCTGTCCGTGGGGTACTTTCGCCTATAAAAAGCTCCCGTTTGGCTTGAAGAACGCTGGAGCCAATTTTCAGCATGGGATGTCCTACGCTTTCCATGACATTCGCCATATCGTTCATCCTTATCTGGACGACTTGCCAGTTGATTCAGCTAGGCGAGAGGACCACCCCGAACACCTTCGCCAGATCTTTCTTTGCTGCAGGTGCTACAATATTAGGCTTAATCCTCATAAATGCGTCTTTTGCATCGATTATGGCCGTCTTTTAGGATTCATAGTCTCAATAGACGGGATTTGCCTTGACCCTTTAAAGGTTGACGCTATCATTAATCTCCCATCACCCTCCTCCCTATATCAGTTACAGAGTCTGCAGGGAAAAGCGAAATTCCTTCGACGCTTTATCCCGAATTACGCCGAGGTGGCCAAAGGATTCACGCGCCTATTAAAGCAAAATGTTCCCTTCCATTGGGACGAAATCGCTCAACAATCCTTTGAGAAGCTGAAGACGTTACTTGTTAATGCTCCTTTGCTTCGTCCTCCGGACTACCATCGCGACTTCACTTTGTATCTCGCCACCGCATTTAGCAGCACAGCCATGGTCTTAGTGCAGGATGACGATGATGGTAATGAACATGTTGTTTATTATCTGTCGCGGAACCTTCTCGATACAGAAACACGTTATGCTCACGTCGAGAAGCTGGCGTTAGCCGTAGTACACGCTGTGCAGCACTTTCGCCACTACATCCTCTTGCATATGATAGCAGTGGTTTCGGATTGCAACCCCATGACGTATATTCTCTCTCGAGAATTACTAGGGGGAAAATACTCCAAATGGATTGTCATCCTACAGGAGTTTGACGTAGAGTTTACTACTGCTAAGTCAACCAAATCACTCATTTTCGCGGATCTTATATGCTCACTCCCATCAGACTCCACTCCTTCACACTTCGAGGATCATATCTCGGACAAAACTCTTTTCCTCATCAGTACTCGCGACCCTTGGTACGGCGAAATAATTGTGTATCTTTAGACCTCAACATTTCGGTCTGAGTTGGATAAAGCTGCCCGTCGTCGGATTCGGCATCAATCCCAACCCTATTGTATAGTAGGAGATTCTTTATACCGCGTTGGAGTAGATTCGGTGCTCTGGCGGTGCCTAACCTTGGAAGAGGCTGAAAGGGTCCTAAATGACTGCCACAGTGGTGCCTGTGGTGGACATATGTCTGGATATGCTACTGCCTAGAAAATTCTGTGAGCAGGTTATTTCTGGTCGTCCATATTCAAATACTATATCGTTGCAGTCTATAGATGTCATGCATGCCAGGTATTTTAGCGCAAGATGTGCGCGCCGCCTCTCCCTTTGCATCCTGTTATTACTGTCGGCCCTTTTGCGAAATGGGGCGTGGATTTTATGACGTGTAACCCTCACTCGGCTGGGGGGAATGCGTATATAATTGTCGCTGTCGACTACTTCACCAAGTGGGCCTAGGCGATGCCTACACTAGCTGCTGACGGTAAAACAGCTACCCAATTCATATTCAACCACATTACTACACGTTTCAGGGTTCCTTAGGCCATCGTTACCAACCATGGTACTCATTTCCGAGATTATATGATGGCTGAGCTGACTTCAAGGTTGAGCTTGCGCCACGACAGCTCAACGCCATATTACCCTCAGGAAAATGGCGAGGTTGAAGCAGTGAGCAAGGTTCTGGTCACTATGCTTCAGCGAACAGTTCGTATTCACAAATCCAATTGGCACCTCCAACTGTTCTCAGCTCTATGGGCATACCGAACGTCTGCAAAGAGTGCAACTAGATTCACACCATTTCAATTGGTGTATGGTCTGGAAGCAACTCTTCCGGTTGAATGCGAGATTCCTTCCTTGAAATTAGCTGTGGAACTTCTACCCGATACTTCTGCTGAGGAAGAGCGTCTTCTGTATCTGGAACGGTTAGATGAAACCCACCGTTTGGCTGCTTTAGTTATTGAAGCACAAAAGAAACGGGTCAAATCTCACTTTGATCAATCTGTTTCCCCCCGTTCCTTTATCGAAAGAGACCTCGTCCTCCTATATGATCAAGCTCACGACAAGCTTGGGGCTAGTAAGTTCCAACCTATGTGGCATGGGCCCTATATAGTAAAACGCGTTTTGAAAAATGGGGCTTACGAGCTTATAGATTATGAAGGAGTTTTGCTGGCACAGCCCAGAAATGGGCTGTACCTCAAAAAGTACTATGCCTGAAATGATTTTTGGTATGGTGTGTGTACATAGGTGTGTATTTTTTCATTTGTGTGCATGTGTGGTGTGGTGTGCAATGTAAACATATTTTTGCTGATTGGGTCTTCCTGATTGTGCAGATGTCCATTCATCCGTTTGTTGGTTTCGCAGATGGTGCCTCCCGCAGTACCAAGAATCTGTCTTCGGCAGCCTGGGTAATCTACGATCCTGTTGGTGAGTTGGTCAACCTGCAAGGTGTGTGTCTAGGACGTACTAAAAATAACATTGTGGAATATAGTGCTGTGTTAGAATTATTAACCGAGGCTATAAACCTCGGTATCCGTGAATTGCTTGTGTATCTAGACTCGCAACTTGTAGTATTACAACTGAACGGACGCTATTCGGTAAGAAACCCATCCATTTTACGTCTGTATCTGCGTATTCGTTTACTGGAAAGAAATTTTGACTACATTACATATCAACATATACCCAGACATATGAATACATTAACAGATGCAGTAGCTAATTTGGTGTTAGATAGACATTTGCGCAATTTGTAAGTCATCATCACATGTAAAGGAAGAATCCATATGCATATAGATATCGAAATTTTTACATACCATGTGTCATAAAATCAAAATAAACATGTTTGTCTTAATACATCCGGAGACAACATGTCTCTCAAAAAATATGTGTGATAAAAGCCCTAGGAGTCTAATCCACATGGTGCTCATGATAACAAGTAACTGCACGCACTAAGCGTCTCAGAAGTCAGTGGAGTCGACTAGGCACTCCCACTATATGTCTCTGGTACGCCATCGGTACATCCGCCAGCCGGGCATAGTCTGGGATCCCTCGGGCAATACCCTCAAGATTCTGGATCAACTCCCCCCCCTCTGCAGCCTCTGCCTGAGTATTAGGTGCGGGAAGAGTCCTCCGCGCGATAGGAGACATATCGGCTGGTCTCTCTGGGCCCATGTCTGCATACATATGATATGTGTCAGGACGGACATGTATTAACAAAAAAATCATAAAACATATAAAATCAAAAAGAGAAGAGGTCATACCCAACTCCTCATCTCAATCATCTCCCTCTGGCAGTGGGAGATCTGGGTCTCCAGTGAAATCGGTTCCTGCATATGGCCAGTCTTCCACTACGATCAACTGACGCCGCAACCACCCAAAAAAATCTAGCCTCTAGGACATCTGTTGGCCTCCTCTAGCTCTGGGCATCAGTGCTGCCCAGTGAGCCATCCTTGGCTCTCGTGGAATCGGCTCAGCTACTACGGCCCCTTGGCCCTGGAAGATTGGTAATCATTCCAGAATGAACGATACCAGGATAGAACCATAGCCAAACTATTTTAGTTTGGCCTGCTTACATTTCGTGAGCTGTCTCTTGATATTTATTGTTACTGCTATAGCCCAGTCGAACAATAGGGGACTCATGCACTCTAAGGCCAGTAAGAGTTGGGCCTTTGTTGCCTCGTGCGGTGCCTGCGATCCCACAGCCTGTGTGATGGTATGAAGCACTACTCTAAGTGCTAGATCAGGAATGGTATGAATGTCTACCTTTCCACTTCCTGATCCCAGTCGTGCCCCCGGGCACACTCGTGCCATCACTTGCTCCATCTTCTCACCAGACGGTCTGCTCCCTGTCAATATGGGCACCGGACCTCTGCGCAATAATTCGGTTATGAAGTATATGCCAGAGACCTCCAGTTCTAGTACTTGGTCCCGCAACTTGAACACTTGTTCATGTTCATCCCATATGCTGATCAGGTACTGCAGGAGCTCAGGCTGAGCTCGTAAACAAGGTGTCGAGAAGAACTTCTTAAGCCCACAGTTCTTGAGGGCATTCATGCAAGTCTCATTCTCTATGGCCTGTTCATCCTCTTCCCCGTGCTCCCTCTCTTTCCACTCAATGACCATTTTGATCGGTTGCCTGCATTCACATGGTCAACAAACTTCAATTAGACCTCAGCTATCCTTAAAAAAAATCATGCAGTTCATTCATTATATGGAAATCTCAAGCGGAAAATTGAGTTGCGCCGCTGGCACGGGCCCTTTGGAAATAAAATTCCATTGGCACGGGTCCGTGACGGATACCCGCGCCAATGGGCGGAGCCCTAAAAATTCAAAAGTTCCTCATAAGAAGTCTAATATGCAATAAAAATCTATGAAAAACGGATTGAAATGGAGTACAAATAAGCGCCTATTACCTGGAACTGACAGAAATCTGGATAGTAACCTGGATCGATCGCAATCACTGTCAGAAGTTCACACACAAAATGGACCACTGCTGCTCTTTGGTGAGGTAAATAGTAAATATTAATTTTATTTTTACCATTTGACATATTTATAACTTTTTTGAACTCACAATAGGTTTTGAAAGTTATTTTTCTGAATATTTTAATATATTTTGTCAAAAATGGGTTTTACAATTGCTTTTTGTGCAGCAACAGGTTTTTTTTTTACGCGACTTAAACGGTGAAACGAGTTATATTTTATACTTTTTTGGACTCCGTAAATACACGAAAAAGTCACTTTGGAGTCATCTTTCAGCTCTTTTCTGACTCTCTAAACATGAAAAGATTGCCGAGACTCTTGTCGTTTCGATCTCGTTAAAATGGACACGAATCGACATCTACCCAATATACGTTTACCCCTTTTTCGAGCTGGGATGGATTATTTACGAAAAAGGAATACCCTAGCCTATCGCGACTAGGAGGTTTTCTTGGATATTGTTTTCTACCTTTTCGGATATGAGGAACTATTTACGAAAAGGGACTGTTGTACAAATCAACCCCCTCCATTCATAGTTCGGCCATAATCCCCTTCCTTCTCCCTATCATTACCCTTCTCCAGGCTGTAAATACTTTGAAAGAGGCCAAAAATCTTCCTTTGAAGAGCATACAAGGCTAAGCACTTTTTCTCCCCTAGCTCCGCGCCTCTTTTTCATCCATGTAACCAAACTTTGCACCTAAAGACGCCTATCGCAAATCGCATTTTCATTGGTTATATCCATTTGAACCATCGCACTTCCCATTTTTGCGATTTGCGCACCCATCGCAAAAGCGCAGTTTCACGCCCGCGCCATCCGCCATCATCGCACCTTTTGTTTTTGCGATCTGCGCCCGACCAACCACGCCCATCGCATAGCGCAGAGCGTGAAATTTTTCTATTCCATCACTACCTCTGTCGCATTTTCTCCCCTTGCGTTTTTGCGATATGCGCTCCGGGTCCCACTTCTAAAACCTTTGTTTCATTGTTTTGTTATGTTTTTCTTTTGTAACTCCCCAAAAGTTAATTTTCTAAGTCTTTGTACCGCCAGCATTCCTCTGCCACGTTTCATCATTTGCCTACGTGTCATCCACTTCTTCTCCATTATTCACACACCTCAGTTATGTTTCGCGTCCGAGTGTTTTGTTTGAAGGCTCCGCCCCGCGTCATTTCATCATCCTCTCAAATCCATGCCACCACTTCTGTTAGTCCCGTTTTGTCCACTATCTCTGTCATCAGTTTTATTCAACAGATTTTTGGTTTTGCCGAAACTTATGATGGGGACAAAATTGGCGGGAAGGATCCTGGAGTCCCTATGATGTGACCGCTATTAAAGAAAGGTACTTCGATCTCTAGGACTCTCCAGAGAAAATCGAGAGAGCACATTTGAGGCGGATGAAAGCATTAACACAGCCACAGATCATTAATGAAGAAGTAATAAATTCAGTGCCCAACTTAATAAAGGTTTCAAGTTTAAATTCAAAATCCGAAGATCGAAAGTACCATGTACAGATTGCAGGCACCTCAAGGTTTTATTGCCGCATATCTTCCTCCAGAAAAGAGCCGAACATCTACATATTTTATTATTTATATCTTGTATATAAGTATATTTTCATTTTCAGCTTTCATTTCCAGAAATAAATTTGTGAAGTACAATCATTTATGCTCAGTCATTCATAAGCATAGGCGCGAATGTTTTCCGCCATCCAATTCAAAATAAGTCATTTAATGTTTCCCATCTACCTCCCCCTCGAGAATTCTCTATCTCCTCTATAAAAGCTAGAAGGAAAGACATTGTAAGGGTTCCAGATTTCTGTCAGCTAACTGTGCAGCGAGAAGACTTCTGTATACATTTTGTAATATTTATGTATGAAGTTTCAGAGCCCGTAGGGTCTCAGTGAGGAGGGGTTATAACTGTAATGAGGATTCTGTCTTTACATCTCACAGTATGTAATTTCTCTTATGTGTTAATACATTATCTCATTTCATGCTATTTGTCTCCTTGTATCATGTTCTAGAATGCGAGTGGCTCACTAGTTTGCAGTAAGGATTCATCTTAAGTGATGCCCTTTCTGGAATTAGTCAAGCGCTTTAAATAGGCCTAGTCATGATATACTGTTCCATGTTCACTCTTTTCATACTTTCTGCTATATTAGTTTCTTGAGGAGGGTGCTTTTAAAACGCCATTGTCATATAAGGATTCGTAAATTGGTGCGCCCTTATATGGTTCTGTAGTCCGGGCATCATCGCCCAATATCCTTATGTTTCCTCACCGACTACTCTCATATTTATTTGATATAATATTGAATCGGCCCTCTTGAAGCCTTCCCTCCCTTCAATCCGTCCGATGCTTGCTGTCAAGTTTTACATGACGAGTCTTAAGCATTATCTTTATCTTTGTGTCACTTCTAGAGGGGATTGGTCCATCGTATTATTCTCCTCGTTGAAGGAAGCCTGGAGAAGCATTTGGATTGACAACCCAAGCTATATTACGTGTCTCCCTGCTATATTAAGATGTCCTAGGCACTGGTCTATGGCAACTCTAGGCTGTCTCTAGGAGGGTGACAAAATCATCCACAACATCTTTCTGGCGCCGTTACTGGGGATCGAATTCAAGAATATCAGTTTCCCTGGGATTTCGACATCTCATATTCACTCTCTAATCAGGTGAGCACAGAGAGTTGAAGAGTTGCATATCTCTCACCTTGGCGACTCCACTGGTCTTTATTTGATAAATCTTATTGGTAGTCCTGGCTCCTCGTAAGCCACATTTAAGGTCAGATACAGCTCAACTGAAAACACCTTACGTGTCTGACCCAGAGAAAATCATTCATAAAAGAGTCTGGAAGGAGAGGAAGTCAGCCCGTGCTGAAAATTCCGAGTATTCCGTTGAAGATTATCCGCCCTCTTCTTCTCAAGAAGTTAGAACAGAAAATCCCGAGTTTGACTTAGAAACTCCACGTAGAGGAAGCGCCTGGATTGAAGAAGAATCTTATCCTGCTTCCGATGCTGAAGAAATTAAAGAGGTCACCGAAGTAGTTGCTGTTAACCGTGAGTTATTCCCTTCCACACCCCAGGCCTCTGTGCGATATATTCCCATTTTCATTCATACTCCACTTCCTCCTACTCCTCTCCCTTCGTCTGTACCTCAAGTTGTTGTGCAATCCCCACCTCCTCCAATGGCTAATGTCCCTGCTTTTCTATTAAACAAATATGCTCCTTTGGCCTTGCCCCAGATACTAAATGATATGCCACAGGATTATATGAAGATTCTGCCAAGATTTAACGGTGAAAATGAAGTTGATGCTCATAAACATCTCGAGGCCTTCTGTTCTTTTGCAGAGAACTTAAATGTTGAACATATGGATGTGGTCTTGAGGTTATTTGTGCAGTCTTTGGAAGGGGAAGCCAGGAAATGGTTCAAGACATTGGCAAATCGTTCAATAACCACCTGGGATGTTATGGAGAATGCTTTTCTCAGGAAGTGGGGAGAGAAGAAAGACCATGGATAGTGTCTCACTGAATTTAATACTATGAAGAAGAAACAAAATGAGGGAGTAGCAGAGTTTATCAAAAGATTCAACAAGCTATATCTGAGCCTGCCTCCCGAGATGAAGCCCCATGAAGCTGCTGCCAAGATAATTTTTATAGCTGCTTTTGATTTTGATTTTGGTTTTGCACTAAGGGAAAGAAAACCTGCCACTCTAGATGATGCACAGTTAGATGCTCTGGAATTAGAAGCAAACTTTGCCTCCACTGGGAAACTGAAAGGAAAAGCTGAACAAGATACTAGGAGGAGAGGCAAAGAAGAGGTTTCCACCTCTAATCAGGAAAAAGATTCAGAGAAACTGGATGAAATAAATAAAATGATAAAGAAGATGGTTAAGCTCTAACTGGAAGCTAAAAACGCAGCTCCCAAGAACTATTACAATGCTCCAAACAGAGGATATAATCCCCAGTATAGAAGGCCTCCTTTGCAGATGCTGCTGAGAGGAGAAAAAGAGCAGCAAGACCAGGTACCTCATCCATTGTACCTGGAAGGACCGGCCGATGACTCCGCTGGAGATGCAGCTTATGGATTAGAAGACTCAAATTTGGCTTTTTCAAACAATGACGATATGGAGTGTCCATTGCAAGATGAAGATGAAGAAGCGGAAATTGATCATTATTGCAAACAGTTTGCTGATTTTATGCAAGCACAATTCAATGTCAAATATGATCTCAGGTCTTCAAGGAAGAGGACCAGAACTCAGGATCAAGAAGAAGAACCACCTCAAGAAGAAGCATTTGCTCAGAAGGAATCAGCAACAAAGAAGAATGCGGAAAAAGGTAAGAATCTCCTGAATACCCCCTTGCAGTCTAATGATCAGATTCCTTCTTCTTCTAAAACAGTCAATCCTCTTAATGCTGAGCCAGTGTCAAAAGAAACTAGGTCCTCATTTGAAAATAAGGAGTCAAAAGAAGTAGTAATAGAAAAGCCCCCATCTGCTTTCAATTTGCAAAAAGAGCTTGAGAAGATTAAGATCTAGGTCCCACTGACCGAGTTATTAAAACAACCTGTATATCAGTCTCAAGTTACCTCTTTTATACTTCCTCCCGAAATACCAATTGTACCTGATAGTTTAAATCTTCAAGAAGAAAGACCCATGGTAGTCTTTGGCCCACACGTCGAGGAGATAGACCCTTCTACTCCTCCCTTTTACGTGTCCCTAGTCATTCATGACCTGTTGCTACATAACTGTTTGCTAGATTCTGGGGCCTCTCATAATCTTATGCCTTTGTCTGTCATGGAACAACTAGGACTACAAATAACCAGACCGTATAAAGATTTATATTCATTTGATTCTAAAAGGGTTAAATGCTTGGGAATGATTAAAGATTTAGTGGTCAATTTAGCTCAAATCACAGCAAAGAGTGTGGTCATGGACATTGTGGTTGCTGATATCCCAGCCCGCTTTGGCATGCTGTTGTCAAGGTCCTGGGGTACCAAGATTGGGGGATCAATCAAATTGGATTTAACATATGCTACTGTCCCAGTCTTTGGAGGTCAAGAAAGGAGGTTATACAGAGAGACTAGATTTGTTAAAATGGTAACTAAGGCTGACTGCTCAGAGAACTCTCCAGTTTATAATAAAGAGGGAAACTTCTCATGTTTGATGCTAGAAGAGAATCATAATTATGCACATGAGCCCCTTTTTGGTCAAATTCAAGCTGAGCAGCCTAAAGGAAGTCAGGAATCCGAAATATGGACTTTGCATTTTGATGGAGCTAATTCAAGAGAAGGCAATGGAGCTGGGGTATTGTTGATTTCTCCCACAGGAAAATGGGTGCCATTGTCCTTCAAACTGGAGTATGAGGCTACAAACAACGTGGCCGAATATGAGGCACTATTACTGGGATTGCAGACCGCTAAAAACATGGGCATCCAATGTCTGAAAGTGTTTGGAGACTCTGAGCTGGTGGTGAGGCAGATTAAAAATGAATGCCAAACTAGGCACCCTCGGCTCAGAACATATAGAAACGAAGTATGGGACATGATAGAAAATTTCTTCTCAGCATTTAACATACAGTTCATGCCCCGGGAGCAAAACAGAATAGCAGATTCTCTTGCTGTAGCTGCCAGTACTTTCCGTCCTCCTCAGAATCCGCTTCTAAGATATGAAGTAGAGGTACGGTACAGACCATCCATTCCAGACAATATAAAGCATTGGCAGGTATTTGAAGATGACGAACAAATGAAGAGATTCATGGAGACAGTGGGAGAATTCTCAAATATGGAGATTGATGATAATAATGAGGAAGAAGTTGAAAATATTGCTGAAAATAAATGGGAAGAGAATATAGCAGGTAACAGAGTGCTGCAGTTGAAAGGTAATGTTATACCTAGAGGTCTAGTCCCTCTAGAAAGATTATTTAATAAAAATGATGTACCGTTGCAGCCAAGTAAAGTAACAGAAGAAGATCAAGTGGGAGATTTGAATCTGGGAACTCCCACTGATCCCAAAATTGTCAAATTACCCAAAAGGATCCTAGAGGAATACAAAGGAAAATATTTGAAATTTTTTCAATCTTACAAAGATGTATTTTCCTGGTCCTATGAGGACCTGAAAACTTTTGATGTTAGTATAATGCAGCATAAGATTCCATTGAGGGAAGATGCAAAGCCTTATAAGTAGAAGCTCAGACAGATCAATCCTCTGCTGCTTCCCTCTATTGAAAAAGAAGTTAAGAAGCTATTGAAGGCCAAAATAATTGTGCCTTTGAGGTACTCAGAATGGATAGCGAACCTTGTCCCTGTTCGAAAGAAGAATGGAGAAATAAGTCTATGTGTGGACTTCAGGAATTTGAATAGAGCATCTCTCAAGGATAATTATCCAATGCCTAAGATGGACCACATCCTGCAGAAAGTAGTGGGAGCATCCAGAATGTCAATGATGGATGGATTTTCTGGTTATAATCAGGTGGCCGTTTTCCCAGAAGACCAGAAGAAAACTGCATTTACCACACCATGGGGAACTTTTATGTATGCCAGGATGCCATTCGGATTAATTAATGCAGGAGCTACTTTTCAAAGGGCAATGGACATAGCCTTTGTTGGGGAGCAGGACAAGTTTCTAGTTGTTTATCTTGATGATATCACAGTGTTTTCAAAGAATGATGATGAGCATATTGAGCATTTAAGAAGAAATTTTGAGAAATGCAGGAGGTACGGCCTATCCCTCAATCCCCAAAAGTCCTTATTTGCATTAGATGAGGGAAAACTCTTAGGGCACATTGTAACGAAGGATGGTGTGAAAATAGACCCCAAAAGAGTGGAAGTAATAAACAGCATTCCTTTGCCAAGGAATAAGAAAGAAGTACAGGTGTTTTTAGGCAGAATCAATTTTTTGAGAAGGTTCATTCCTAACTATGCAGAGATATTTAGGCATATAACTAATATGTTGAAGAAGGAAAATGAAGTAAAATGGTCCCAGGAGTCTAGAGATGCATTCACAAGGATAAAACAGGCGTTTGCTGAAGCCCCAGTGTTAGCTAGACCAGATTACAAAAAGCCATTTGTAATTTTCTCATTTGCTTCACCTCACACAATTGCCGGAGTGTTATTGCAGAAAAATGAAGAGGGATATGAACAACCTATAGCTTTCTTCAGTCAAGTACTTTATGATGCAGAATTGAAATATAATATATTGGAGAAGCAGGCATACACCCTGGTAAAGTCCCTCAAAGCCTTTAGAGTATATATTTTGCAATCTCATATTACTGCATATGTCCCCACAGCAGCTGTCAAAGACATTCTTGTTCAGGGAGACAGCGAAGGAAGAAGAGGAAGATGGATTGCAAAAATCCAGGAGTATGATTTGGATATAAGGCCTACTAAGCTAATCAAAGGACAGGGACTTGCCAAGATGTTATCTGAATCGAATCATCAACCCTTGGGCATTAATTTATCTGTGATAGCAAATGAAGAATCCGAGAGAGAAGGAGAGCAGCAAGGACTAGAGATGGCCACCCAGAAGATACATATGAAATATCTAACTAGCCCTTGGTACAAAGAAATTGTTGAATACCTTTTGACACTTAGCTGTCCTACAGGGTGCGATAAGGTAAAGTATAGAGCTGTAAGAATGAAATCACAGAAATATGTAATTGCCAATGGACAACTCTATTGGAGAGACCCTCTAGGTATATTACTGTTGTGCCTCACAGAAAACGAAGTGCAGAACGTAATGACAGAATTTCACGAAGGAATTTGTGGAGGACATTATAGCTGGAGGGCTACAACACATAAAATCTTGAAGGCTGGTTTCTACTGGCCAAAATTATATTCAGATACTTTTTCTAAGGTTAGAGCATGTGACAAATGCCAAAGATTTGCAGAAAGACAGAAATTAGCAGCATTGCCCCTACTCCCGATTCATGTAAATGAACCATTTCAGAAATGGGGATTAGATTTTATAGGAGAAATACATCCCCCATCAAGTAGCCAACACAAATGGATATTGACGGCCACAGACTATTTCACGAAATGGGTGGAAGCCATACCTACCAGAAATGCTACAGATGCTGTAATAATGAGGTTTATAGAAGATAACATCATATCCAGGTTTGGTTGTCCTGCCAGAATTGTAACTGACAATGCACAGGCTTTTAAGTCTGCCAGGTTTGTAAAGTTCTGCCAAAGGTATAAAATTACATTGACTCACTCCACAGCTTACTATCCCCAGGGGAATGGCTTGGCAGAATCTTCTAATAAAACTCTGGTGAGGGCCCTGAAGAAAACAATAGTTGAAAATCAGAAAAACTGGGACTCTCGATTGAAGTTTGCTCTGTGGACAAATAGGATAACCAGTAAAAGAGCAACAGGCAAGTCACCCTATGAGCTGGTGTATGGTCGAGCTGCTGTGTTTCCTCTGCAGTTGGCATTGCCAGTAGCTCGTTTTATGCAGGAGAGCCAAGAAGAACCAGACGATATGATCAGAAGAATTAATCAGCTGGTAGAATTGGAAGAAACGCGGAACCAGGTGGATCAGAGATTAATAGAATATCAGGAAGAAATGAAGAATGTCTTTGATCAACACGCAAAGGATAGAAATTTCCAAGTTGGAGACCTGGTCCTCAGGTGGGATGTTCGCAGAGTAGAAAAGGGCAAGCATGCTAAGTTTGATCCACTGTGGTTTGGCCCATTCAAAATAGTGAGCCTAGGGAGAAACAACACTTTCATGCTAGAAAACCTGCAGGGTGATCTACTAGATGCTCCCGTGAATGGGCAATTCCTTAAACATTACTTTCAGTACTGACTCAAGCAGGCCATGCTTGGTGTATCATAATGTATATGATGTGTATAAGTTTGATTTCATTTTTGAATATAAACAATAGAAATAAGCTGATAAGTTTTGAAAAATACAAGGGGGCCTGAGGTCTGCGAGTTCTCGGCATGTCCGAGGACGAACATGCCGTCCCCAGTTGGAGCCGATGTTGTACAAATCAGCCCCCTCCATTCATAGTTCGGCCATAATCCCCTTCCTTCTCCCTATCATTACCCTTCTCCAGGCTGTAAATACTTTGAAAGAGGCCAAAAATCTTCCTTTGAAGAGCATACAAGGCTAAGCACTTTTTCTCCCCTAGCTCCACGCCTCTTTTTCATCCATGTAACCAAACTCTGCACCTAAAGACGCCTATCGCAAATCGCATTTTCATTAGTTATATCCATTTGAACCATCGCACTTCCCATTTTTGCGATTTACGCACCCATCGCAAAAGCGCAGTTTCACGCCCGCGCCATCCGCCATCATCGCACCTTTTGTTTTTGCGATCTGCGCCCGACCAACCACGCCCATCGCATAGCACAGAGCGCGGAATTTTGCTATTCCATCACTACCTATGTCGCATTTTCTCCCCTTGCGTTTTTGCGATATGCGCTCTGGGTCCCACTTCTAAAACCTTTGTTTCATTGTTTTGTTATGTTTTTCTTTTGTAACTCCCCAAAAGTTAATTTTCTAAGTCTTTCTACCGCCAGCATTCCTCTGCCACGTTTCATCATTTGCCTACGTGTCATCCACTTCTTCTCCATTATTCACACACCTCAGTTATGTTTCGCGTCTGAGTGTTTTGTTTGAAGGCTCTGCCCCGCGTCATTTCATCATCCTCTCAAATCCATGCCACCACTTCTGTTAGTCCCATTTTGTCCACTATCTCTGTCATCAGTTTTATTCAACAAATTTTTGGTTTTGCCGGAACTTATGATGGGGACAAAATTGGCGGGAAGGATCCTGGAGTCCCTATGATGTGACCGCTATTAAAGAAAGGTACTTCGATCTCTAGGACTCTCCAGAGAAAATCGAGAGAGCACATTTGAGGCGGATGAAAGCATTAACACAGCCACAGATCATTAATGAAGAAGTAATAAATTTAGTGCCCAGCTTAATAAAGGTTTCAAGTTTAAATTCAAAATCCGAAGATCGAAAGTACCATGTACAGATTGCAGGCACCTCAAGGTTTTATTGCCGCAGATCTTCCTCCAGAAAAGAGCCGAACATCTACATATTTTATTATTTATATCTTGTATATAAGTATATTTTCATTTTCAGCTTTCATTTCCAGAAATAAATTTGTGAAGTACAATCATTTATGCTCAGTCATTCATAAGCATAGGCGCGAATGTTTTCCGCCATCCAATTCAAAATAAGTCATTTAATGTTTCCCATCTACCTCCCCCTCGAGAATTCTCTATCTCCTCTATAAAAGCTAGAAGGAAAGACATTGTAAGGGTTCCAGATTTCTGTCAGCTAACTGTGCAGCGAGAAGACTTCTGTATACATTTTGTAATATTTATGTATGAAGTTTCAGAGCCCGTAGGGTCTCAGTGAGGAGGGGTTATAACTGTAATGAGGATTCTGGTCTTTGGTATCTCACAGTATGTAATTTCTCTTATGTGTTAATACATTATCTCATTTCATGCAATTGTCTTCTTGTATCATGTTCTAGAATGCGAGTGGCTCACTAGTTTGCAGTAAGGATTCATCTTAAGTGGTGCCCTTTCTGGGATTAGTCAAGCGCTTTAAATAGGCCTAGTCATGATATACTATTCCATGTTCACTCTTTCCATATTTTCTACTATATTAGTTGCTTGAGGAGGGTGCTTTTAAAACGCCATTGTCATATAAGGATTCGTAAATTGGTGCGCCCTTATATGGTTCTGTTGTGTATCTGGGTATCAGTCTCATGCCAACTAATATCTTCTTATGTTTCCTCACTGCACTCACTTCCTGATATCTGATTTTTGTGATATATTATTTGAATCGGCCCTCTTTACAGTAAGCGGTCTCTTAACTGTCTGATGCTTTCATGCTGAAGTTTTACATGATGTTCCTACATTATTCTTATCTTTGTGTCAGCTTCTGAGAGGGATTGGTCCCATTCAAGTTTAATTTCCTTGTTTAAGCAAGAGATAGTAGGAAGGCATTTGGATTGACAACCCAAGCTATATTACGTGTCTCCCTGCTATATTAAGATGTCCTAGGCACTGGTCTATGGAAACTCTAGGCTGTCTCTAGGAGGGTGACAAAATCATCCACAACAGGGACCTCTAGAGTTTACTTTTCAGCTGTCTTTTCAAACTCTCTAAACATGAAAAGACGCTGAGTTCTTCCTTTGTCAGACCCGTTAAAACTTGATGACATAAGATTCAGTCGAAATGACGCTACTCGAGTCGCTCCTTCCTAGGGCTCGTTAAATTTACTAGGATGGAATTATATCACAAGCAGATGTTATCCCCTTCAAGATTGTTATAAAAAATAATTGGGGTACCCGCCAGAAATGGTTGGGGAAAATGGAACCAGCATCATTGTCGTGTCGACAGTATGTCACTCTTTAACATGGCACCCGTCTGCATTCATGTCGGGTTGGGGACATCTCATCTCGTTTTTCACTTGCCTCTGTGGGTTTGGGTAATCCCTTTTGACCTCTCATCTGTTCTTTGCCTCGTCTCCATGACCTCTGATCCATTGATGTCAAAATGCTGCCAAGTCCACTGTCGTGCTGTTATACGTTCAAGAGAAGTTGACCTCTACAAAATATCAACCTTCCTTTGATTCTCATATGATCCTGATTCACAAAAACATTATATTCCTCTGTCTCGTATTGATGATGTGGGAAACATTATGGCCCACCTTCGATCAAGGTCACTTCCTGTCGACTTCAACTCATTATCCGGGAAGCTGATCTAGATACTCCCTTCTAGTACCTTAGAGCCTGCATGCCTCAATGGCAGTTTCGTCGCATTCGACGTGAGGTTTTCATTATTGGCCTCCAATCGAGTGATTCTATGGGTGTTCGACTTCAGCTCATTGATTCACATGCCGTAGATTGTACCTATAGTACCTTGAGGGCCATTTTCATTATTGGTGGTTCCTCTCGCGTCTGTTAACAGCTTTCACCATTGGCTGGTAATCAGACAATGTTCTTGCATGTTCGACTCCAGCTCACATATTCGCATGCTTGAACTTGTACTTTGTTCGGGTTGAGATGGAGCACAAGACCCTGGATTGTGTCTGTTGTAATCCACACTGCGATATTGTGGATTATTATGATTATTTACATGACTCACTGATTGAGTCTACTTATCGATCCTCACTGGATGGTTGCGCCCATACCTTGGATCTCGATTATTGCATACTTTGTTATGGATGGCTGCGCCCATACCACACATATATAGCATGTATCTGAGACATCAGTTGTACTTCGCTCCGCAGGTTTTCCGATGGCAGTGTTTTCAGTCGGCATGTTCTCGTAAAGCATTTCACCCCTCTCTCTCTCTCTCGGGCCTCATGCTTTAGGGGGCATCTGTTACACAACAATTTTTCACCGTCCCTACCATTCCCCATCCCGCACATTGGAGGGCTCATTCCGTGGCCTGTGAGCAGAGACAAGACTTGAAAATACTTTCATTGCATCCCTCTGAAGATGGGCTTCCATTGACCTGAAGACATCTCCCTGCAAAAAACCCTAAAAATAGCTCTTTTTCCATTGGCGTGGTTCCATAGTTCAGCCCTCGCGCCAAGGGAGCAAATCCTCCAAAGAGGGCGCGCCGATTGGCGCTCTGTCATAGAGCTGCACCCGCGCCAACCATATTAAGAGGTTTTTTAAAAATAAATGGTGGAAGTTTCGTCCTAACAAATTCCTGGACTGATATCTATCTTGAGTTGGGAGGTTTGGCTACGGATTTCCATAGAGAGGAAGTGGTTTGCCACCTCTCATGGAAGCTTCCTTGATGATAGGGCCAATCCCATAATTATAGGGATCCCAACTCCCCTTCCCCCATCTATAAAAGCTTGCTGATCTCCTTTGCAAGCTAGTTCCCAAGAGCTTTCACACCCTTATGCTGCAAGAGCCTTCTTGATTCCCTTAAGGAAAAATCCAAGCAAGGAGACTATTGTTAAGTATCCAGAGAGAGAGGCTTGTCCCATCCTTGACAGGCTTTATCGATACATGTTTTGCTGACGACCCGCCAAAGGAGAGTGCTGCGTTGAAGCTATGGTTGTATTCTTCTTTTGACTCATTAATGATAAGCGACTATTGGTTATGGTTCCACTCTTGTTCTTGATTATGTTCATGAGTTATGTCCTCTTCGACTGACATATAGTTGTATATGCTGGATTTTATGCTTGCATTTGTGTTGTTTCTTGCATGTGCAGGTGTCTAGTCACGGAGATCGTGAGGATTGTGATCTGCCAGTGCAAAGGAATGGGAGCACCACTTCTTCTACAAACGATAGCGTTGGATTCCAGGTAAGCCTTCATCGCAAGTCGGTTTATTTGCAATTAGGAACCTGCAATGTAGCGTGTTTGATTGTTGCTAGACCCGATCTGGGCTAGTAGGGATCGCCTCTATCCGCAGAGGGGATTTACCTCTTCAACATCGACAATCTGAGAAAGCATCCAAATATGCCTGAGGCATCTATAAGAAAGTGAAATAGCAGTGTGTAGAATAGTAAAGCAACAGATAGAGTACCGACGTCCATTGTTCCAAATACAAATTAAAGTACCCAAAATCCTTGAACAGAGAAAAATTCTAATCATGTGAGGAGTGTGATATGTCCAAAATATAAAAAGACCATCAAACCATATCAATAAACCAACATCGCTAGTTTTGAAGGCAGAGTGATAAAAATTAATCATTTTTTTTTTCACAAGAGAGAAAACGTTGTTTTGAATATATTATATGAAGTAAAACAATCCATGAAGTCATTACATTTTCACATCTGAAGATTGGAACCCAAATATCCATCCAGAAAAGTGGAAGTCCCACCCCAGACAATGATAGAAAAATACCCCATGTCACATATAGGGACATGATATTATCTATGTTGATTATTTCATTTCACTGATACTCTTTAACTGCTCTGATACTCTTTGACCTTTGTTCATCCTTTTATCCTTTTTATCATGATATACTGTGGTAAATAGGCAAAAATTTATGTAAGGATAATTTTTTACATAAGTTCCATCATTTCTTCCCACCATTGAACTTCTGGCACTCTGGTCCTTTGCAAATTTCTTAGTGTTTCATCAGCGTCAGTATATCTGAAGAAATTAGGCTGATTTGGGAACAAATGATTTACTTCATGCTCAAGATAAAATAAATTCTCCAATCTGTCATGAAGGTTTTTCCTTGTAGGCAATGCTACTGTTGATGAACTGGTTGAAGAACTAGCTTGATTATCAGCATATTTGTCCAATTTTTGAACATAACTATCAAGGTCCATTAGCTTATCTTCTGCAACTATAGGACTGGGCAATCTTCTATTTAACAAAATATTAAATCTTTCTCTGAAGGCAATGATTTCTTCTTGCATATCTGAGCACCTTCGTTCTAAATTCTGTACCAGAGTTCTTTTAGTAAAAACTCTTTTTATTTCCAGAATTGTTCCGGTCCTGTCCTGAAAACCAATTTCTGCAAGTTGATTCTTAGTCTGAGTATTCAAAAAATGTATAAGTCTATTGGCCTCTTCTAGCATATTTCCCAACTCTTTTCTTGATCTCTCAATCTCATCCAGAGCCAATTTAACTAAGTTATTCTGTTCATCCATTATTTGAATTGAGGACCAAACATCCTTTATTGATTGAATGATATTATCCCAAATAATTTCATTTATTTCTTTTAAAGGTTTCTCCAATGTGAGATCCTTTTCCAATGCTTTGATTGTTTTTTCTAATTTGTTCACTTCTCTTGTTTTATCAGAAACACTCATTTTTGAAAGATCATATTTATGTTCTAGAGTGGCCAATTGTTCCTTTGTTTTGTGAAGCTCTATGGCCTGAAGTTTCATATCTTCCATTGACTTTGTTAATTCATCAGTGTTCAAATTTGCAGTGTTGCTTTGTGACAATTCTGCTGGCTGACCTATTGTTGTTGTACCTGTCACTACTGCTGTAGATACTGGAATATTTTCCTACTTATATTTTAATGCATTCTCAAGCTCTTTTTCAGTTGCAGTAAGTTGCTCTTTCAATTTTAAGAGCAAATCTATTAGTTCTTCCTCAGATTTTTTTTTGATGATTTCTGCAGTCTGTGGATGTCTTGAGGCCGGTAAATTTAATTGTTTTCTCAGAGATGCAATATCATAATCTTTTCTCTTGATCAAAGCTTCAATACCTTTCACATCTTTAGGATTATGACCCAAACCAATGATTATTTCCTCTAAAGTTTTGATTCTATTATCCTTAGCCTGGGAGGAGGCTTTTTCAAGCTACAACTGTGTATTAGTATTATCCAAAGAATCCTGCAACTTATGGGTCATCATTGATTTATCTGTCAGAGTAGAATAAATCATCTCACATGTTTGCTTGTGTAGCTCAATTTGATCTAAAGGATGGATATCCTTTGCTAAGACTTCAAAATTAGTCCTAACGTAATCTGCAGCTGTCTGAGGCTGCTACACCTTGGGCTTGAAATGGCTCATTAACATCTTACCCTGTTGGATGTCATAAGCTGACATCAATCTTTCTTGATTTTTTGGAGCCATCTTCAAATATTGGTTGTATACTTGAAGTCTAAGTGGATCGTTCCTGGCCTTTATATTCATGAATGTTCTTTTGATGTCCCAGGCAGTTTTTACTAGAGGTTTGAAAGAAGATATTTCTGCACTTTTTTGCCTCTGTATTTCCTTTTTTTGAAAATTATTGGATGTCCCACTACCTATACTTGTTTGCTGACTGTCTTCTCTTCCCTGGTTGTCAGGGATTTCCTGAAATGATTCATCTTCTGGAAGGGGAGTTAATTTCTTCCTTTTAACATCTTGTTGTTCAGAAGAGCCACCAATAGGAGTAGTTGTTTCAGCCTCTCTCTTTTTGACCTTTTCTATATTCAGAGGAGTTTGTAAAATAGAAATTTCTGGCTCACTGATCTGAGTAGGAGGAATTTGTCCTTGACCTTGTTCTTCAGAAGTCTCTGGTTGCTCTATCATTATGAATTTTTCAATTATTTGTATATCAGGCTCCTTTTATTTTCCTTTAGATTCTACTGCTACTATACTAATCTCCTGCAAATTTTGTTGTAAAGTCCTGGCTGAAGAAGATCCCTGCACCTGTCCAAAAGATTCTAGGTCAAGTATCTTTTCAAGATCTTTCATTACATTTTCAACATTGACCTGCTCACTATCTTTTTCAACCAATGTCCCTTCTGTCCATTCATCCATATTAGCATATTGTTCTATTTATGGGATTCTTTTATGGATGTATGGTGACAGTTTATTTTTCATTCTTCTATCACAGATAAAGTTGTTTGGATCATAAGGCACCCAGTAGAAAATCTTTTGTAGTCTGAGTTGGTCTTCTAAAATCTTTTCGGCTTCCTTTCCAGCTTCCCTAGAGTTACAAATGAAGGGACCTAATTGGCTCTTGATCCTGAGTTGAGCCTTTTTCTTTGCATTGCAAAAATGAATTATATCTGAATTATTCATCTGCCTGAAATATTTTAATGCAAAGAGTCTCATTGGGACATACTTGGGTAGTTTGAATGGGCATAATTCACATCCATATATCCTAATCTCTGTGTAGTTTTGATATAGGTACCAGTCACCTATCTTGTACTACTTTGAGAGCTGAAGGATTTTCTTGATTTCATTGTTAATTCTAGGAGGAGAGACTCCTGTCAACAAGGTAGTTGCAGGATGAACAAAAAGGTCAACAAACTCATTATAGGAAAAAGGAGAATTAGAGGAATTGTGAGTAATGGCAGACCAAAAGATGACTGACCTAGGATTCCCTTTGGCATCAAATTTCTTAACATAAAAAGGGAAATTTTCTTACTAAAAGTAAATCATGAGATGATATATGACAGAAGAATACTTAAATACTCTCTCATTCTCAAATCTCATGAACTGATCATGGATTTTGTCAGCAATATAAGATGCAAAATCGTACTTGACAGCGGGAGGCTGTCTAGGGGTAAAAATGGATAACAATACTAGGGTTAACTGATCAACATACTCACTAGTATTGAAGCCCATTATGGAAGATATCATGTTTAAAATAACTCTACCCTCATGAGTAAATAAAGTATAACCATAAGGGGGAGGGTTTTTAGGCTGATTCTTTGGTAACATGAAGGTTTGGCATAGGCGGTTTAACTCTTCATGGGATAAATTAGTATATTTATCAAGTAATTCAGCCATGGACAGGGGAGTGAGAGCTTGCCCAGGTTGGAATTGTAGCATTTCATTTATGGATTGAGAAGTTATTGGGAAAAGGACATTTTGACTTGGGGATAAAACTGCTCGTTGGTTGGGATCATAATTTACGTAGCAATAATGGATTAACTCAGGAAAAATATGGACTGAGGGGAGAAGGTACATAGGAAGATTTGATTCCCAAAGTCCAAAGATGTCAGAACCATTCAAATAATTGTCTCTGCAGCGGCAAAATATTCGAAGAGGATTCTCACTGAGAAGCAAGTCCTTAATTTGAAAATCCATATCAGCTAAAGGCAAATAATCCAAGTCCTTGTGAGGGGCATTGATGGGCACGACATTCAGAGCTACAGGAACTTCCATTTCTGGTTCTTGTGGATTCAGAAATGGAATTTCGGGGTTTTTGTGGAAAAGGGGCACAATTACCAGTTTTGGGAATACAATTGCAGTTCTGGGAACGAAAAAGACCAAAATGAACTTCTTTTCAGACCTTAGTGTAGAATTAAAACTAAAACCAGGATTTTTTACAGAGTTTAGCGGGGAATTGGAATAAATATCTGTTTACGGGAAATGAAACATATTTAAACAAGCGCTGGTTATGACAGAAGAACCCTGAAATACTCAGCTTCAATTCTCTTTAGCAAGGTAATGGTCAGCAAGCGTTAACAGTTGGTTTTTGAATTTTGTTGCATGGAAGAATGGCTAGCGCACGGAACATTGAAAATGACGCAGATGCAATTTTTTTTATTTACAAAGTCAAAAGGGTGGTGGGTTTTGATTGATGATTGGGCCGCTCACGCAGTGGAAATCCGGACTCGAAAAAGATTAGGGCGAATTTGATAAGAAATTCACGTCACAACTCTCTCTCCGTATGCCAGCCCAACTTTGGACCCAAAAAAGATTAGGGCAGAATTCATTTGGTTTTCGCGTCACAAAATTGGCCGACATCAGCAGGCTATTTTGGAACGCGAATTTGGTTGCACCTACTTTTGGTAAAACATTCATAGTAGAGTGTGAGGCACTAGGACAAGGAATTTACGTAACATTAACACAATAAGAGATATAATTGGCTTTTAAAAGCAAGGAATTCAAAGAAAATATTTGGTGAAATTTACATATGAAAAATAAATGGAAGCAATATTACATGCAATAAAAAATGGGGATAGTATATCACTCGGAGGTAATTTAAAGTCAAGATATACCATGATAGCATAGAGTATTTTTTGAAGCTATGGATTTCATTGGAAGATTAACAAAAATGAGGAGAAAAAATGAAAAGTTTTAATTTTGAGATAATCTGCAAAAAGGGTAAGGAAAATTTAGTACATGATGCTCTTTCTAAACTAGAAGAGGCCTCAAATTTACATCCAATTACATTTTCCATTCCTAGGTGGCTAGAAGAAGCTTGCCATAATGGAAAAATGACAATAGTACTAAACAAAAACTAAAATTTATGAAGGATGGGATGAACTCTATGGAGCATTGGGAGTGAAAGAGAGATATACTTTGGTGCAAATGTAGAATATTTTTATGCACGCAAGCATATTTGAATAAAAAAATATTAAGGGACTCCCATGTCTCTCTGATGGTAGGACGCAGGGTTCCTTAAAACATCTCAAAGGATCAAAAAATATATTTTTGGAAGGAATGAAGAAAGATATTCAAAATTTTGTAAGAGAAGGTCGGGTTTGCATAATAAATAAAAGAGAGATAGTAAAATCTCTAGGGTTACTTCAACCATTCCACATACATATTTAAAGACTAGAAGATATATCAATAGACTTTATTACAGGGTTACTGAAATATAAAGGTAAGTATTACATTTTTGTGGTCATTTATATAGACAGATTTTGTAGATTTTTTTTGTAGAGCTCAAAGTACATAAACAACAAGCCAAGTGGCAGAAGTGTCCGTGAAAGAAATTCATAGTCTTCATGGTTTTCCTAAAGTAATAGTAACAAGAAACTTTTTGAAATAATTATTTAATATGAGTGGAGAAACACTAGCTGCCATGAGTTCTACATATCAAACACAATCAAATGGTCAAACAAAAATAGTTAACAAATGTTTTTAAGGTTATCTACAATGTTACTCTTTAGAAAATCAATCTTAATGGATGAAGTGGGTTCGTCAAGGAAGAATGGTAATATGATACTACCTATCACACATCTACTAAATTTTCCCCATTTAAGGCCCTTTATGGATATCCAACTCCTAGTATCTCATACTTTTTGCAAGATAAGTCCAAAGTATAGGAAACAGAGTCACATATGGAAAATACTAAAGAAAATTTGAAAATTATTATGGAAAACCTTCAAATGACATGAAACATGATAAAACAACAAGGGGAACAACATTGAAGTGAAAGATAATTTGAGGAGGGTAATTGGGTATTTTTAGATTATAGCATTATAAGCAATCTTCATTCAAGAAAAAGAAGAATAAAGAATTAGCTCAAAAATGCAATGTGGAAAAAGTCGAAGTCGGGATTAAATCGGCAAGGGTCCAAAAGTTGAAAAAAGTTGAAATACTCGATAAAGTCGGGAGTTTTTTGAAAAAGTTGGCAAAACTAAAAAAATACAAAAATATTCATTTTTGGAAAAAATCCTGATTTTTTCAAAAAAAATTAAAAAATTATTAAAGAAACTACCTCACTCAAGATTTTTTCGAAAAAGTCGGCAAAAAGTCGGGACTTCGAGGATAAAATCGCGACTTTTTCAAGGATGAAAAAGTCGGCCAATAAAGTCGGCTCCGGGAAAAATTCGGGATTTTTTCAAAAAGTCGGGACTTTTTGCCGACTTTTTCCACACTACAAAACTGTTATGGCCCTAAATAATTATTCATAGGATTGCACAAGTGGTATAGAAGTTATATTTTCCTTCTTCTTGCATTCAAAAGGTTTTTCATGTATCTTGCCTAAAAAAGGTTTTGGGAAAAAATATGCCAATGTAAATAGAACTTCCAAAACTAGATGAGGAATGAAAGTTGATTCTTGAACCACAAAAAGTTATAGATAAATATTCTGTATCTCTTTGACATATAACCATTATGAAGTACCTAATCAAGTGGAAGAATATTCCTCTAGAAGAAGGTACATGGTAAAATGATCAATTCGTGATGAAATACCCACAGCTAAAGGGTTCGTTTGAAGTTTTGACAAAGGTTTTGTTATATGTTTTATATAACGCATGGCGGAATAGTTTTATTGTTTGTTAAGGTCCCACACAGTGATCAAATTTGAAGGGCAGGTCCGAATTTCAATTAGAAGGGCATATATCTATGTCGCCCTTCCATAATGAAAAGATTTAAAAAAAAACTTTTCAATTGACCACAATAAATTATTTTTACATTTCATTTTCAGAAAGACAAAACCATCAATCTTTATATTAATAAAAGACTGTTACATATACAACAATGAAGAAGGCTCCATCTTTCATTGCTTAAATATCTCATTGGCAATGTCAACATAAGTCTTGAAGACACTATTATAAGAATTTGGATACATACCACCGGGATATAGGAGATTCTTATGTGTCAGATTGTGTAATGCAATTTTGAATTTGTCTCACAAGGAGCAGCAGCATGGAGGTCTGGATTTTTCTTATAGAACTTTATTATTATTATTTGAAACGTTGTTTATAGATATGAATACAACAATGAAATTATGAGCATGGTGGAAAATTATTCAAGCTCATGATGCCAAACCATGATGATGTAAGTTTGGAATTTAACATTTTTACATGTTAAAGACAAATAGTCAAAATCACTGACAACTTAGTATGCCATAATTAATAATCATTCCCTGTTCACTTTTGTTAATGGGTTTATGTCACACGATGATGCAAGGGCATTAGGCACTAGCTAGCAATGTAGGAGGCTTTGTCCACATGTTGTGGCTAGGAGGGTTCGAAAACATTTGAGTTGTAACAGCTAGGTGTCAATACCTCAGCTGACTGTATTACTTAGACTAGTTAGAGTTGTAGGAGTCGAACAGTTTCAATTAGTTGAATTATTATAATTAGACCTTTTGATTTCTAGAATGGTCCTCTCAGAGGAACCTAAGAGCCATATGTTATGTATATAAATTGTAATTCCTCGGATGAATAAAAGTAGAGAGGGAAGAGGAGAGTAGAGAGGGGATTTCTGCAATAAACCTCTGTGTGTGAACAATTGTTTCTAGTTAAATGATTTCCAAGCTTAGTTGCCATTGAATTATCTCGAATTGATAATTGTGAAGAATTGTTTAACTGTGAGTCGATTGGGTACTGATAATTCCATTCTTCTGTCTTTGAATTCCCGTAAATTGTTGGATAACCCTGTGAACTCACCCCACCCGAAGACGAGGTTTGTGTAGAGAACTAGGGTCGTGAACACTGTTCAAATATAAAAATCTCACTTAATAAAGAGACAATATTGTTGTGCTTTCGGAACCTGACCCGAGGATTGGACATGAGTTAACAAACAAAAGGATAGCGGAACCAGACTTGCACCCATGGTCAAGCCCTGTACCAAAACCACGAGCGGAATCACAAAAGCGGGTTGCCCATAGCACACCGCTTTTGCGGAGCAGGTGGTATTTCCTATTCGCGAGCGATTCCATAGCGAATGCGACACATGGCAAAGTGACCCCCGGAAAACCACCATTTAACCCGCGCCATCGCACGTTAAAGCCCGACGTTGTAAGCCGAGCAAAATTGCCAAGAGTCGTTGATTTGGAGAAGGGCCATCAGATGGTGGTCGCACGTTGAACTTGCCCGGAGGTTAACTAAGGTGTGCGGAGGATAGCCAGGTATGATACGAGTGTTTGATTGGTTATTGATATATATAGGTGGGGCCGGAGTATAATGAAATTGTTTAATTAAACGATTGGTGGATAATTAGCATAAGTCTGGAGCGTGATTGTTGTAAGGTTGGGTGGTGAAATATAGAGCTGAAATTTCATTACAAGTTATTTATTTAAAAATAAACGTGGAGTATAAATACAAAGTGTTGAAAGTTAAACATTGGTTATAAGGCTTGGAGATAATATAAATTCGGGAATATAAATTAAAGTCCAACCATTGTGGATAGTATTTATTTATCAAATTCTACGAATTTGATAAATAAACCCAAAGAAAGAAGAAGTCAATTAAGACTCAGGCTGGAGGAAAAGAATGGGGTAAACCAAGGGAAAATGCTGACAGAGCGATTGTAGACACACCAACTCTCCTTAGGGGTCCAATTTCAGTTTTTTTGCGTCACACGATGATCTCTCTTCTCTGGCATTTACTTGTATTGAAGATCACTATTCTAGGAATAAGGAGTTATTTTCTCCAAAATAACCCTAGCCAAACATTGACAATGCATCAAGGATATCTTTCTATGCTTCATAAGTACATATGTTCTACTTCTAAATCATGTCTTGGAAGTGGTTGTTTTGCTGGAAATTATTCACCAGTTGGTTTCATACCAAAGTCTTTTTCACATTTTCAGCATCCAATACATGAAAAAGATAATGGTTTAAAACAACATAAAGATTTGAAATTTTGCAAGAATTGTCTGGCACACTTTGAATATAAATTTTGAAGTCAAGTGCATGATGCTGTGTTAGAGAAACCCTAAACTCTCACTGAAAATAGGTGAAATGTGGCACCACTCAGAGATTGACATGTGCCAATTGGTACAAGTGGTAGACAATTGGCATGCTCAAACAACGAGGTGATGCAGAAATGACATGAGGGAGAAAATATCAGAAAAGCCCCAAATCTGGAGAACTAAAGCTCATCACCAACCTGAGATTGACAACTTTACATGATGTAACCTATGAAATCGTAAATGGAGAAATCATAGTAACAATAAAGTAACCTATGTAACAACAAAGTCGGATTCATCCTGGGAGTGGTAATGGGAGAAATCATAGTGAACAACAGGAAACATGCATAGTTGCTTACAATCAAATAGATGAAAAAACACATACAAAAAACCTAGATAATAATCATGAACAAGCTTAATATTGAATTATGAACCGTAAAGGAACTTACAAAATGTGACATTACGAACCTGGTCAAGCGCACAAGCAAAAATATCCTAGACATGACCCTGGTTGACAAGTTGTATTGCTCATGATGCAAGAGGATTTGTACCTGAACTGCCAAGTCAATCAAAATCCATCATTATCTATACAATAAATACAAGTAATTGATGTAGTATTTTTTACTCTAAGATGCATTCTTATGATAATGTTAGAACATATGTTGAAAATGTCAAAACATACCTGAATAAGCTCCTCTTCGTTTCAAGAACAATTTATTGGAGTCGCATGAACTTGGAACAAACCTCCCACGATTTGAAAGAGTAGCAACTAAGTCAACAGTGACTTTTTTGTTGCTACGCTGGATTGAGGGAGGTTTTCTCCAAGATTAAATTGCTCCAATAAATTATTCTCTACTAAACAGGGCCAACCACGTGAAGGTGGAAGCTCTTATGGCGCCCCCCCCCCTCACATCACTCTCAATTCCCCAATACCCAATCTATATTTCATTTTTTACTTTCATAAGCATAAAAAAAAAATTCAATAACTAATAAAAAAACAATTCAACAAAAAGTACACAAGGAAACATTGCAATTAATGCTTGACATAAAAATAGTATGATAAATGAGTTTTTTATATAACACAAAAAACGTTCCAAGTATGGTAACGTTTGTCTTATAATAATACAATATTTTACATTATCAAAATTTCTTTTTCTTCTTCCTATTTCTAAAGCTCCTAATTACATCATCAATATCATCGTGCTCTGCTCCTATTTCGTGCCTTTCGACCCGCACTGCTGACCTAGTTGCGTAGTCACGATGTCTGGTCTCATCCAGTGACGGGGCATCGCCTACAAAAACAGATAATATTAAATTTTAATTGTCAGTTTTTAAATATCATTGAACTAGTTCAGTAATATTAATAAAAAAATTTGCAATGATATTATTTACCTGGTGCACCAGTTGTCACCGCTGACCTATTTGCGTAGTCACGATGTCTGGTCTCATCCAGTGACGGGGCATCGCCTACAAAAACAGATAATATTAAATTTTGATTGTCAGTTTTTAAATATCATTGAACTAGTTCGGCAATATTAATAAAAAAAAAATTGCAATGAGATTATTTACCTGGTGCACCAGTTGTCGCCGTTGACCTAGTTGCGTAGTCACGATGTCTGGTCTCATCTAGTGATGGGGCATCGCCTACAAAAACAGATAATATTAAATTTTAATTGTCAGTTTTTAAATATCATTGAACTAGTTCGGTAATATTAATAAAAAAAATTGCAATGAGATTATTTACCTGGTGCACCAGTTGTCACCGTTGGGACTGTTGCCCTGTCTTCCTCTCTGGTGGGAAGATCCTCAAGGGAAACATTCTCTATCATTTAAACAAAAAACATTATAAGGACAACCATCAAGGTATAATTATAAAAAATTATAAGTGGAAATTAATTACCGTCACGGCCCTCACTGATAGTATCATTGTCGGCCTGGTCCCCACTACAATGATCAGGTTGCACGTGAGGATCATCTACATCTAGTTCTAAAACTGGGTTATTTGCCTCGTCGGTAGTGCTGCTCCCCTGATTTAAACAAAGTTGTTAGACATTAAATTTATGGACGAAAACAAACATATTGAAAGTTTAATGTTTTACCTTATTAGGCATTCTAGATCTTGGGACCTGCTCCAAGCTTCTGCGACGTTCAACTACGACTTGATAGCCGAAATGGAAAGCAATATTTTTATCTTCCTCTGTAGTTTCTGTTCCGAAGTCATCACCCTACATTACATATGATTGTATATTTTTAATCATATTTGATAGGATTAAAAAAACATTGGAAGGAGATACGATTAATTATAAGATGTTTAGCTACTTAATTACAATTCTTGCAGCTAATTTCAAGTAGCCACCCTGGCCTGGCTTGTGATGGCCCTTTTTTTCAATCCTAGCTTTGGTTTCCTTTGAGGTGTCAGGCAACCTAGCATCAAAATATTGAAGTCAGATATGACATAGCACACTTTTATTTTAGACATAGAGAAAATTAAAGCTATTGAATTAAAGTTGTAATTTACCTTGCGGGTCCAGTTGGCATTTTTCCTTCTTTCTTTGCCCTTTTCTCTTTTTTGTCATGGATGAGTGCTCTCCACTCACTCTCTGGAACTGTGAGAGGACGCTCATATCTAGGGTTAAATTGCAATTGCGTCCTATAGGTGTCCCTGGTATATTTCAAATATTTGTCGGCTACCTGAGCCACCGTTGTTCTGTCAAATGTGTCGACCCCAAAAAGGGCTTCTAGATAATCTAGAAGTTCTTTTTTCAGGTTGGAATTCTAGGAATTCCACCCTGTGCATATGGTTGGGCCAAAAATCACCAACGCATGGCTCTCCAGAAACCTGTAGAACTCATTGTTTCCTACACAGAAAAAAGGAAGAATATATTATCATTAATTTAAAAATAAAAATCATGATAAATATGTTTTAGATAAAGTACATGAAATAGTTAAAATATTAAAATTTACCTGGGAGTTGTACATGCTTTATAGAGACACCTTCATCGTTCACCAACAACGTGTCATTAATGGTCCCTGTGGAGCTGACACATGTAGCTCCAGGAAACGCAATAATGTAGTTGGCCATATCAGCCTCATCATTGCCAACACGTTCAGCGGTTGGCTGGGTGTCTGCTTGGGCAGGGTGTGTTTCTTGGCTGGCACCTAAAGGAGTAGAAGGTGTACGAGAGGTTTTTTGGGAAATCTCTTGCCCTTGTGTCCCACTACCACCAACACCGGGTTCAGCAAGTGCCAGAAAACGCTACATACAAAAGAACTTTTTGTTAGTTTAGTCAATGTAAAAATTAAAAATCAAACTATCACAATTCATCTCATGCAGAACAAAAAAAATATCCTTTTGACTTTTTATTATTACCTGATATCTTTCTAGCTGGCTCATAAGATGTTTTATCCTCTCTTCTATTTCAGGTGTTTGAGGTGCATCTATCAAAGTATTAAATTCCAACCTTGCATCTCGTGCCTTTTTTCGCAACAAGAACACTGGAGATAGGGATGAAGAAAGCTCTTCCTCAAAGAGGGAATCATCAGGCGTACCATGGCTAGGTGTCTGCATATTTGAACAAAATTAATATTATTTCAATTATGTAAATAACTAAAATACATAAAGATAGAGCAATGCTGGCACTTTACATGTTCTTCCGCTGGCCTCTTTCCGCGATCATCCTGTCTCGGGGTTGTTCCTGCACTGCTCTGATCAATCTGCCACATTGCAATAAAATTATAAATGTAAAAACTTGAAAACAATATCTAACTTGAAAACACAAAATGAAAACTGAAATAATTTCTAATAAGACACCAGAAGACAGAGTTAGAGTTTCAAATATGCCTTGCATTGAATTCATTCCTGGAAACATGTCATTGCACATTAAGGCACCCAAACAAGAGACGAGTTAACAATGAAGACCTTATTGAATATATTGTTGGAGCAACTTCTAGTAAACTTGTTGTGAAGACCTTGAGGACATTTTTGGAGCAACATTGTTGAAGCTGATGGTATAGCATTGTTGGAGGCGATCTTGAAGGGCCTTGAAGTGAAGCTTTTGGAGCAACTATTGAAAAATCCTTAGAGCATTTAAGTAAGGCACTTTCTATCTTCCATCACCTTTTTCCTTTCAATATCCTTTAAACGATTTTGTTGATATTTAATGTTTGAAATCACGTTATAATTCCTTTATTATATGTGTTTGGGGACTTTCCCTTTGAAATTGCCCAAAAATACCCTGGCAATTTTATCTTCAGGATGCATGTCTGACCCTATTGTTCAATATTTTGATTGATAGTAGTAAACATAGAGTGTTAGGGGGCTCTTGACTTGGTTTGGTTGGGCCATTAGATCCCTAACATCTACTAGGGAGAACCCCCCTTGAGTTGGAGGAGAGCTAGCCCGAAGTGAAAAGAGGTTGGTGAGGTGACAATAGGGCTATTGAATTACACATGGTATCACACTTTAGCTTTAGGACTTTATCTTGAGAAGTGTGAGATTTTGCTATATCAATTCTCAAATTTTTTACAACACTATTGTTAAGAACTAATAAGAAGTGATGTTGAGGGGTTTTTGGGTATAAGAAACAATACCATTTTAAAACTAGGGTTCTCAGTCCTTGGCATTCCTTCACCTGGGCCTAGGGGCACACTAGAATAATTTCACACTAAACCATGCAAACTTAAAAGTAACTTAATAGATCCAGAAAGTAATAATAATCATAATTCCTAATTTCCTATTGTATGATATGATGCAAATTATTCAAACATGAAGCAATGAAGACATGCAATGTCTGAATTTCAAGATTGATGAACCAATACAAGAAGTTAGAAACTACAACTTTGATTCAATACTCTGTGTCCTAACTCCAGGAAGGAATCTAGTTTATAGTACAGAACATGCATCGTGTATTATCAATTCTTAATTGACAACAACTAAGGTCATCTACCTCATCAATTCCTTCCCATTTTGTGTTTTTATGTTATATTCCTTATAAAAGTGTCAAATTTCTCTCAAAGTAAGCAACCCTTGAATAAAATAAAAAATAGTTGAGATATGATTGAGAAATGGTCATTTATTTCTTGAAAGGATCTTCACAATTTCTTTGGTTGTTTTTCATCTCAAGAAACAAGAAATGACCTAAGAAACTATCATGATGTAATATAAGAAACAACACGATGCAATGGTCATTTTCAAAGCCAAATGAATGTCCATTGAGGACATGGCCTTTATTTGGTTCCTGTTTCATAGGAGTTTCGGGTAGAAATGGAACTTTGTTGTACCATTTCCAGTAGTAAAAAGGGAAAACCTTCTTTTTCCATGGAAATAATTTACCTTTCCTTTTTCAAGATAATCTAAATCACAAAAAATATGAACTATACTGCACACATTCTTGGATAATGTGAAAGTGGAAAAGGAATACCCTACACAAGTGATGCACACATGTACATTTTAACACTAATAGATTTTTGTAGTTGAAATGCAATGCTTGTTTTCATTAAAATGTAGGGTTTTTAAAGCAGGGAGAAATAATGGCTGCCAAATTAATAAGCGTTTCTTTGGGAAAAATTTAAATCTTGTATTGGGTGATGAAGATAATAGAGGGTATTGAATCTTGATTCTTGACATCTAGAGAGAACCCTACATCCTAACACAATCCAATGGAATTGACCAAAAAAACCCAAATAGAGTTAACCCTACTATAGGAGGAAGGGCCTGCAGTAAGAACTTACCATTTTGCAAGAGCTGAGGGCGAATGTTGTTCTACAAGAGCTGAGGGTGAATGCTAAGGGCGAATGCTGAGGGAAAACGCTGTTCTGCAAGAGCTGAGGGCGAATGTAGGGTGAATGATATTCTGCAAGAACTGAGGGCGAATGCTGTTCTGCAAGAGCTCAGGGCGAATGCTGAGGGCGAATGCTGTTCTGCAAGAGCTCAGGGAAAATGCTGAGGGCGAATGCTATTCTGCAAGAGCTCAGGGCGAATGCTGAGGGCGAATGCTGTTCTGCAAGAGCTCAGGGCGAATGCTGAGGGCGAATGCTATTCTGCAAGAGCGGAGGGTGAATGCACGCGTGATATCAGACGTTAATGTAGCTATTGCGACGGATACGAAACAATAAAATAATTTTTATGTAGCGCGCATATAAGTTTCATATTTTTATGTAGCGCGCATATAAGTTTCATATTTTTATGTAGCGTGCATATAAGTGTCGTTATACCGATGGAAAAAAGGCGTCGCTATTGTGACGACTGCCTCCAAACGTCGCAATTGCGACACTTAGACATTGTGTCGCACTTGCAATGTTTGGAGGTAGTCGTCACAATAGCGACGCTTTGGGCCATAGTGTCGCAATTACGACATCTTCCTCCAAACGTCGCAATTGCGACACTTTTCTAAGTGTCGGTATTGCGACACTTTTCTATAAACGTTGGTATAGTGACGGTTTCGGGCGGGATGGAAAAAATTTGGGGAAATTTCCGACATTTGGTCAAAAGCATCGGAACCAAGTGTCGGAATTTCCGCCAAATGTAGTAGTGCAATATTGGATTTTTCCTAGAATTGAGCATGTTCATATTTTGAAGATGATTCAAAATTTTCCATAGAATTTAAGATTTGACTATCTTCATTAATGGTTGAAATAGTGAAGAGAGGTTGTATATCATTTTCATCATCAATCCATTCTTTGTCATCTAACTCTGTGATTGTTCTTGCTGGAGGATATAGAGTGAATTTCTTTGTTGAGTTACCATCAGATATATACATGTCACTAGATCTACAGCTAATGAAAGCATCAACTGTAGCCAACCAAGGTCTTCCTAATATAAGTGGATGTCCTCCTAGATTTTGCTTAGGAATTAAGATCATAAAATCAACAAGATGCTACTAAGAGTCTAAGGATAATGAAATATCTTCTAACACACCATCTGGCTTGATTACAAATTTTTCTACTAATTGCAGTAATGTAGGTGTATATAGAAGATTAGGAAGTTTGAGCTATTCCATGGTTTGTTTGCTCATGATGTTTATTGCTGCTCCTAAATCAATCAATGTATTTGGAATTTCAACTCCATTGATATGTGTTTTTACAACTGGACTTCCTGGATCTAAATATTTTTGTATGGAAATTTTTCTCATCATTATGTCTATAATTTTTCCTACGAGTTGAATTCTTTTTATTTCTTTTGTTTTTCTTCCTGGTTTCTTCATGCTCAACTCTTTTACTATTTTGGCTAGAATTGGAATCTCTTTAATGGCCTGTAACAAAGGGATTTTGATATAGATATTTTTCAATTCATCTCGAAAATCGTAATTGGGAAACATAATATGCTTTTCTACCCCTCTATCAACTTGTAATATTTTAGGAAAAGGAGGTGTAGAAGTGAGTACTGATGGTTTCTCTATGATAGGAGTTGAGTTTACGGGTTCTTTTTGTTTTTCATTTTCATAATTCTGGTTTTGAAAAGATGTTCCTTCCTTAAAAATTTTATTTGGATGTAGAGAATTTTCCTCAAAATTGTCTTGTTCTTGAATAACTACAGAAAGATTTTTCTTTTCTAATATCCTACCAGATCTAAGTTGGACATCATTGAGATCTAGAGGATTAATCATGTGGGGTTGAAATTGTTGTCCTTCTATCATGTAGGAATTTTGAGGATTTTTATTATTGGGGTTTGGTAATGGTTGGGAAGGTAGTTGATTTGGCCTTTGTGGAAATGGTAATGAGAGTTGTGGATTTTGGTTTTGAAGTTGGGGTTGTTGATTTTGTTGAGGAAATTTTTGGGGAGGATAGTTTGGATATGATGGAGGATAATGATAGTATTGAGAGAATATTCCATCTAGATTTTTTCATTCCTTGAGCCCAAGATTGAGATTGAGATTGAGATTGAGGCCAAGGTTATTGCCAAGAATTCCAATTTGGTGGGGGCTGAGTATACATTTGATTGTTAAAGCCTTGAGTTTGTGGCCCCTACCATGGTCTTCTAGAGACAAAGCAAAGAGATTTTGTTCGATTTGAAGTTGTTTCTTCTTGAAAGATAGCCTTAAGACTTGGAATTCAAGGGCAACTCTTAGTCTCATAACTTTCTAAAAAAATCATACAGGTCTCCATGACTTTTGCATCAATTCTCTTAAAGCATGCTTCTTTCTGCATTTAGGACAGAAAATAGCTAAAGCACCAGTCTCGAATTTCTTCTTGTTTTGTAATTTAAGGGTGTCTATCTGTTCACTAAGACTCCCTAAAATATCTATTTTAAATTCATCAAGCATGTTTCCCATTTCTGCCCTACTCATTGTTCCAGTTGTAGATTTATTTACCCTAGCAAGAGAAGGATCTCTTGGACTTTTCCCAGTTTTTGCTTTTCCCCTTGAGAGATGAATACATAATTCTCCAATGTCGGTTAATGGAAGTTGAGATATGTACCCTTTTCCCATCATGCTGATGATGTCTATCCATTCATCTCTAATGAATTTTAATAAAATAGCTTTTAAAGTATCTTGATCTAAATTATCCATTTTTTCTCTTTTTATGTTATAATTGAATCTTTCAATTAAATCCTCCAAATGCTCATCGTCTTTTTGCATCATTTTAAATACTTCATCCTTGTGATTGATAGGTGTGCAATAATCCAAATACATTTCTAAAAATTCTCTCTTCATATCATTCCATTTTCTAATAGACTGAGTGATTAAACCCATGAACCATTTTAAAGCTGCTCCTTTCAATGTTGAAGGAAACAACTTAAGTTTTTGAGAGTCTTGTAAATAATCATAAGTTCTACACAAGACTTCAAATTCAAACAAAAAGGTTTCAGGATCTTCATTTTTTAATCGATGAAAAGTTGGGAGGATAGAAGGTGAGATATTTTTCATTGTGGCATCTGTATCTTCATCAACTATAGGGAATCCAAAAGAACTATCAATTTCCCTATTTCTTCTGCCTCCTCCTTCATTTCCTCTACCTGTTCCTCCTCCAAATATTACATTTTATCCATTTAGAATTTCTCCTTCTCCTTATCCTCCTCCTCTTACTGCCATTATAGATTCTTCAGAGCTAATATAAGATTCAACCTGCAAGGTTAACTATTCTTCCTCTAGTTCTTCTATCAATGGTATGTTGAAGAAAGGTTCTTCCTTTTCCTCTCCACTAAGAATTTATAACTTTTCAGCTAGAATATGTTCCCCTATAGAGGTGAAAAAGGTTAATCCTTCTGTTGGAGATCTAGGATCTTCTTCCTCTAAGACTGCCTCAGTGGATGAAGTAGGAGATCCTCCTAATTGGATTTATGACCTTAGGACTTCAGGAAGTCTATGCGTAGTGAAGTATGGAATATGAGTTTGAGATGGGGGTGTATCACTTTGTAGTCTTGGTGGAGTGAGTGGTGTTGTAGGAATTAAATTCCTGCCTCTAGCTATGAATCTACCCCTGGAGTCTCTTTCTCTATGCATATCATTTTTTTTAGATGTAAGAAATGAGGTTACCTAATTACACTTCCCCAGCAACAATACCAAAATTTTTAGTCAATTTAATGTTAGGATATTCCAACACATAGGAAATAGTTAAGAATAACTTAGTCTAGTGTAGAGTTAGGTAAAGTGTGTTTCTTTACCATGTACATTTGTAACTTATAATCCGATGGTCACGATTTGTAGTGATCTGACGATTATCTCTCACCTTGGTATTAACGGCACTTGATCCGTGGCTTAACACCTGATTGGTCCATGATCTCTATTTAAAGAGCATGGAGGGTCATTTTTCCAGTAACCGTTTATGAGAGAAACATATGTAACTTTTATTTTTATATTAATAAATTCCCTGAAGTGGCCGCGTTGGCTTAGGGCGTGGATTGTTTCCCTCTTTGAGGGTTTTAACCACGTGATTATACTGGTGTACTGATTTGTGATCTATTTGTGGGAAGTGACCCTTGGTTCTTGATCTACGGAGCTTAGCCTATAAATTCCTGCATGGTATCAGAGCTATTTTGAGGGCCGCGTCCATTGTTGATCAAAATCTGAAGCCAGTTTGACTGCATACAAATTTCGTTTTGTAGAGCTACTATTCCTAAACATTTTTTGGCTTGGAGAACTGCTCGATTGTGTTCGGAGAATCTATTACAGTGAGGAACACCATTCGTATCATGAAAAAAGGTTTTCAGCTGCCCAAGTTATGTTAGTTTAGATCTAGAGGTATAAAGCATCTATTTTGCAGTTATATTTGTTAATAGTTCTACTTATTTCAGTTTATTTCAGTTTATTTTTGGTTTTAAGGTTTTATTTATTTGCCGGATATATACCCTTTTCTTTGTGTATGCTCTTTTTTGTGCACTCTGTGCGATGTCGGCAAATCAGAAATAGGAAAAATGGTTTTTTTTTTTTTTTGCTACGTATGCTCTTTCCCCACATCTTTGTGCGATCTTGGGAAATCAGAAATAGTAAAAAGAGTGATAGTTGCCGATAAGGCTAATAAAAAATCTAAAATTCTATAGTAAGGCTCTGCATATCGTTTTTTTTTTTTTTTTTGGCTCGGTTTTTGTGTTTTTTTGTGCAGGAAAAGGCACGCACACCGAAGAGTGAAAAAAAAAACCCCTTCCTCCTTTCATACAATAACGTGATCCTTTTACTATCTCACTTGGTGAGGGGTTAGTTTATGAGAATAGAGGTCTTGGGTTCAAGTCTCCTTCTCAAGCTTCTTTTGTAAAAAAAAATTGTTCAAAGGGGCGGAATTTTTTTTTTTTTTAAAGAGCCGCACTTCATCCCGCTCCCGTAACTATTCGGCATCTATAACTCAGATTTTTCAAAAGGCATAACTTCTTCATCCGGAAGCCGTTTTTTGAGTTGTTTTTTTTGAAATGGCCTAATTTTTCGAGATATTTCCATTGGAGCAGTTATTTGTAGCTTTTCTCAGCTTCATTTAAAAAAATGGAAAGTGCATGCCCAGTTATTCTTAACAACACCAATTATTTCCAATGTCTAGCGCACATGGTAGATATACTTAGAAGTAAAGGGCTTTATAGAATAGCCACATGTCAAGAAACTAAACCTTATGATGATGATAAATTTCCTAAATGGGAAAATAAACAAGATCAAGCACGAGGGTTGATAGGAATGTCCATTGCTCAAGATCTTCGATTTCACATCCTTGACATTAACACCCCTGATAAAGCCGTACAAAAGCTAAATAATGTTTTTGGCATTCAAAATCAAATCAAGGCTCACCAGCTTGAAAATGAGTTGCTTACTTTGGAACCTATTAATTTCTCCTCTATTGAAGACTTTTTTTCCAAATTCAAGACCCTTAGACTTCTTTTAGAAGGTTGTAAGGTCAAAAAGGAAGATAGTAGCCTCATCTATTGAATTCTTTCTAAGCTTGGACCTACATACTTTGTATTTTTTTCTGACTTCCATTCCACTAGAGAAGCCATCATCTCTTCTGGAACCACCCACAAGAATCCCTCTTTTGATTCCTTTTGTGATCCTTTGATAAGAGAACAAGAAAAAATCTTACACCTTTGTCTTATCACTCCTGGAAATGCTTCTAATAAATCCTTAGCAGCCCAAAAACAACCATACCAAAAGAATCCCAAGAAGAAGTATCCTAAAAATTATGGTCCCAAACCAAACAAGGGTCCCAAGAAATTTCAGCCACAAACTGAAAAATCAAATCACCAAAATGATAAAGCAAATAAAAACAAAGGGAAGAAGGCAGATAGACATTGCAACTTTTGCAATCATGATGGCCATATAGATTCGAAATGTTTTAAGAAGATGGAAGCCTTAAAAGCAGCAATGAAGAAGCACAACATCAATTTGGAGCACTCTTCACCTTCATCTTCAGGCATGACTCTTTTTGCTTGTGGTTTTCAAGCATCAAGATCTGGTTATGCATTAAATGTATCTTCTTCTTCTCCTTCTCATGACTGACTCATTGATTTTGGTGCTTCTTACCACATGGCTAAAAATAAATCCATGTTTTCTTCTTTAAATGATTGTAACACCAAACATATTTATGTTGGTGATGATAGATCTCTTAGTGTTGTAGGATCTGGAACTATTCATCTAGATAATGGTCAGTTTAATGATGTACTATGTGTTCCTACCTTGTCATTCAACCTTCTATCTGTTTATTAGATAACTCATTCAGGTGAAGGGAAAATAGTAGAATTCTCACCTCATGATGTTACAATCAAGGACCTCAAAGATCCTAAACATATTTTAGCTACTGACATTGTTGATGATTCCACAAGGTTGTATAAGTTTGACAACTTTGGGTCATCATCTCTTCCCTCGGTTTTGTTGCTCATAATGATGATGTAAGCAAACTTTGGCATGAGAGATTTGGTCACTTAAACTATCGCTCTCTTCAAACTCTATGTAAGGAAAATATGGTGATGGGCCTTCCTATGGTATCTTGCCAAGATGGTGTTTGCTCCAGATGTGTACTCGAAAAACATCATCGAGATAGTTTTGACAAACGTGCCTCTTGGCACACTTCAGCCCCTTTGTAGCTTGTGAATAGTGATTTATGTGGTCCACTTCCTGTTGTTTCTTTCTCTAGTTGCAAGTACTTCTTAACTTTCATTGATGATTTTTCCAGACGCACTTGGGTATATTTCTTGAAACTCAAGAGTGAAGTTTTTAACATGTTCTTGGCATTTAAGGCCTTTGTTGAGAAACAATCTGGACGTCAAATTCTTAAGTTAAGATCAGACAATGGCAGAGAATATGTTAACAACAAATTTATCAACTTATGCACTGAGCATTTCATTTAATTGCAACATACTGTTCCATATACTCCACAACAAAATGGTGGAGATGAAAGGAAGAATCACACCTTAAAATAAATGGTTAATTGTATGGTTCAATCTAAAGGACTTGGTCTCAATTTTTGGGTAGAAGCCATTAAATGTGCAAATTACATAGTAAATCGCACTCCCACTAAGGTTTTAAAGAATATAACTCCAGAAGAATCTTGGAGCTCAATCAAACTAGATGTAAGTCACTTTCATGTTTTTGGAAGTGATGCTTGGGCTCATATTCCAGATGCTAAACATAAAGCCTTGGAACCTAAGAGTGAAAAATGTATTTTTTTTTGGATATTATGAAGATGTCAAAGGATATAGACTTCTTCAACCAAAATCCAAAAATATTATCATTAGAAGAGATGTAAAGTTTAATGAAAATATATCGGCCTGCGAGCCTAGTTCGGCGGGTGTGCCACCTTTGGCCTGCGAGCCTGATTTGGCATATGTGCCACCTCTCTCTCTCTCTTCTATTTTTAATAGCATTCCTTCTAGTTCAGATGATGACATCGAGGATGACAATCCTCCTCCATCTTGTGAAATTTTTCCTTATACTCCACCGCTTCTAAGATGGGTCTGCTCTACTTGGGATGCAACAGGTTCTCTTGCAGGTGACCTTGCCAATTGACGACGTACACGTTCTCAGTTTGAAAGAGCTTCTTCCTTATTGGCTCAAGTTCCAGAAAAAATTGATCCAGAAACCTTTGAAGAAGCCTCTGGTCATCCAGATTGGGATGAAGCTATGAATGAAGAGTATCGTTCCTTATTGGCAAACAATACTTGGGATCTTGCTCCTCTTCCAAAAGGAAGAAAACTTATTAGATGCAGATGGGTTTACAAAACAAATTTTGGACCAAATGGAAAAGTGGATAGACATAAAGCTCGTCTTGTCGCTAAAGGTTTTTCATGAGTTGAAGGAATTGACTATACTGAAACCTTCTCCCCTGTTGCCAAAGTGAATTTTGTCCACCTTGTTCTTTCCCTTACTGCCTCCTTTAAATGGGAAGTCCATCATATGGATGTTAAATCCGCCTTCTTACATGGAGATTTGCATGAAGAAATCTACATGGAACAACCCCCTGGCTTTATCCAAAAAGACTCCAGCCTTGTTTGTCGCCTTAGGAAGTCTCTCTATGGTCTCAAACAAGCTCCTCAGGCTTGGTATGCCAAAATGGATAGATTTCTCTTAGATAATGGCTTTTCTAGGTGTCATTCTAACAACACTGTCTACACCAAGAAATTGGGTAATTCCTTCACCATCCTTGTTCTTTATGTTGAAGTTCTTATCCTTACTGGTAGTGATCCAAACCATATAAAACACGTGAAGTCTAGCCTCAAAAGGAAGTTTGAAATGATAGACTTAGGACACTTGCATTATTTCCTTGGTCTTCAAGTCTTGCAATCCAAGGAAGGCATTACCATCTCTCAGTCCAAGTATGCCTGTGATATTCTACACCACTTTCACATGGAAGAATGTAAGCCTGCCCCTTCTCTCTTTCAGTCTGGAGTTAAGCTTTCAGTCAACTGTACTACCCCTAAAGTTGATGCTACCTTATAATTTCAACTTGTTGGTAAACTTTTGTATCTAACCCATACTCGTCCTGACCTTTCCTTTGCCATTGGTCTTGTCACTTGGTTTATGTACCGACCTCATGAAAGTCACTGGAAATTAGCTAAAAGAATACTTTGATATATTTGAGGTACAGTTTATTTCGAGATTCATTACAGTGCAGGAGCATCTCCGTTGTTGATTGGTTTCACTGATTCTGATTGGGCTGGTGACCCTGATGATCGGAAGTCCACTGCAGGATATGTATTCACTCTTGGTTCAGGACCTGTCACTTGGTCTTGTAAGAAACAAAGTGCCATCTCCCTTTCTTCAGCAGAATCAAAGTATCATGGTGCAGTTGAAGCCAACAAGGAAGCCATGTGGCTTCGTCAGATCCCATCTGAATTTGGTCTCCATCAATAGCATCCAACCACACTTTGGTGTGATAATCAGAGTGCCATTCAGATATGTAAAGATCCAATTCAGCATCAACGTATGAAACACATTGAACTCCACATACACTTCATCAGAAAGCTCATTCATGATCGTGTTCTTGAAGTGTAGTACTGTCCAACCAATGATCAGGTAGCCGATATCTTTACAAAGGCTCTCATAGAAGTGAAGTTTACCAAACTTTGATCCATGCTTGGAGTCCAAGAAAGTTGTCATTAAGGGGGGATAGGCTCTAATGCCTCCTTCCTTCTCCTATTGTGTCTCTTTTGTAAATCCTTCAATCCTATCCCAATTTGTTCTTAAGGGGGGATGTTAGGATATTTTGACACATAGGAAATAGGCTCCTTTTGTGTCACCTTTGTAAATCCTTCAATATTATCCCAAGTTGTTCTTAAGGGGGGATGTTAGGATATTCCAACACATAGGAAATAGTTAATAATAACTTAGTCTAGTGTAGAGTTAGGTAAAGTGTGTTTCTTTACCATGTACATTTGTAACTTATAATCCGACGGTCACGATTTGTAGTGATCTTACGGTTATCTCTTATCTCGGTATTAACGTCACTTGATCCGTGGCTTAACACCCAATTGGTCCATGAACTCTATTTAAAGATCATGGAGGGTCATTTGTCCGGTAACCGTTTATGAGAGAAACATATGTAACTTTTCTTTTTATATTAATAAATTCCCTGAAGTGGCCACGTTGGCTCAGGGTGTGGAATGTTTCCCTCTTTGAGGGTTTTAACCACGTGATTATACTGGTGTACTGATTTGTGATCTGTTTGTGAGCGGTGATCTTTGGTTCTTGATCTACGGAAATTACCCTGTAAATTCCTACATTTAATGTCTTAAATTGCTTACATAAATTATCAACCAAGGTTTGTAAACTCATGAAGTGTAGTGCACTGTATGTGCTTAGTTAACCTTCTTCTTACGTCGTTGTATATATTTTTATGTTCTTTTGGGGGTTTGTCTCTGAAAGTGTTTAATCTAAAACTATGAAAATAAATCAAATGGACCTAATGAATTTTAAGTGATCTTAATGAATTTTAAGAAGGAAGGAAAGGAAGTGTTCCTAAGTTAACTAACTTACATAAAAATAAATCAAAGACTGTTGGTTGGTTAGAATCTAATCTGAAAAAAAAGTATCTATCTTAATGATCTCTATCTTATTATTAGTTCTATTGCATGGAAAAATATTATATCTGAGATTGAAATTACGGTGCTATTCTAAGTAAAAGTAGAAAAAGAAAACAACTAATGTATGTTTAGTTACTCCAGAATTCAATATGAAGTGTTACCTTCTTGAGATGATGTGTAAGCAAATATCTATACCTTAACTTCTAAATTTATATAAAAGCAATTAAAGTGTGCAAAGGAAAACAACTATTGTATATTTAGTTACTCCTGTTGGAAATACCCGGGGGGGGGGTTGAATTAGTAGTCCTTTCAATTAGAACATTAGTTAATCTTAAATTATTATCAGTGTTTGTACAATGATAGCAGCAAACAAGAGGAACACAAATGCACATAGTTTTTAAGGTGGAAACCCACTCTGGGACAAAAACCACCTAATGCTTTTCTAATAATTCTTTAATATTCAACTCCAATTGAAAATAAAGCTCCAACTTCCTAGAATCTAGAAAAGCATTCTTCTCCAGCTCCCACTGGATGGACGCATCAATGCTCGATATTCTTCAGTAGTCAACTGAACGGATGCCCCAACACCCAATGAGCTACAACTCACCCTAGCACCACCTTAGCACCCTATTCAAGAATAAAATAAGAATGGACTCCCGTACCAGGGAAAATCATCCACTTTACAATGATATAGAATGATGTAGAATAAGAATATATAGTAGACCATAACCCCAACTTTGATACAACCACCTAATGATGATCCTAGACCTCCCAAAACTGCCTCTTCAACCCTTGGCAGATAGACACTAGTACAATTTGTACAATAATGTATTTACAATGACTAAGTATAATGATACCTTTACAATGATTGTATGCAGTGCTGCCCACTTAAAGACATCATATGATGAAATTCTTACTGTTGTTATGCACCTTGGTTGCTGCTCTTCTCATGCTACCCTCTGCTGCACCTTGCTTTGCTTTTCTGCCTTAAAAGACTGGTCCTTTGCAATCCTTGACAACACATGATCTAGCTTTTTCTTGTCTTCTAGGAGCGCAATATTGAATCTGGTGTATCTCTGTTATTTTAGAACCTCAATATCTGATTTTCAGTCCTGTAGTAGCCCTCTGAGTCATCTTTCCAATGCCATAGGTCTCACCCAATTTGGATTCTTCAAGGGAGAGTTATGCCCAATTTTTCACAATGTCTTAATTATGGACTGTTTCAGCAGAGCACAATTGTACGTCGTGCCACATGTCATTGTTTCTTCATTTCGCTTTGCAATTGATAGAGCGAAAACTACAGACTGTGGAATATCTACTTCTTTTAAAAAAATTCTAATTCGATACTCAGAGGGAGAGTTATGACAATTTTACCAAGGTCACTTCTTTGCGATGAATTTCAGGAGCTTGCAAAAACCCTGACTTCCACAGATCATATATCCAAAAATATTGTGCACTTGATCTGAAATTTTTACTGCAGCTTCCTCAAGATTTCGGCTTAGACTCATAAAAATTTCAGCTTCTGAACCTTCGTAGAAAAAAATTTAGAGAGAAATTTCCACGATGACCTGTTTCAGATGGCCGAATCCCTTGCATACGGAGGAAATGAAGATCACAATTTATATGAATGCTTAAGTTGAGAGGGGCTTCAAAAAGTGAACGTGGGTGGGATTTTAGGAGCATAAAAAAATATTAATTATGAATTTTCAATGACCCATGCCCCAACCCCATGGGGTTTTAGCCCACTAACTGGAGGTACAAACATCAAACATGAATATCTCTCAAACTATGAAGAATTACGTGGCGTCCCTATTGGCAATATGATGCAGAGTGTTGTCCTTGATGGCAACCCACTGAATGAAGATGAAGACATGAGATTGTTGGCATGTGTTGTCCTTGATGGCAATCCACCTGATGAAGTTATTCTTGACTTGATGGACTTGGTAAATGATGTAAACCTGATGTGATATGATGTTTGTTGGAAATATGATGCTGAGTGTTGTCCTTGATGACAACCCACTTGATAGAGTGTTGTCCTTGACTGGCAACCCACTTGATGAAGATGATGGCAACTTACTTGATGAAGTTATGCTTGATAGAATATGTCTTGATGAACTGATGTATCTACAGAGAGTAGAGAAGGTAATGAAGAAAGGAATTCAATATGTTCTAGATCTATGATGAAAAGTGTATATCTCAAGGCATACGCGGATTTGTCTAGGAGAAGTCGCGTATGCACGCGGGAAATAACGTGCCAAGTCGCGTATGGGAAAAAGCGCTCATAAAGTGCAAAACTAGGGGTAACCACCATGGTATTGACCCATTGTATTGGGTAATGATTTGTCTAAATGACCCCGTCCAGGAATACCATCGGAAGTAATGTGGTTTTGGCTCATGGTATTGAAAAAGGGTAAACCTATATAAAGAGAAGAAATTCATTGTGCATATGATGAGTATGGGTGCAAGATGTCTGAGCTTGAATGAATACTTCTCTTTGAAGTATATCTGAATGAAAAGGGTTACAGTTGAATGATAAATCTGAATGCATGATGCACCAATGAAGAAATAATGAAGAAGGGAATCTAGATCTGGAATGTATTTGTATCTGCTAGATCTATTTTTGGAATGATATGATCTGAGATGAGGCGAACATCTGTCTAAAGCAAAGGGTAAAATCTGTGTGATATATCTGTTCTAAAGAATTGCAATGACCTATATGTCTGAAGAACCATACGTTAGTTCGCCGCAGAGTAAGCGCGTATATACGCGGGTTGTATGAAGTAAAAGCGCGTATGGGTAGTAAAATATGTTCTGAAGTTTGTGCAGAGGTATACGCAGGTTTATATGAATGAAGGCACGTATATACGTGACATCAGTGAAAAGAAAGCGTGTATGCAAACTAGGGTTTGCTGAAGTCTGTGGTAAGAAATGTCTAATCTGTTCTGCTGGTTTACTGATATCTGTCAGTGAGTTATATGTATCTGTTTCATGGTTGACTGTGCTTAAAAGTATGGAAAGGGTCCAGTCTAAAAATATGATGAAACGTGGCCTGCAAGTTGTGTTCTATTGAAGTTGTTGGATCCAGTGTGAAAATTGATGAAACGTGGTCCAAGGTGGTGCTGAGGGTTGTAGCCTTCAGTCAGGGGGTTGTAGCTCCCTTCCAGGAGAGGCTGGTAAACGAGATCAGGGGGTCGTAGCTCCCTTCCAGGTGAGGCTGGTAAACGAGTCAGGGGGTTGGAGCTCTCTTCCAGGAGAGGCTGGTAAACGAGCGCAGGTGGGTGCCTGCGTGCTGGTCAAGTCTGCGCCAGCACATATGTTGTAATATGTTTTCTCTATAATAAAATATTGAAGGCTGAGCAACTGCAGCGGTGTTTTTCTCCCGACTTGGGTTTCCACCTAAAAATCCTGGTGTTCATGTGTGATGCTTTGTGTGATGGTTTATTCTGTTCTTACTGCACATGTTTACTGTTTATAGAACATCTAATGAATGAATGATGGAATGATATAAGTGAAGAACTAATGGCATAATTAGATCTCTGTGTATACGTGAGTTTTATGAAGGGTATCCGTGTGTATACGCTATTTGGCTTCAGAAAAGTAGCTTATGGGTTTTAGAGCATGTAAAAGTAAAAAGTTTTAGTTTGCCCTAAATACTGATTCACCCCCCCTCTCAGTATTTTTCCCAACAATTGGTATCAGAGTGGGTCCTTCTGCAGAAGCTTGATCGCTTGAAGGAGATCTGTCGCAATGGGAAGTCAAGAAGGAGTGATGTCTATAAAGCCACCTCTATTCAATGGAAGCAATCTGATATTCTGGAAGGTACGAACAAAAGCATATTTGCAAAGTCTTGGTGCAGATGTATGGGCAATCGTGGAAGAAGGTTATCAATACCCAACAAGTATTCCTACTGATGCAGCAGAAAGGAAGAAGTATGAAATCAATGCCAAAGCAGTGAATGTCTTGTTAGGAAGCATGTCTGAATCAGAATTTTCTAAAGTAATGCAGCTACATTCAGCAAAAGAAATATGGGACAAAATCATTCTAAGTTATGAAGGAGACACAAAGGTAAAAAGTGCAAAACTCCAAACTCTTAGAATTGAATATGAAAATTTGAAGATGCATAGTGATGAGAGTATTGCCCATTTCTTCTTACGTCTGGACGATATTGTAAATCGAATGAGAAATTTGGGTGAAACCATAACCGATACTACTCTGGTGGAAAACTTCTTAAGATCTTTGACTTCGAAACTTGACTCTAAAGTTTCAGCTATTGAAGAAAGGCAAGATCTGCAAACTCTTACTGTTGTTCAATTACATGGCATTCTGACTACTTTTGAAATGAGACAAGGAGGTCCTTCTCAAATCAGAGAAGTCGCTTTTAAGGTATCTGCAAAAGGAAAAGAAAAGGAAGTTTTCAAAGAATCCAGCTATATATCCGAAGAAGAAGAAGCGAATTTCGTGAGAAAACTCCAACTAGGTACTGGAAGATTCAAAGGTAAGCTTCCCTTCAAATGTTTTGAGTGTGGAAAAGTTGGTCACTATGCTGCTAAGTGTCCTTATAGAGAAAAACATGCCAAGGGGAAACAATTTGAAAAGAGGAAAAGTTATTATGCAAATGAAGATGATGATGAAGTGTCCAGTGAAGATGAAGAATATTCTGACCATGATCTGAAAGTGCTCATGGCAAAGAAGCAAAAGAAGAAGGCTACTCGAAAAAAGGAGATATCTCAGAAAACATGTATAGCAGAAATTGACGAAGATGAATCAGATAGTGATTGGGGTCCTTGTAATCTTCTTTGTGCAAGCAATGGTGTAGATAGTGAAAGTAATGTTGTGGACCTAGAAGAAGATCAACAAAGATTATTTAATGAGAAGGAATCTGCCTACAATGAGATGATCTCTAAAATGAATGGACAGATAGAAACAATGAAGGGACAGATAGAAATACATCAAAGACTACAGGATGAAGTAACCAATCGAAGTGAAAGCCTTGAAGCTGAAATTATCTCCCTCAAAGAAGACCTAGATAAATCAAATAAGAAGAATGCAGAACTTGAAGCAGAAAACATATCTCTGAAAGTAAATCTTGAAGCATCAAGTAAGAAGAATGAGGAACCTCTACAACCATTTGAAAAGGAAGGCCTTGAAGCAGAAATCATCTCTCTCAAAGAAGATCTGGAAAAATCAAATAAGAAGAATGAAGAGCTACAACAAACATGTGAAGAAAACGAAATTTGGTTGAAAGAAGAGATTCTAAATCTGAAGGATCAAGTAGAATATGGAAGAAGGAAAGAAGAAAGCATGACAAAGCAATGTCAAGCCTTGGAGGTTGAGGTAAACATTCTCAAAGGTAAATTAGAAGAAAAAGTTAAACTTTTGAGGTTTCAAGATAGCACTAATATTTTGGACAATATTTTGAGTAATCAAAGGTCTCCTGCTATCAAACTTGGTCTTGGTTTCAATGAAACTGTTAAAGGAGAATCTAGCTCACAAGGAAGTGCTAAAAATTCAGAGGATGTCAATGCAAAACCTGAAGTGTTGAAAGAGACAAAAGGTCAACCAACAATGATGAAATCTCAAAAGAAATCATTCAATAATGTGGAATGCTTTAAATGTCATAATTATGGGCATGTTGCAGCAAATTGCAGAAGCAGATCATTTCAGTCACTATCAAACAGATTCTATTCAGAAAGGTACTCTGGTAGCTTCAAGGGATATTGTTTTTCATGCAACAAGTATGGTCACAAAGCAGCTGATTGCAATAGGAGGAAGAACAGAGAAACACACTATGATCCTTATGTTTACTTCTCTGGTCACATGAGATGTTATGCTTGTAATAAGTATGGTCATGTGGAAAAGGAATGCAGGATGAACAGATATGAGAAATTGGATAACTTCCAGCACACAAATAGAAAGTTCAAACAAATCTGGAAAAAGATGGAGGACCGATCAGAAACGTAGGGAATATTGACCCTACTGCAGTCATCCGCTTTTGAAGCTTACTTCTCTAAGTGACTGCAGAAGTAATGTGAGATACATTTTGGGGATGTATCATCATAGGGGGAGCAATGTATGATGATTCTCATAGTTGATTTGATTATTCTGGTTGTATGTATTTCTGACAGAGCATCTGATATGGAGAAGACAGGTACAGGAAGGAAAAGTTCAGGGGGAGATGAAGGAATGTGAAAATTTCTATGCTTCACTTTCCATACACGGGTTAGATGAACAAAAGTCGCGTATACATGCGAGTTACAGCAGACACAGTCGCATATGCATTTATGATAAGAGAATTGGGATGACAGCTGAAGATCGGGAGCAGAGGTTTAGGGGGAGCATCAGTCTGACTGCTAATGATTGTACTGTTAGAATTATTTTGGTTATACTCATGCTAATGAAATGATACATGGTTTCTTATGTTGAAGATCATGGATGAGCCCAGAGTGTTACTTGATGAAGAGTATCTGTTGGATATGGACAGATCATGCAGAGCTTGTTGCTGGTGACTTGCTTGCTGAAAAGTATCTTTTGTGCTCACACATGGATGAGTTGGAAGTCGTTTGATTCAGAAATAAGAATAGATCATGCAGAGTTTGTTACTATGGTTGAGATCTTTTCCCTACATATGTTACTTCATGTTAAATCTTAAAGATCATGGTGACATTGGACCACATGGATGATTGACACATATTTGAAGATGTTGTTCTGGTATGATAATTTCTCTTGGAAAGAATGTATTGATGCTGCAAAGAATCTGAAGGCTTGGTTACTAATGTACTTATGCTACAACCATTGGATGACACTTGAAGACACAACTACTCTGTTCTATCTATCTGTAGTCCAGGGAAGCATTCAAATATCTCAGAAAGAAGCTGAACACTGTCTTTTTCTCACAGAGGATCAGATCTGGTTAAAGTATAGAAGATGGTATTGGATACGCGGATTTCCTGATACACAGTCGCGTATATACGCGAGTTCATGCACAGAAAACCACGTATTTCTGATTGCTGACAAATTTCTGTTTGGGGTCAGCTCTCTTCAGCACAGCTGCAGTGCTGTTTGGTATCTCTGGTATCTCTGGTGATGTTCCAGCTCTTATAATACTATTTCAATCTTTGATGTTTTAAAGATGCCTTGATGATTGGTTGAAAGTGTTCAGGATGTACAAACTAAGGGGGAGCCTTAGTCATATGGAAAGGATGTTCGGATGCACATTTTCAGGGGGAGCCCTAGTCTTGCTGAGTATAATGCATTGTTGGCATTATGATGGTTCTAAAATATGTTCTCCTTCTTGAGGACTTTCTGGTGTTGGTCTTAAATGGTCATTTTTTTGATGAAAAGGTCTTGTTGAGACCCATGATGTAAAATTGTAATATTCAGTCATGTAAGGACTTGTCAAATTTGTAAACCCACTTGGTTGGGTAGCTGAGTCAAATTTTGTAAACCCACTTGGTTGGGTACTTAAGTCTCATATGTAAATCCACTTGGTTGGATATTTGATGTAAGTATGAGTCTTGTGTGATAGGAAGTTCATAGAGTCATGTACCTCATTGAAAAATATGTTTGAAGACTCAGCATGAACTCAGGGGGAGCTTGGTCACTTCAGTATACATCAGATCTGCACAATGTTTCTTCCACATGAGGAGAAAAAGGGGAGAGTATGTTGGTTTTGATCCGCCCTTTGCCCTTGATGTCAAAGGGGGAGAGTGACATGGTGTTTGAATGGAGAGAAAGAATGGTGTCAAAGAATGGGGAGAGTGACATGGTGTCATTGTATTCTTAATGTACCTATCTGTTGTGACGATCAAACACCATCATGGTTGCCATCAAGTCCAAAGGGGGAGATTTTTGGAAATATGATGCAGAGTGTTGTCCTTGATGGCAACCCACTGAATGAAGATGAAGACATGAGATTGTTGGCATGTGTTGTCCTTGATGGCAATCCACTCGATGAATTTATTCTGACTCGATGGACTTGTTAAACGATGTAGTAAACGATGTAAACCTGATGTGATATGATGTTTGTTGGCAATATGATGCTGAGTGTTGTCCTTGATGACAACCCACTTGATAGAGTGTTGTCCTTGACTGGCAACCCACTTGATGAAGATGATGGCAACTTACTTGATGAAGTTATGCTTGATAGAATATGTCTTGATGAACTGATGTATCTATAGAGAGTAGAGAAGGTAATGAAGAAAGGAATTCAATATGTGCTAGATCTATGATGAAAAGTGTATATCTCAAGGCATACGTGGATTTGTCTAGGAGAAGTCGCGTATGCACAAAGGAAATAATGTGCCAAGTCGCGTATGGGCAAAAGCGCTCATAAAGTGCAAAACCAGGGGTAACCACCATGGTATTGACCCATTGTATTGGGTAATGATTCATCTAAATGACCCCGTCTAGGAATACCATTGGAAGTAATGTGGTTTTGGCTCATGGTATTGAAAAAGGGTAAACCTATATAAAGAGAAGAAATTCATTGTGCATATGATGAGTATGGGTGCAAGATGTCTGAGCTTGAATGAATACTTCTCTCTAAAGTATATCTGAATGAAAAGGGTTACAGTTGAATGATAAATCTGAATGCATGATGCACCAATGAAGAAATAATGAAGAAGGGAATCTAGATCTGGAATGTATTTGTATCTGCTAGATCTGTTTATGGAATGATCTGATCTAAGATGAGGCGAACATCTGTCTGAAGCAAAGGGTAAAATATGTGTGATGTATTTGTTCTGAAGAATTGCAATGACCTATATGTTTGAAGAACCATACGCTAGTTCACCGCAGAGGAAGCGCGTATATACGCGGGTTGTATAAAGTAAAAGTGTGTATGGGTAGTAAAATCTGTTCTGAAGTTTGTGCAGAGGTATACGCAGGTTTATATGAATGAAGGCGCGTATATATGCGACATCAGTGAAAAGGAAGCGCGTATGCAAACTAGGGTTTTCTGAAGTCTGTGGTAAGAAATGTCTGATCTGTTCTGCTGGTTTACTGATATCTGTCAGTGAGTTATATGTATCAGTTTCATGATTGACTGTGCTTAAAAGTATGGAGTGGGTCCAGTCTGAAAATATGATGAAACGTGGCCTACAAGTTGTGCTCTTTTGAAGTTGTTGGATCCAGTGTGAAAATTGATGAAACGTGGTCCAAGGTGGTGCTGAGGGTTGTAGCCTTCAGTCGGGGGGTTGTAGCTCCCTTCCAGGTGAGGCTGGTAAACCAGATCAGGGGGTCGTAGCTCCCTTCCAGGAGAGGCTGGTAAACGAGTCAGGGGGTTGGAGCTCCCTTCCAGGAGAGGCTGGTAAACGAGCGCAGGTGGGTGCCTGCGTGCTGGTCAAGTCTGCGCCAGCACATATGTTGTAGGATGTTTTCTCTATAATAAAATATTGAAGGCTGAGCAACTGCAGCGGTGGTTTTCTCCCGACTTGGGTTTCCACCTAAAAATCCTGGTGTTCATGTGTGATGTTTTGTGTGATGGTTTATTCTGTTCTTACTGCACATGTTTACTGTTTATAGAACATCTTATGAATGAATGATGGAATGATATAAGTGAAGAACTAATGGCATAATTAGATCTCTGTGTATACGCGAGTTTTATGAAGGATATCCGCGTGTATACGCTAGTTGGCTTCAGCAAAGTAGCGTATGGGTTTTAGAACATGAAAAAGTAAAAGTTTTAGTTTGCCCTAAATACTGATTCACCCCCCCCCCTCTCAGTATTTTTCAACAAATTTACATATCAACAAAACATCTCGAAAAGTAGAAACCATCAAAAGAATTATTGACCCAGAATATATTAATTTGGTAGGTTAAAATTCCCATTAAATATTGGGTTAGCCCCTGGTGCTGCTTGGGTTGACATCAATGACAATCGTTGATCAACAATCTCCCCCTTCGGCATTGATGGCAACACAAGTACTCCTCCTGCGATCATGAAACCTCTTCCTATAAAATTCTCTCCCCCTTTGACATCAATGGCAAAGGGTAACCCCCCCTGAAACACAATCATTGTGTGGACCTGTACACACTTCCACTCACGCTGACACACAACCGTCCTGCAAACCTGTACACACTTCCACTCCCCCTTTATATTCTGAAAAAAGGAAAATCTAATGAGAACCTAGGAGAATACCAAGCTTCTGGAAAAGATATTCCAATGTTGTCGAATATTTAATATGTGATTCTTTTGGTACGTCGGGGCCATTGGCACTTGTCCAACTGCTTGCATAACATCTGGTCAGGAGGCTGTTACATATAGAAGACTACCAATCATAGATATGTACAACCTTTGATCCACATCCTTAGATGAGTCATCTATGCTCAATTTGAAACCTGTTACCATTGTAGTAAGGATGGGTTTGCAATCTTCCATTTTAAATTTCTTGAGCATTTCCTTGATGTACTTGGCTTGAAATATAAATATTCCTTTCTCTTACTGAGATATTTGAAGCCCTAAGAAGTATGTTAGCTCACCAAGTAAACACATCTCGAAATCACTTTGCACCTTTGTAGCAAACTTCTTACTTAGTCGATCATCATTTCTACCAATTATTATATCATCCTCTTTAGCTATTAGACATGCTTTAGTTGCTTCATCCAGAACATATATCTCGTTTGGAGCTCGACTTGCTGTAGCCACAATTTCACCATACACGCCTTTCCTGATTTCACATTTTGTGAAGTTGAATAGTATTGTGTGCCCTTGATCACACATTTGTCCAACACCGAGCAGATTGTGATTCATGTTTTCAACTAATAGAACATTCTTGGCTAGAGCATATTTTCTTCCGAGAGTGACTGTTCCTAATCCTATAACATTTGAAGATCCATCATTTCCACAAGACACGGTTCCAGCCTTCTTCTCTTTCAGAGATACAAATTTATTTCTATCTCCAGTCATATGCATTGAGCAACCGCTATCAACATACTACACATCTTTGTTATTTTGAGCCTTAAGAGCGAAAGCACAATTATCACTCTTCTTCTTCTTCCATGTTTGTTCATTCTGTGTCTTCGAATATTATTCTGGAGGATTTTCAAGTCTACAGTCTTTGGCTATGTGTCCAAAGTTTCGACATTTGTAACATTCAATATTATTTCTTAAATGTTCAAATCTATTGATGCTTCGCTGAGCCCTGGGAGGTTCATATTTGACAGATCTCCTAGAATTTTATTCGTTCCTAGGGTACGTGCAACATTCTACAGCTTTATGACCAAATTTTCCACATGAATAATAGTAGCCATAAAAAATATGTTGGTACCTGGATGGAAATTTTCGCCGAGGAATTGTCTTCCAAGGCTGTTCTTGTGAATCTTGTCCAATGAAGTCTACATACATGTCAAATCTCATAGGTTCATTGTATTTTGTTGTAGAAGGTCCTGCTTCTTCTTCTTTGTAACCGATGCCAGTTTTGTCGTTGTAAGATTGTTGATTGTTGATGAGTTCTTCCAATCCCCTTGAGCTGTTGGCATAGTTTTGGATAGTTTTTCCTTTCTTCACTTCCTCACACAGCGAGACTACTTCGGCTTCTAATTCTTCCCTTTCTTGGTTGCTTTCTTCCAAATTCTTTTGAAGTGACTCTTCAATGCATCTGTGTTCTTCAACTTCAATTTTGAGACCTTGAAATTGTTCTTCAATATTTTTGGAATGGATCTTCTCTTCCTTGAGATATTTTATAAGCTTGATTTCTTCCTCACAAAATTTGTCCATGGTCCATCCTTATTCTTTGTTGTTTGATACCTCTTGCTTATTGTGCTTGGCCATAGACAATACTCTCTCATTGGCTTCTTCATCACTATCATTGTCTTCGTCAGATGATGAGCTATATTCTTTAGAGAGAAAGTTCCTTTTGGATCCTTTCTTGTTGAATTTATTAAAGCCTTTCTTTCTTTTTGAGTTTACATTACTTTTGTTTGGACATTTTGCTACAAAATTCCCAACCTCATTATAGCTAAAACATATCAATGGAATTTTACCTTTGAATTTTCCCTTACCAATTTGTAGTTTTCTCGTGAAGTAAGCATATTCTTCATCTAAAAGAACTTCTTCATCATCTCCCTTTTCTTCACACTTGCATGTGCATATCGTTTCAATTGAGGGTTGTTTATCCTTATTGGTTTTCTTAGATGAAACAAACACAGTTTCTAGATAATAAGTACCCTCTTCTTCATCAAGTCTCATTTCATATGCTATGAGAACTCCATGTGATTCCTCTTTGCTGAGTTTGTCCAGATTTGCACTGTATTCTAAGACCGATACCTTTGGGTTGAATCTCCCTAGTAACGTTCTAAGAATATTTTGTATAATAGTCTTCTCATCATTTGGCTCTCCCAATCCTTCCAAAGTATTGGTTATTTCATCAACGTATTGGAAGTATGTAGCAATGTTGCAATCTTCTTTCGCTCTGAGTTGCTCAATTTTTTCTCTATAGATTTGAAGCTTTGTTTCTTTGACATTTGAGTCACCTGCATATATATTCTCATGCTTGTCCCATACATTTTTAGTGGTTTACAACCCAAAACCTTATGATAAGCAGATTCAATAAGTCCAATGATAATAATATTATTTGCTTTTGCATCATTTACCAAATTCTTCTTACCTTGTTCATCCGTGGTTGATGTAAATCCATTTTTAATACTGTCCCATACTTCGTAACCTTGCACCAAAAGATATACCTCCATTATTCATTTCTAGAGTGCATAATTATTTTCATTGAACAGAGGTACACCATTCTTGGTATGCTCCATGACCTCCCTCCCGCTGTTAAACTTCTCTTGAAGGAACCAAGCTGTGATACCAATTGTTGGAAATAATTTAGCGGGGGGGGTAGACTTATTAGTCCTTTAAATTAGAGCATTAGTTACTCTTCAATTATTATCAGTGTTTGTACAATGATAACAGTAAAAAAGAGGAACAAAAATGCACATATTTTTTAAGGTGGAAACCCACTCTAGGACAAAAACCACCTACTTCTTTTCTAATACTTATTTAATATTCAACTCCAATTGAAAATAAAGCTCAAACTTCCTAGAATCTAGAAAATAATTCTTCTCCAAATCCCACTGGATGGACGATCCAACACCTGATATTCTTCAGTAGTCAACCGAATGGATGCCCAAACACCCAATTAGCTACAACTCACCCTAGCACCACCCTACCACCCTATAGAAGAATAAAATAAGAATGGACTCCCGTACCAGGGAAAATGGTCAACTTTACAATGATATAGAATGATGTAGAAGAAGAACATATACTAGACCATAACCCCAAATTTGATACAACCACCTAATGATGATCCTAGACCTCCCAAAACACAGCCTCTTCAACCCTTGGCAGATAGACACTAGTACAATTTTTACAATAATGTATTTACAATGACTTAGTACACTGATACCTTTACAATGATTGTAAGTAGTTCTGCCCACTTGAAGACTTCATAAGATGAACTTCTTGCTGCTGTTATGAACCTTGGTTGCTGCTCTTGTCATTCTACCATATGCTACACCTTTCTTTGCTTTTCTACCATAGAAATTCTCGTCCTTTGCAACCCTTGATAACACATGATCTAGCTTTTTCTTGCCTTCTAGGAGCTCGATATTGAATATGGTGTATCTATGTTATTTTAGATCCTCAATATCTGCTTTTCGGTCCTGTAGTAGTCCTCTGATTTGTCTCTCCAATACCATAGGTCTGACCCAATTTGGATTATTCAAGAGAGAGTTATACTGAATTTCTCACAATTCCCTAATTATGGATTGTTTCAGCAGAGCGCACTTGTACGACATGCCACGTGTCACTTTTTCTTCATTTGGCTCTAAAATTGATAGAGCTAAAACTATAGACTGTGCACTATCTTCCACTTCTTACGTAATTCCAATTCGATACTCAGAGAGAGAGTTATGAAGATTTTACCAAGGTCACTTTGCGATGAATTTCAGGAGCTTGCAAAACCATGACTTCCACAGATCGTATCTCCAAAAATGTTGTGCATCTTGATCTAAATTTTTTACTACAGCTTCCTCAGGATTTCAGCTTCATCTCATAAAAATTTCAGCTTCTGAACCTTCGTAGAAAAATAGTTAGAGCGAAAATTCCATGATGACCTGTTTCCGATGGCCAATTCCCTTGCATAAGGAGGAAATGAAGATCACAATTTATATAAATGCTTAAGTTGAGAGGGGTTTCAAGAAGTGAACGTGGGAGGGATTTTAGGAGCTTAAAAAATATTAATTATGACTTTTCAATGACCCATGCCCCAACCCCATGGGGTTTTAGCCCACTAACTGGGGTACAAACTTCAAACATGAATATCTCTGAGACCGTGAAGAATTACATGGCGTTCCATATATCAACAGAAACATCTCGACAAGTAGAAACCATCAAAATAATTATTGACCTAGAATATATTAATTTGGTAGGTCAAAATTCCCATTCAATATTGGGTTAGCCCCTGGTGCTTCTTGGGTTGACATCAATGACAACCGCTGATCAACAATCTCCCCCTTTGGCATTGATGACAACACAATTACTCCCCCTGCTATCATAACACCTCTTCCTACAACATTCTCTCTCCCTTTGACATTAATGGAAAAGGGTAACTCCCCCTGAAACACAACCATCCTGCAGACCTGTACACACTTCCACCTGCGCTGACACACAACCGTCCTGCAGACCTACACACACTTCCACTCCCCCTTTATATTATGAAAAAAGGAAAATCTAATGAGAACTTGGGAGAATCCCAAGCTTCTGGCGAAGATATTCCAATGTTGGCGAATATTTAATATGTGATTCTTTTGGTGCTGCTTGGAATATTGCTACTTGTCCAACTTCTTGCATAACATCTGGTCAGGAGGCTATTACATATAGAAGACTACTAATCATAGATTTGTACAATATTTGATCCACATCCTTAGATGAGTCATCTATGCTCAATTTGAAACTCCGTTACCATGAGTAAGGATGGGTTTGCAATCTTCCATTTTGAATTTCCTGAGCATTTCCTTGATGTACTTGGTTTGACATATAAATATTCCTTTCTCCTACTGAGATATTTGAATCCCTAAGAAGTATGTCAGCTCACCAAATAAATACATCTCAAAATCACTTTGCATCTTTGTAGGAAACTTCTTACTTAGTCGATCATCATTGCTACCAAATATTATATCATCCTCTTTCGCTATTAGACATGATTTAGTTGCTTCATCTAGAACATATATGTCATTTGGGCTCGACACTGTAGCCACAATTTCACCATACACGCCTTTCTTGATTCCACATTTCGTGGAGTTGAATGTGTGTGTGTCCTTGATCACACATTTGTCCAACACTTAGCAGATTGTGATTCATCTTTTCAACCAATAGAACATTCTTGGCTAGAACATATTTGCTTCCGAGAGTGACAGTACCTGATGCTATAACATTTGAAGGTCCATCATTTCCAAAGGACATGGTTCCATCCTTCTTGTCTTTCAGAGATACAAATTTACTTCTATATCTAGTCATATGCGTTGAGAAACCACTATCAACATACCACACATCTTTGTTCTTTTGAGCCTTGAGAACGAGAGCACAATTATCATTCTTCTTCTTCTTCCATGTTCGTTCATTCTGTGGCTTCGAAGATTCTTCTGGAGGATTTTCAATTCTGCAGTCTTTGGCTATGTGTCTAAAGTTTCGACATTTGTAACATTCAATATTATTTCTTAAATGTTCAAATCTATTGATGTCTCACTGAGCCCTGGGAGGTTCATATTTGATAGATCTCCTAGAATTGTATTCGTTCCTAGGGTACGTGCGACATTCTACAGCTTTATGACCAAATTTTCCACATGAATAACAGTAGCCATAAAAAATATGTTGGTACACGGATGGAAATGTTAGATCGAGAATTGTCTTCCAAAGTGTTCTTGTGAATGTGTCCCGAAGTCTACATGCATGTGAGGATCTCATAGGTTCATTGTATTTTGTTGTAGAGATACGTTTCTTCTTATTTATGTAGGTGGAGTTTTATGGGTGTAAAATCATTGATTGTTGATGAGTTCTTCCAATTCCAGCAGGGAACATTGGCATAGTTTTTGGATATTTTTCCTTTTTTTCTTCCTCCTTGTGGCAAGACTACTTTGTCTTCTAATTCTTCCTTTCTTGGGTGCTTTCTTCCAACTTCTTTTGAAGTGACTCTTCAATTTATTTGTGTTCTTCAACTTCAATTTTTAGACCTTGAACTTGTTCTTCAAGAGTTTTGGAACGGATCTTCTCCGCCTTGAGATCTTTTATAAGCTTGATTGCTTCCTCATAAAATTCGTCTATGGTCCATCCTTATTCTTTGTTGTTTGATACCTCTTTCTTATTGTGCTTGGGTTTATTTTTCTTGGCCATAAACAATACTCCCTCGTTGGCTTCTTCTTCACTATCATTGTCTTCATTGGATGATGAGCTATCTTCTTTAGAGAGAAAGTTCCTTTTGGATCCTTGCTTGTTGAATTTCTTAAAGCCTTTCTTTATTTTTGAGTTGTCATTAATTTTGTTTGGACATTTTGCTGCAAAATGCCCAGCCTCATTATAGCTGAAACATATCAATGAAATTTTACCTTTGAATTTTCCCTTACCAATTTGTAGTTTTCTCATGAAATAAAATATTCTTCATCTGAAAGACCTTCTTCATCATCTCCCTTTTCTTCACACTTGCAGGTGCATGTCTTCTGAATTGAAGGTTGTTTATCCTTATTGGTTTTCTTAGATGCAACGAACGTAGTTTCTAGATGTGAAGTACCCTTTTCTTCATCAAGTCTCATTTCATATGCTATGAGAACTCCAAGTAATTCCTCTTTGGGTTGTCAGGATTTTTGCTTTAATATTCAAGTAAGACCTTTCGTTGAATCTCCTATTAACGTTCTAAGAATCTTAGGTATAATAGTCTTCTCATCAACTGGCTCTCCCAATCCTTCCAGAGTATTGGTTATTTAATCAACGTATTGGAAGTATGCAACAATGTTGCAATATTCTTTCATTCTGAGTTGCTCAAATTTTTCTCTATAGATTTGAAGCTTTGCTTCTTTGACATTTGAGTCACCTGCATATATATTCTCAAGCTTGTCCCATACATTTTTAGCGGTTTTACAACCCAAAACCTTATGATAAGCATATTCAATAAGTCCACTGATAATAATATTATTTGCTTTTGCATCATTTACCAAATTCTTCTTACCTTGTTCATCCACGGTTGATGTAAATCTATTTTGAACAGTGTCCCATACTTCGTAACCTTTCACCAGGAGATATACCTCCATTCTTCCTTTCAATAGTGCATAGTTATTTTCATTGAATAGAGGTACACCATTCTTGGTATGCTCCATGACCTCCTTCCAGTTGTTAAACTGCTATTGAAGGAACCAACCTCTGATACCAATTGTTGGAAATACTGAAAAAGGGGGGTGAATCAGTATTCCTTTCAATCAGAGCATTAGTTAATCTTCAATTATTATCATTGTTTATACAATGATAGCAGCAAACAAGAGGAACAAAAATGCACACAGTTTTAAAGGTGGAAACCCACTCCGGGACAAAAAACACCTAATGCCTTTCTAATAATTATTTAATATTCAACTCCAATTGAAAATAAAGCTCCAACTTCCTAGAATCTTGAAAAGCATTCTTCTCGAGCTCCCACTATATGGCTGCTCCAACGCCCGATATTCTTCAGTAGTCAACTAAATGGATGCCCCAACACCCAATGAGCTACAACTCACCGTAGCACCACCCTACCACCCTATGGAAGACTAAAAGAAGAATGGATGCCGTACCAGGGAAAATCGTCCAGTTTACAATGATATAGAATGATGTAGAAGAAGAATATATACTAGACCATAACCCCAACTTTGATACAACCACCTAATGATGATCCTAGACCTCCAAAAACTGCCTCTTCAACCCTTGCTAGATAGACACTAGTACAATTTGTACAATAATGTATTTACAATGACTAAGTACAATGATACCTTTACAATGATTGTATGCAGTGCTGCCTACTTGAAGACTTCATATGATGAACTTCTTGCTGTTGTTATGCACCTTGGTTTCTGCTCTTGTCATGCTACCCTTTGCTGCACCTTGCTTTTCTTTTCTGCCTTAGAAAGTCTGGTCCTTTGCAATCCTTGACAACACATGATCTAGCTTTTTCTTGCCTTCTAGGAGCTCGATATTGAATCTGGTGTATCTCTGTTATTTTAGATCCTAAATATCTGATTTTTGGTCCTGTAGTAGTCCTCTGAGTCGTCTTTCCAATGCCATAGGTCTCACCCAATTTGGATTCTTCAAGAGAGAGTTATACCCAATTTCTCACAATGCCATAATTATGGACTGTTTCAGCAGAGCGCACTTGTACGGCGTGCCACATGTCAATGTTTCTTCATTTGGCTCTGCAATTGATAGAGAAAAAACTTCAGACTGTGCACTATTTTCCGCTTTTTACAAAATTCTAATCCAATACTCAGAGGGAGAGTTACGACGATTTTACCAAGGTCACTTCTTTGCTACGAATTTCAGGAGCCTGCAAAAACCCTGACTTCCACAGATCATATCTCCAAAAATATTGCGCACCTTGATCTGAAATGTTTACTGCAGCTTCCTCAAGATTTCGGCTTCCTCTCATAAAAATTTCAGCTTCTGAACCTTCGTAAAAAAAAGTTAGAGCAAAATTTCCACGATGACCTATTTTAGATGGTCGAATCCCTTGCATATGGAGGAAATGAAGATCACAATTTATATGAATGCTTAAGTTGAGAGGGGCCTCAACAAGTGAACATGGGAGGGATTTTAGGAGCATAAAAAAATATTAATTATCACTTTTCAATGACCCATGCCCCAACCCCATGGGGTTTTAGCCCACTAATTGGGGGTACAAATTTCAAACATGAATATCACTCAAATCGTGAAGAATTACATGGCGTGCCATATATCAATGGAAACATCTCGACAAGTAGAAACCATCAAAATCATTATTGACCTAGAATATATTAATTTGGTAGGTAAAAATTCCCATTCAATATTGGGTTAGCCCCTGGTGCTGCTTGGGTTGACATCAATGACAACCGCTGATCAACAACTCCAACATTCAATATGAAGCTTCACCTTCTTGAGATGATGTTAAGTAACCAACTACACCTATTTATCTAGAGAAACAAGTAAAGTATGCATAGTAAAACTCAATAATTGCATGAATTAGACAGTCAATCATTCAGTCTAGAAATATGATAGAATAAATTTCTTGGAATGACCTTTAGGAACATCAATGATACAATTAAATGAGGATCTAAAAGCAGATGTAAAATCATGCAAAGTTAAAGCTTAAAAACAACTAATGTATATTTGATTTACTCCAAAATTCAATAAGAAGTATTACCCTCTTGAGATGTTATGTAAGGAATCAATTATACCTTAGTTTCTAAATTCCTAGAAAGAAAGTAAAATGTGAAAATAAAGACTCAATAACGGTATGAATTAGACATTCAATCATTTATTTTAGAATCATCTTCTTGAAATGACCTTTAGGAACATCCATTGATACAATTAATTAATATTTCAAATCTAAGAAAGTAAATGCAGAACAGTAAGGGAAACTAGGTAACTATGAATTCTTATCACTTCAAACTTAATTCAATTTGAAAATAGGAAGATCTATCTTCATGAAATGTTTTAGAAGAAAAAGGCTTACACATTTATGATTTAACGTTATGCTAATGATCAAAATTGAAATGTAACATTAATCTACTCAGAAAACAGAATTGACAAAAACATAGTAAGGAAATTAAACTAAAACAATGAATGAAAAACCTCCTTCAGTGCAGGGGCCCTCTGCACCTGATTCGATGAAAATCCTAGCTGGTTTTACGATGCACTTTAAGAAATCATTGGCATGAACACTATCCTTGTATTATAAAAAAACGAAGTCTTAAAACAATACAATGTTCAACAAAAGCTTCACTTAAAAACTTAAAACTTAACTTGTTCTCGGTTCTTTACAACTGGTATTTAAATAAAACAATCCTAACTGTTTATGAGCTAATTCTGCTACAGGTGGCTAATATCAACCGACTTATAGAATTTCAATTTGACTGTTTAACTCTTGATCTGCTACCATAGAGCAAATCAAGAGTCCTTTTGTTCTCGGCTAACGTCCTTTGACCACGCCTTTGACCACGTTCTTAGGCTTCCTTTTCTATCGATCTCGACCAAGTAAATAAGACAAAATCCATGTGGAAATGATTCTAGAATTGCCCATGTGGCTCAATTCTCCATTTGATACTTGGAACCTGTCAGACTGTGAGGGTAGCTAAGCTGCAGAATAAGCCGTGTTCTGTAGCCAAATTACAAAAATCTATTCGAAGAGCAAGAACATCATAATATAATATGAAAATCATTTAAATTCATTCCTTGAGACAAAACATGACATTTATCCTTGATTTAAGTATGTGATCTTATGAGAAAGTAAGAGAAAAGGGTGAGAAAGGAAGTCAGCGAGAGGATAATTCTGAGGTTCAACAACATGCTTAAGTATATTTGCTATATACATGCTTATATGGAATTACAAATACATGGAAGAGCACACTCTTTTGTATCTTCTATTTAAGTGTGCATATATGAAAGAAAATTGTGTATTATATGCACACTTATACATCAATGACACATATATGGAATTGGTTTTAATATATGCCTGAATTTATATATCAACACATATATGGAAGATCTCTTCTATATATGGAAGTGGTGCATATATGGAAGTTAGTACATATACAAAAAAAACACATATAAAAAAATCCCCATCCATATTCCTCTTAGTGGGGTGACCAATTCTAAATATAGGAATATGTCGTATTGTTTGGAGACTCCAGGTCCAAGGAAATTAAGCAGAGAATGAGGTTCCTATCATAATTTTTTCTCAAGGAAATAAAAATTAATCTACATGATAGTAATGTTGCAAAGCACAAGGATATTATAAGAAATGCGAGCAAATCAAAACAAATAGGAAGCATGTAGGAGGTTCACTCATGCTACTGATTCTAGAAAGGGAATATCGAAGTACTTACCTATGTTTTGTTTCTTTTTCTCCTAACACTCTAGTATGATTAAATTAAACTATGGAAGATATGCAAAGGGTGGATATACTTAGCTTTACAGAATATATTTCACCTCCTATTCTCCTCTAGTGTAATTTTTTTAGTTGTTACACACCTCCCCTTAACTGCAAAGAAATCAATAGGAAAATTATAGGGATTTGGAAGTCCCATCAATAATTTATCTTCTTTAGCAATATTTCTCTACATTATTACCACTTCAACATTCCCTTAATTTCCCCCCACAACGGGCTCAAAATTATATGCATTATCCCCATATTCTCCAATTCCATAGATTGTTGTAAAAAATATAGCTAAAACGTATGCTCGTTATACCCATGTACTACAATTTCTTGGATTCTTATCTACAAAATACCCTCAAAATTATTCATTATTGTAATTTGGATAAAAATGTATTTTGCATCTTCAATCTCTTCAAGTATATAGTCTTTATTGGACTCTTATTTCCCCAAGTGCAACATTTTTCAAACTCCCTTAACCTACATATAAAACAAAAAGTTTGCTAAATAAAAAAACATCACTTATTCACTTAAAATTAGTTATGGCAGTCTTGATGATGTGGAAAATATATGTTTGAATAGTAGAGTTAGACAGAAAGGTAGAGTCTCATATCTACCTTCCAACTGTTGTACCAAGCACTCCATTCTTCCTTTATCATAATCCCAAGGGCATTTAAGCTATAACGTGTTGAAGTTATGGGAACTTGCCCAAAAAAAGTAAAAATTGAGTTATAGACTGTTTTCACTAAAATAAATAAATAAAATAAATATTCGATTGGAGTTCTAGACAATTTTCACCAAAGTTGAAAAAAAATGTTCAAGATCTTAGAGTAGCAATATTTTTTTCCAAGTATTTTAATGAAGTTCTGCAACTTTTTAGATATCTAGATCAATCTATGGGTTGTGTAATGAATGGAATCAAAGCATTAAGAATTGGGGAATAACAAAGACTGAATTTCCTGATAAATTGCTGGCTATTTGGCAGTTATGTTTGAATGCAATGGAAAGGCATTTACCAAATTGAAGGTAATTGAAAATATTTAGCACACAATTAATGAGAGGATTTGAAAATATAATGCATGCAATATTAAGCATCACATGTACTGGACAATATTATCATTATGTGTAGTAGAAAATCTCATAAAATACTAATGAGATAAAGAATATGACACACATATCATGCTTTATTATTCAAACCATGAACAACTGGAGATAATTAGTAAGGTAACCTGTGTGAAAAATATACACGTCTTGCAATTTCAAAGACTTAGTTTTAAATATTGAATAGAAAATATAATTTTGGGCATCGTTAGAGATTTTCATTACAAAGATCAGGATTGTGCATTCTATTTCATATCCAATATGTAAATGAACAACCCTGTAGATTTTAGAATGGAAAAATATTCAAACAACTCGATGGGCATCCAATAATTCAATCCATATTAGTTAACTAGATTTCTGTCTGCTTAAGCCAATTCAAATATTTCATTTTAGGAAATATTCAAGGAAAAACTATCGGACCTGCATACCCATATTCTTAAACTGGCCTTTATGAGCTTCCAGAAAATGGGTAGAACAGTGGTGGGAGAATAGTTCTAGGAGATCACTTCGTTTTATACTAAAAAGACAGTTCCATTAGTAAGGTAAGAAAGCTATAAAAAGAAGAGATCCCTAGAATAAGAAAGAGTTGTACAATTTTGCTGGTACGTAGATAGTGTCTAGGGATAAAAAATTTTGGTATTGTTTGCATGTAGTGCTTTCTTCACATAAGCTATATTGAAATATGTTGAATATTTTTTTCTTGTATGAAATTCATCATGTAGCTGCAACAAGTAACATAAATTTTCGTCAGTAATATGCTAGTACATTTTGGCTCATTGATTTTTATATTTTCTAATCGAGATAAAATATTTTTTTAAAGGTTTTTAGCTCAATGGAAGAGCACCTACCTTATAAGAAGGAGGTTTGTGGTTCAATTCCACTACGCCCTAACATGAATTAATCACTGAAGAAACAAAAGAATTCACATTCTATATTTTTTTCTAAAGATAATTTTTTATTGTTTATAAAGAGACAATAATTGGGATTAAAGACATATTGTCTCTATAGAGATAATATTTCTTTAAACTATCTCTATAAAGATAATTGGTCTTTAATCATAGTTATAGTCTCTTGAGAGACAAAAATTAATTGTCTCTTAAAAGACAATAACACTTGTGTTCTATATTGTTTTTATAGAGACATTTTTTTAAGACAATAAGTTGAGGCACTCACTTAAAGACAAAATTTAAGATAACTTACAAGTTTTTTTGGTCTCAAGTTAAGACAATTTACTCAAAAATTGTGTTAAATATCGTATTAAAACCCCCCTTTATGCAGTAGTGATATATAGAAGTTATTCATATACAGAAATAAACTTTTGCATATGTGCCACACATATATGTGTTCATATATGAAATTCAAATTTCATATATGCACACGTAGGAAGGATATAAAATATTTATCATATATGCATGCATACACACAAGAAACTTAAGTGTGCATACAAGAAATGAAAGCACATATACGGAAGTGGTGTATATACAAAAATCAATGCATATTTGGAAGTGAAAGCACATGTATGGAAACAATGTATAGATGAAGGTGCAAGCACACATACAAAAGGCATGCATGTGCTTTTGTTTCCATAGATGTGTGCACATATGGAGGTAACACATGTTCATATATGTGGTTGTGTTTCCATATATGCATCGTTTTCGTATATGTGTTGACATCCATATATGCACCACTTCCATATACAAAATCAGGCTTCCAGATGTGTGTTTATATATATAATTCATGCATATAGGGAAACCATCTTCGTATATGTGTCACTCACGCATATGCATTTATATAGGAATTTTTACCTTCATATATCCACACCTAGACAAAAAAACATAAGAGTGTTTCGCTTCAATGTTTAACGGATGCTAGAAAATTTACGTCAATGTTGTGCACTGCAATATGTAAACTTGTAGGAGGAAATTTCAAGTTGGTCATGCCACGTGTGCAATGGAAATGTTGGAAACAATGAACATAATATAACATAACTAGATAATGGAGAGTTCACATAGATAAATGTTTGTTTGATTATATGATTATGATTGGGATGATTCATTGGGTCCCATTGTCTGATTAAGATTGAGTTGTTTTGTTGTTATTTCCAATGGATTAGATTGCATTTTGATTGCATAATAGGTTGTGATGAGTTATTTCAAGATGAGAAACCTTAATGACCCATGGTTCATGGTACCTAGCCAAACAACTTTTAAGGCCATATGGTCAACAAAATTTAGATCAATAATTAACCAAGCACTAACATTCTTAATAATGGACCGAACTTAAAAGATTCTTAATAATGGTTGATTCCATGTGAACAACATTTTCTTATAATTCTGCTTTAATAGTTAAAGAATATAGATCTAGGCAGACATTTTTTGTTTTTTGTTTTGTTAGGGTTATATTATATTAAATATCAATATATAACAGCAATATCATGAGGGGGTAGTATAATTATTTTGTTATTTTTTTATAGAGTTGTGATATAAAAAAATTCTAATTGTTTTCTTAGATATTCAAAGAATGATGGATAAATCCTTTAAATAGTATGATTTATGAAAGTTATAAATGCATGCATTATTTTCTTTATAATGAAAATAATAATGATATAATTTTAAGTTTATTGCTAATCCATACACAAAATTCGTGTATGAGACCTTCTTGGTTGTGGAACAAGAGACTTGTTTCTGTGTAGCAATTGAACTACTAAAGTCTCTAGAGGTGTGTGATATAAATAAGATACATTTAATGCATTTATTTCATGGCACAATTATTAATATGAAATTAATGTGGCTTATATGTGTGTGCAAGTTAAAGATGGTTTTCCACAATTAATTTGAATGTGGTGTAAAAAATTGAGATATAAGAAAATGAATTAGTTTTCTAAGTATATAATTTTGATTTAAACAAATTATGTATAATTATGTGAAATTTGAGCTTTCCTAGCAACAATGTGCTACTTTTCATACAATATTTAATGTGTATGCTTCCATTAGTGCTAATTTGAACACCTAAATGAGATTATTAGGAGACCATGTATTCTTGTTGTGTGTGGGTTAATTAAAAAAAAGGGCTTTATTTGATCTATTTTCATTTCCTTAGATTAAAATAAACTTAAAGTTAAATGTTAATAGAATACAAACCACTATAATCAAATAAATAAACACAAACATCAAAAACCTTTGCTTAAAATTGAAATCAAAATGCTTAAACACTATTTGTCAATAGTTTGAATAAAAAGTTTATGTTTAACTTTTTGTGACCTTACAACTCAATCATAATCAATTTATTATCTTAAAAGTGACCCATGTTCATACAAGACTTAAAGACATGAATTAAATCATATCATAAGTAAAATTAGTAGATACAACTTTACATTTATAAGATGTAGGAGTCTTGTGAATATCATTTATAAGTAGATAATTTTTCAAAAAAAAAAATTGCTTTTCTAAATAGATAATTTTTCAAAAGAAATTTATATTTTCTATTAATTTAATTACTTGTTATTAAAAATCGAAGTTCAAATTTACTAATATTAAATAATAAATGAAATTTAAAAAAACCATATAAGTAATAAATATGAAGCTATATAATTTTTTCAATATGAAGCTATATAATTTTGATATATGAAGTTATATAATTTTTTCAAAATTGTATTTGATTATTTCAGAGTAGTATCAAAACCCTTTCGATTAATTTTGATTCACATTAAGCACTAAAAAAAATGATATATAATCCATTTTAATTTCTATTAAATACCAAGAAATTAAAAATAATAACAAATTATATAAAGTGAGTAAAGTTAGATTCATTTGACATATTTAAATAAAAATAAGTAGCAACCTAACTTTAAGAATAATAATAAATTATATAAAATGTCTAAAACTAGATTCACTTGACATACTTGAATAAAAATAAGTAGCAACCTGAACTTTAAAGGATAGATTCGTTTGACATATTTAAATAAAAATTAGTAGCAACCTAACTTTAACAACTATAGTATTGTTAGAAAATTTGAGATTTCAGCTTTGTACAGTTAGAAAATTTGAGATTTCTGTAATGAGATGAAAAAACATAGTTGAGTAACGATTCGAAATAAAGTATTCATATCAAGGCGATTGGTATGTCTATTCGAATGAGTCGAAGCTAAAAAATGAAAAGACTATGGGACAGATGGTTGAAAGATGTATGGACATTATTGGTGGCGAGATCACATATGACCCAATTTGATTGGCACTTGAATAGGATTCCACTCGACTTATCTGCAACAAAAGAATTTTGAGAAATTTAACATGAAGCTCGAAACCAAAAAAATAATGATTCCTCATGTAAAGTGCAATCTATCAAAGAAAGTGGAGGGAAAAGATGGAAAAATACATCCTTGTTTACAAATTAAGTAATTATACTAATGCAGAGATCAATTACTCATTTGACATATTTAAATAAAAATTAGTAGCAACGTGAACTTTAACCACTGTAGTATTGTGGAAGAAAAAATGATTTTTCAGCATTGGTATTTCTGTGAATGGATTGATTGCAATGCAATGCCATTTTTTCATGGCCAGGTTGGCCATATCCCTGAGATATCCCCCTATATTACTGTGTGTGCATCTCATGCTCCACAATCGCACTTTTACCACCAAACCTATAGAAGAGGCTGCAACGAATCTTACGCGGAGGCCTTTTTACTTTTCATTGTCCACCAAAATTGCTATACTGATCCAAAGTCTTTGAAAAATCTACAAATTCACCGATCTGGTAAGGGTTTTACCCCTAGCCTCAACCCTAATCGAACTTTGAGTTCTTACACCCCGTGGACAAAGCTAAATGTGCACTTCTCGATCTGAAACATTTCACAGATCAAGAGCTTGGTATTACAAAAGAAGAATATTAACTGAGTGGTCACTGCATGCATTTATTGTATTGGGGTCCCCCTGAGATCATAATATTATATGGCTCCAATAATAATAATGTGCTGAGAATGGGAATCTATCCCTGGATCGGATTGGTAAGGAGACAAAGAAACCCGAGCCCCAGTTATCAAAGCTTCTTCGAGGAGAATATGAAATAGAGTTGGAGAAGAGTCACATACATGACATGCTTTCAGATCTTAGCCTTATGGCTCTATACCATGTTAGAAAATATAAAGAGTAGAGAGATTGTGTTTACAACGAAAAAAAACACACTATGATTTTTATTGATCACAATAGTTACAAATATATAAGACACAATACACTAACTTAGACACATTTAGATCATGATTCCATCTCATAACACAGGAATCAATAGCTTCTGGACTGGTGCTTGGGAACTTAGAATGCTAACTCTCAACAACACATGGAAGAATTACTTTCAAGTTTTACTAGTATACATCCATCTTAACCACATATGTGGCAAGCATTGAGAATTATCAATTTTTTTGAGGTGCAATGAAAAATGTTTGCATAAGTTTTACTAGCATATATCCATCTTAACCAACATATGTGGCAAGCTATGAGAACTATCAATTTTTTTGAGGTGTAATGAAAAATGTTTGCATTTGGAGAGATTTGATCCCTCTTATTGCTTGATAGATTTATGGTCTCTCTCTACACACACACTATGTAAAATTCTTCATTGTTTAAATTACATTTTTTGAATGTATAAATGGATTTAATGCCTTGAAAATGTCCATAGAGATTTGGATTATGTAAACTACATTGTTTAAACTTGCAATTATATATATATATATTTTAACTACCTCTCTAGATTTGTTATAAAATTAGGTTACTTCATATAGATATTGAAATATTTAATTTATGGCTTAGAGTGACATCTACTTCACATTGGTTTTTAATATAAATTTATCAAGCTAGCACATCTAGATAATGAAAAGGAACCAAACATGTACATTCATTATTATTTTGTATTATACCACACTTCGTATTTTTATTTAGATAATATTTTCTTTTTATTTTAAAAGAGGTGTGTCAATGCTAGCTTAAGCACGGAAAAAATCACACCTTATTCTAAAATATAGAATGCACATTCTGGAATTATATATATATATATATATATATATATATATATATATATATATTACTTAATCTTAATGTTAAAATATTTTATTATAGTAAACTAACATAATAATATTAAAATAAAGAATTATTTTATTTTTAATTAAAGTTTGTATAAAATTATATTAATGGACATGTATTTTAGAGTATTTAGTTATGAATGAGAGTAACATATTTTCACTACATATGGGTCTATTGAGGAAGTACAATCAGAACATGATTATTGATGTTTCATTGTGCTTTTAATTAAAACTAACCAAAGATGTATATTCATTTTTCTTTTTTACTATAGTCAATATTATTTTTATTTTTATAGATATATATTTTTTTTATTCCAAAAGAGAGATGTGTCAAATCCTCCTCAAGCATGAATTGAATCACATCACCCTCATAAGGGGTTGTAGAATGAGCCTCTCAATGAAATAATTACTTTATCTCTTTTTAAAATTGATATGAAATTGTCCATGGGGTATTGGATAGACCGTGATTGGGTGCTCTATTAAGGCACTCCTTGATGTGAAGCTCTCATGAGGGTGATATATTGGACATGACGAAGATGTAGTCCTACCAAGCTTACAATTTTTTTTTATATGAAATTATATTACTTCATGTGCAAATCAAAATATTGTGCAATCATAGTGAGGTTGAGATTATTGATGTTTTGTAATGTTTTTAATTGAAACTAACTAAACATGTGTATTCATTTTTGTTTCTTATTATAGTCAACATTGATATTCTATTTAGATAATACCCTATTTTTATTTAAGAGAGACATATGTCAACTCTACATTGAGCATCAAGCTGGTATTGAAATTTAAAATGTGCCTTTCACACACACACATATAAAATAAAAATAATAAAAAATTTAATTTATAAATACTTAAAGAAATTAGTTTTTTCAATAGTAAAAAATATTTTATATCATTTATAATAAATATAATAAATCTTATATGATATTTATTATATAAGCAACAAACTTGCATTTGCATAATGTATAGATCCTACAAAAGTTTAACAACAAGGTTTTCCAAATTATATATATTTAAAATTTAAAATTATGTAAAGTAGATAGTTGGAAGTGAAGTCTTTTGTTTCTCAAAATTAATTGTAATTTTTTTTTAAATAATGAAATATAATATATATCTATGTGTTTTTATTAATACAATTTTATTTACTTTTGGTTTTCATCTTCCAATAGGTCTTTTGGAGTTTTCATAATTGTTGTTTTTCATGTATGCTTTTTTCTTTCTTCTCAACTGAATAAGCCAATTTGGATAACCTAAGCGGATTATGCTTCCAACATGGCCTCTCCCCTCTCCACTTAATTTAAATGGGTGTATACTAGTCCAATAAATGAATTGAAATACAAAATTATATAACCAATAGTCCATATATATGCTATGTAAAATGTTGGTTTAAGGAATACCACAAACCAGATGAGGTAGAAATACCTGAAAATATTCTATTGGGTGGTGGTTTAAGGTTGACCACAAATTCTAAAACTAGGATCAAAGCAATTCTTGGAGAAATTTTGAATTTGGATAAAAGATAAATTATTCTACAAAGTGGAAGTGCTTCGTGATGATGGTTTAAATATGACCAAAACCTAATGAGATAGATAGTAGAAGTCGAATTATTCTACATGTGGAAGTTTAAATCTTGATACAAACTAGGTCATGCTCATTGAATATTAACCTATCTCTAGCTACAACTCTGACCTTGACACTTGTTGAGTATAGCTCTAGGCTCTAATTCAAACTATGGCTCAGGATCGTTTGATATATCTTTGAAACTATTAGTCGACTACCAATTCCACCATCATATAAAAGGAGAAAATATGATATGGATTGTATCATTATATTTTTTGACACCCAACTCGATGCTTGAGAATGGAGAAAGTGGAGAAATAAGCTTTCAGGACCATTTTTACCATCAGGGCCCAGTTTAAAAAATCGGGGTTTGAAACCTTCTGGGAGCATTTTAAGGCATCAAATAATGTTTTTTGGAGTAAAACTTTACCACTTTGTCAATGCACCTTTTTTTCCTATTATACAAATAGAAACCTTTCAAGTGACATAAGAATCGTGTCAATCAAAGTCCGTATGCGAATTTATACCACTCCAAAGTTGACCTTCCTGTTTTGACCACCATAATTCGAGAGGATGCCACGTCAGCTCCATTATTCATTGAAAAGGAACTAGCCACTTGATTATGATGAATATTACTCTAGAAGAGTCTATATTGTAACTCAGGTTAAGATTTGAGGCAGTCAAACCTAACCACTATCATTATCAAGTTGTGCTATAGCCGGACCATTGGGGGAATGGGGTTCCATTCTTTCAAGTGCATTTGTTCTATAACTGAGATAGATAGGAGATAGAGCAAAAAAAGAGGATTTATATGATGCAGTATCCCACAAGACACATGCCATACCTCTTTGTACCTACATCCATATTTATATTTAGAGAAAGAGAACAAAGCAACCTCACCTTCTAGCTGGGTTTTTCTCCTGAAATGGTTTCCCGGGTTATATCTTATGTCAAATGTGTGTGTGAGATTTTATTTTATTGTTCTATATTTTATAAATAATTTTAAATTCACATGCATGCACTATTAACAATAAATCTACATATCCATAAATATAATAAAACTGTAATAATGCAAAATTTCATTTTTTAAACATAATTTTATCAGATTTGTTGCAATAAACTATCCAGTGGAATATACATGATAATTAATGGATCATATTTGTATCATAATAGGTTTATTTGGATATATTGTGGATATTTTCAAGGGATCTATGTCGACAAGGCCAAAAGTCATAAACCCGAGTCATAGCTAACAAATATGTGAATAACCCTCATGATCTTGCAGAGGAGAGGTTTTCACGACTGGAACAAGAAGTCGCAGATATAAATCGTAATGTCAATATCATCATGGTATATGTTGTTATTTTTAATACCATATTGCATTTTTGTCAATTGGTCCTATTTTTCATCCTTGGTATAGGGGAGGATTGGTGCAATCTTGGTTAACAAAAGGAGAGTCAAAATTAGGAGTCCAAAATCAAAAGGGAGAGCCGAAATACAAAAGTTGAAAGGGAGAGCTGAAAATTGGAGGCCGAAATCAAAAGGGAAAGGTCAACCATAAATATGTCGATTTCAGAGAAGGCTCAACAATTTTGGGAGTCGATATCGAAGAGATGGGCATAGAGAATATCTTAACTTCATGATCTGAAAGGAGTGTATTAGTTCTGCTGTGCTAAGTGTCCTTTCAGTAATATAAACATGTACAATTTGTCTCCATAAGTTTTCTTAAGGAATGAGTGTTTTAACCATTAAGCATAGATGAATTACTGAACTTTAAGCATGGAAATAAGCCTTTAAAAGACTAAACAACAGTGTATAACAGAGAAATACAATCACATATAAGTTTTACACATTAGGCATGATGAAGCAGTTCACCCATCCTGGGCTACATCTGCTGGTCCAGCTCCCAATGTCATGTCCCTATTTGTCATTATGCTCAAAATTGTAAATTACATGTGTTTATAGGCCTCTAATGGCTACTTTATTTGCATCAATAGTTATAGAATGCTCAAATTAGTCTAGGTAGACCCTTGTTTCACCAAAAATTAGTCGAAAATTGACCTCCCAATGCATTTTTCCCAATGACAGCTAGAAAAGCTCCACTAAAAGTGGAGACAGGCACTTAACTGGAGTTAAATTTAAGGAAAACCCTACATTTAGGGTTGGCGCTATAGTCTCCACCAGACAAGCCGTTAAGTTTAAAGTCAAGTGGGCGGGGTGGTCACATGTTGACCCCTCGCCGTCTGCGTTGATACCGTTGGGATAAACCTGCATGTGGCATTGGAACCCGGAGTGATAATGGTTCTGGAAACTGCTTCCAAAACCGTCCCAGTAGCAATATCCATTCCGTGCATGTGATGGCCTTAACATTAATGCTACAGGTCGACTGTTGTATAACTGTCGACATAAACCTTGGAGTAAACCCTGCGAATAGCATGTGATCACATTCATTGACCACCGATGGTTAAGGTTAGTGCTGCGGTTTGATATAACATTTGCTCTCGGGTTGGAACATCATGTGACTACAACCATAGGGTCGCCAGTGGGTTGGGACCACTGGCAGTCCCCTCCCCCAACACATAAACATTAACTCAATATATTAATGTGGAAGCCCTACAGGGTTAAGAATCACCCATAGGTGGACTGGTTAAGCTACTTGCTCCAGCGCTTGAGGTCTCTGGTTCGATTCCTGTGCTCTCCACAAATTTTACAAGACCCTCCTAAGGACACATGGTGGCCTCGGGGCTTGCCACGTGTCGCTCATTCGACGGACCAAAAATAAACCATCCAACGGCAAGAAACACTCCTCCGTACCATAAGATCAATGACCCACAACATGCCACGTGGCACAATATTCTTGATTATTAGAAAAGGGAATATTCCCTAGAATATGCCTGCTGACTGTACCTGTATGTTGACTCGGCATCCAGTCACAATTTTTTTTATTGTTTGGAAAAATGGACAGAACGCAATATCATCCTCATACGACATCAGTTTTTCGAACTGTTCATGGCGCCGCAATCGAAACGATGAGACCTTTCCGGTCACTCAGGTTCGGACCTATTTTGAGCACTTTAAATTTTGAGCATAACACATGATATCCTGATCACACCTCCCCATTGGGAAGATTTTGGCCCCAAAAGACTTTAATCACCTGTTCAGAAGATGAGGGTGTTAGTTCCCAAATCCACCTTAGGCTGAAATAAGGCAGAAAAAGGACAACACCAAACCACGCTCAACCTCGTAGCTAGCCCTACGAGGACAGGAGAGGGCTCTCTCCGAGTATATCTCGTCAAAATATGTCCAATAGGGCCTGAGATGACCTATAATGAATACTGATTTTAGGCTAGTAAATAAATAGAAAGAGGTATTTTGATGAATGAATGGGTTTCAAGGATGTATGGGACAAAGAACAGCATGAGTTGAGAAATTAAATCAAAGACACATAGTGTTTCATGAGGCAAGATAGGCAGTGGTTTAGCAATCAAGTTTGAAATAATATGGAGTGGAAAGACTGTCAAGAGGTTGATAAGGGCATGTATAATGAATCCTTTTCAACAGAAGAAAACATTAGAAACATGAACGCTTTCCCAAGGCAGAGCAATAAACTGAATTCTACCTTTCTTACTTAAAAGCATTCATCTAGAAATGATTATGAATGAACAGTAAAACATAACGAGATACATATGAAACAGAAAGAGAAGACATATGCCAAACTCATACCATAGGAATCTCATGAACCAGAGCTGCATCATTTCATTAATTCTCTGCCAAAACTGTACAGTGAAGCACTGAGTTTTTCTTCCACATTTTTCCTAGAACTCAGACCCCTTACAAATGATTTTCAATACAATAAATAAACTCACAAGTGAGAACACAGATTGATGGAAATAGGGAGCTATTAGAACTAAACTTATAAAAATAGAGAAAGAGTCATCCATCTGTTCTAAAGACAGACAACGTTACATTATTCCACTTTGAAAATTTCTGATGACCAATGAAAAGGTATAGTGTGGATCACATTAAATCATGACTAAAGACAAAAATAGGCTTCCGTTCCTATCTCTCTGCTGCGGTAGATACTCTTCGTTTAAATTTTGCTTTTGGTCTCTCACTGCCATTTTCCCTTTTTGCCGTTTAAATAAAAACCAAATTTTTATAATTAGCATCCTTTGCAACATTAGGGGCACTTTCATCTTGACGTATCAAATTCTCTCCTCAAGCAAATTTTCAAACTTGTTTTTCGCTTCATACACAGTGATGATACGAGTAAAGAAAATTCGTGGAACATATTTCATATATCAAAGATTTCCATCTAGATTTCCTCGGTCTTTTCAATTCTTCGCTCATTGGCAAGAGCATTCAATAACATGTAGTAGGTTCCCATGGTTTTACCTTGGCCCTCCTGCAAAGCATACCCAAGAAGGAAACTTCCTCCGGCATTTCAATAGACTGAGAGTAACATTCCATACATTTTTGGGAGGTAGCCAAAACAATAATCCTGAGATTGATCTACTAACAGTATTACACCATATTACGTGTAGTTTTTGAAAGTGGCCAAGACAACTGATTTTGCTTTCAGACCATGATGATTAGATTTCCCAGCATTGAAAGACGCTCCAAAATCACTAGCCGCTTTAAGCAACAAATCTGAAAATTGGCACTGAAACTCTGCTTTAGTAGGAGCGAAAGAGTTGAAGTTATTTTGGTTTTTTATGAAGGAATGATGAAATTCTTTCTGGAGGCTCTGTGCGCTGCGCTCCAGCCCAACGCGCCGCACAGGCTGGATGCGCCGTGCCAGTGCAATTTTGCACTGTGCAAAAGAGCTCTACGCGCTGCGCACCTTCAGTGCGATGCGCCTTCTCCTAGTGCGCCACGCACAATTTTTCAAGACACAGTCCAGTCTTAGCACACTATTTCGGCTTCTCACCACTGAATTAGTCCACCCACTGATTTCTACATTATTTTCTTGGTTTCATTGATGTTTTTAGTGTGCATATGGAGTGTTGAAACATCATAATTATATATGTACAAAAGACTTTGAAGTTCCACTCATAAAAACTCACTGTTATAATGCTTCCATTGGCACTTTCACATATCTCTTGTTTCCATTTGACTTTCTGACTTAAATGATGGCTCCTTTGGCTTTTTTTGCAGGGACGACTGATGTTGGATTTCGGCAAAAGATCGGAAGAGGTTTCATGTGAACATCTTCAACTGAAAAACCTATGGAAATTATTTCAAAAGATGAAAATACGACTTTTTCTTCAAAAGAGGGTTTTGAAGAAAAGTCATAGTCTAGCAATATGACGTTGAGATTTCTGGAATAAAAACTTATTTAAAACTTCCCTCTGACCTGCTGGCTTTAAACCCTAGGCCTAATCACCAAAATAACTCCTTGCTGACCTAGACATCAAACAGGACTGTAAATGACGTGAAATGAACTTTGATGAACTTTGAGAAATTTTTGACCAACCCAGCAGGTACAAACATGAGAGAAACTAGAAAACCAAGTCCTTTCGTCAGACAATGACATGCACCCTAGCGGAATGCAATTGAGTGAATCGAGCGAGACACCTAAAAATGAAATGAAAAAAGAGTTTTTGATCTCTGACGAAGGACTGACAAGACCGACTCTAACAGAGGGTACAACTCCCTCACCTTTTCCACTTTCATCTTTTAGAGTCGGTCTTTACATCCCTCCATCAGAGATCATTTCTCTTATTGCATTTCATTCTTAGGTGTCTCATTCAGCTCATTCATATGCATTCCGTTAGGGGCATGCCTTCATCTGATGGAAGGGATTTTTCACTCATTCCCCTCATGCCTTGTACCTACTGGTTCAGGTTTGTTCGTCAAAATCAAATTTTAAAAGTCATTCATAGTCTTGTTTTGGTCTCTTGGTTAACTAAGAGTCATCTCAGTCATTAGGTCTAGGGTTTCTCAAATTTTGTGTTTCAGAGTGTCCAATGATGCCAGCAGGCCAGAGGGAGGTTCCAAATAAGTTTTCATTTCAAATTGTTCATTATCATTAATGCTTAAAAATGATTCTTCTTCAAAACTCTGTTTTGAAGAAGAAATCGTCAAATTTATTGTTTGTAATAAATATGTGTTTTTTTTAAAGTTTTCCGTCATGAAGAATTCAGAGGCATCCCTGGTCCTCCTTTGCCGAAATACAATGCCAACCATCCCTACAAAAAATGGCCAAGAGCTCCATCATTTCAGCCAAAAATCAAAGAGGAAACAAAAAGACAGAGTTTGTATTAAAAGTGAAAAAGTGCCAAGCCAAAACATTACAAAGTGGGTTTTTGAGAAACAAAAATTAAATCCATCACTATAAGATATTTTCATTGTTTTGAAACATCCATTTGCATCCAAGAGATCGATTGAAGTCGAGTTTAGTTGTGAAAGGGAGAAACTGTGTTTTGAAAGCCAAGACATTGGGTAATTGTCTGCACGGCGCATTGGGTAAGTGCGCGGCACACATAGGCTACGTGGCGCACTGGGCCTCCTGCCACAGTGCATTTTTCAACTGACGCGGCGCATCCAGGAGACGAGGCGCACTGGGCTTGTGTGCGGCGCACACAGCCTCCATAGAGAAATTCATCACGGCTCCATCAAATTTCAAAAAAATTCCATCTCGTTTGCTCCAAGGAAGTTTGAAAACTGTTGCACATTGATTATAGATCGTGTTTGGTTTTGTTTGGAGGCAAGATATGAGAGTTTTGATTGGTGAAAAATAAACCCTATATTTGTATCAAAATTTTCTCCCTTAGGGTTTGAAATTGAAGCGTTGAAATGTGACTTTGGTGCTAAACGCTCTCACTCCATTGTTCATTTGTGTTTCCCATCACTGTTATGCTATCATAAAGGCCCCTCTCCTATTCCCTCTATCCCAAAACTAATCATATCCCTTGTTCCCATTTTCCCTATCACTAAACCCTACTAGCCCTCCCCCTTTCATATCACTTATCAATTCCCAATTCCTAAAACAGTCAAGTGACTGTTATTGCACTCTTATTTCACTTGACACTCCACTATACCCACTGTTCATATTTCCTTATTGTCCCTATTTCCTATTTAGCACATTTGGCATTGAAAACAAAGACACTAAGTCCAATTTCTTATTTTCAACACACCAAACATACACCTTGCTTTTAGCACCATGACAGAGACATATTCGTCATATGAGCAAGAATATGAGCAGGATAGTGACTCAACCACCGAGCTTAATGTACCGAGAAGGCCTCATAAAAGTGGTAAGCATGTCAGAGAAGAGCCCACTTCCTTGACTTAGTTGTAGGCCTGCCCGCTTGCAATGGCATATTTTCATCAACATTCATGTTTTCAGTATTGTGAGATGATTGCTCAGATTCAGCATCACCAGGAGTTGGTTCACTTATTTGTCCTACATTTGCGTGATGGTCATGTAAACCTTGCTGGAGTGAACTTCACCTTGACACCAGAAACCATTTCTCAGGCAACCGGGATACCAAACATAGGTGAAGAGTGGAATAAGAGACAACAGATGGATAGAGCATATTATGAACCTTACATCAGGCCTGGTTATATGAGGCAACTCAGCATGGTGTTTCCTTTTAGATTCTTGAAGGAGTCCTATGCGCCATTAATGAAACTCATCATTAGAGACTTTAGTTGTGAGGGCCGTTTCTCACGCCTTTATGCATACCACATCAGACTTTTGATACATTTCACGAGAGTGAGGATGATGAATATTCCATACTTCATGTGCCGAAACATAGAGCGGATGACTACTCTTGTGCAGAAGAAGACTCCAGAGTAGCAGCATAACAACGTTTATCATTATGCGCTCATCAAGATGATTGTGGTACATCAACTTGGATTGCAGGGCATTGCATGAGAGGAGTTCATTTCCCGTGACTTCTTCACAGCCCTCAGCCTCCTCTAGAGATTGTTCATGATGAGGGTGAGTCTTCACATCAGTTTGAGGGTCCTGAGACAGAGCCTATCAGTGTTCCAGTGTGTGTTACCTATCAGAGAGGTACCAAAGCCTTATTTGCAGTAGCACGACGAGTACTATCTCCACCAGGGGTGGAAGGGGTCTCGTTACCTTCATCAGCAGCGCGAGTACTATCTCCACTTGGGGTGGAAGGGGTCTCGCCTTCGACATCAGCACAAATACAAGGACATGACAGAGGCAAGAGGCCTATGCAAGACACTGATTTTACACTCATTGATGTTGATTTGAGTTCTCCCAGCTCAAAGCTAAAAGAAATCATCCAGGAGCAGAAAGATGAGATCGACACATTGACCGAGAAATTGCAGAGAGCTCAGTGGGTTATAAATTACTTGGAGCAGCGGAATAAACAACTGGAGGATCAGAAGACACTCATGGAGTTGCAGAAAATACGTGAAGACCGGGAATTGGCCCGAAAGAGACCGAGTGACATGACATCTTTTGAGCGGCAGATTTGGCTTGAGAGAGTCAACATTCATCTTGAGAAACTATTGGAGAAGGCGAATAGGGCCAAAGACATGCTCATACATATGAAGAACCACTATTGGGCCCGCACACATGTTTGCAAAGCGAAGATGAAGATCCTGAAGGCGAGGCTGAGGAGAGCACTGAAACGTCGGAAAAGGCCTGATCCACTCCAAATCTTGGCCGAAGCTTCTTTGGCTGAGCATGACACATGATGGGGGACCTTCACTCCAAGTTTCAGAAAATTTGGAGTAAATTTTTTCATTTTTGAAATTTTGGTCGCAAAACAGATTTTTCCGCCCGACGTGTCGCGCCACTTGGCGCGCACTTACGATTGGGACATCTTCTGGGGGAAAATTTGATATTTTTGAGTTTTTTATGATAAATTATGCATGTTCAGAAATGGCTGAGAGATTTCATCAAGTTCTGGATGGTCTTAAGGGTCAAAAACACTCCAAAAATGGCCTTTCTGCCACCTTTTGCACCAGCAGGAACCAGTCTTGGGAGATTGAAGTTTTGGAGGGGAAAATTAACTTCAAATTAAAAAATTCCACTTGGGTTGGATAGTAGATAGATAGGGATTTCCAACAAGATATCATGAGCTCAATTTGGACTTCAGGAAGTGCCGCAAAAATAGGCTCAAATTGGCACGACACATTGAGTTTTTGGGCGCGACGCATAGAGAAATTTGGCCTCATTTTGACTTTTCAGCTCAGAAACTCGCCCAGTTTTGACTAGTTTTAATTTTTGATGTAACTATTGATCTATATTGATGTAATATGATGATTATGATGTAATTTTGGCTCATATTTACTTATTCTAGAGGATTCATTCACTAAAAAGTGAAAATTAAATGAATGAATCAGTTTCCTTCCATATAGAGGCAAGTTGTTTGATTGCCTAGATTTCAGTTCCTTGTTTAGAATTGGTTGAAATAGCTCCTAGAAGGATGAGCTCGAACCCTAGAGGCACGGGAAGGGGTTAAGATGGTCTATATATTGTATTTTTCTGAGAAATTTTTAGGGTTGGACACTTGGGAATAGTTTGGCATTTCATTGTACATACACTTCTGCATTTTTGGTAAAGGAAAGACCAGGGTTTTGCAGCACTTGTTGGGATCCTTGTGGCTCTGAGTTTTGATGATGTTTTTCTCCATGTATCTGTAAGTTTCATTAATTTTTATGTATGTCATTTCCATTATCCTTGCTTCTGAATTAAACAAATGAGTAACTAAGGTAGAACTCATTAGTTTGTTGGTGCTTTGCCTTAAACTTTTGTTTAGTTTTATATGTTTTCCTCCGTTTGAAGAGGATCCTTGCACCTTCTTGCCCTCTTCAGCTCCTCAGCAGTCTTTTCTATCCATTCATTGAATCTAATACATCAAAGCCATTGCCTTCCCTGCCCCAACTTGAACTCTGCAAGAATTTGGCCTCATTCCCAAGTCCAAAATTGCTTTTCCCTTTTTCCAACAAAAACCCCTAAAAAATCATTCCAAACTCCTTGATTAATATACCTAGCCTAAAATTAGCACTCATTTTAGTCATCTCAAGGCCTATTGATACATTTTTCCTGAGATTTACCCGAAGAGAGCCCTCACCTGTTCTGGTAGGGCTAGCTACCAGACTGAGCGTGGTATGATGTTACCCTGAATTCTGCCTGAGGTAGATTAAGGAAATAACATAGTGGTGACCATACTGGGGAAAAAATGGTTTGCTTGTTGGTGTTATTTGTTTCATAAGGTACAGACGGAGCCTGAAGTTACGCCAGGTAGCTTTTGAAACACTTTTTCTTTGCATTAGCGAAAGTAGATAAATGCTGCTTCAGTCAATATCTGGTCTAGCTTGTGAACGTGACACTTGACTTGTGAATTACCCCAGTATATTAGATCATTCTGGACTTTTGGGAGATTGAGTCTAGAATTTGATACGCTGAAATAGATCGGTTTTGTCCTTTGATTTTTGAATAGATCAACACACTGGCTTCCAGAAGACATACTAGAGCTAATCCCGATCCTGATCCGCCTCCAGTGTATGAGAATCCCAATCTGATTTCAAGAATCCTCCGTCGAGAAAGTCCCGTGATCCCTTTGTTTAAATCTCATTCATGCCCTACTGTATTTGAATTCCTTGAAGATATTGAGTTTGATGATCAATTCGAGTTGTCGTTGTTTGAAACTAAGTCTGAAAGTGCTACTAGTTCTACTGTCATAAATCCCGAGTTTATCAAGTATCCTGAGATTGAACAAGCTAATAGATCCATTGATAGTTACATCTTGAACATTCAAAACTCTATTGTGGCAACGAATATTCCCGAGTTTATCGAATCTACTTCTGAAACTCTTGGTCCATCAGCAGTTACTTCTGATTCACAAGTTCACGCTGAGCCTTATTTCATTCCTACCATTCCCGTGCAACCATCTATATCTGATCAGAAATCTGCAGTAGTTCCTCCTTCATCTCCACCACATACACCTCGTATATCTACTACTCCTACTCCACCCGTTTCTCCAAGACAGATCATAAATCCACCAAGAGCAATGGCCGCTAGATTCGCACCTCTTGTCTTGCCCCAGAATTTGGATCCCATGCCCGCTGATTATCAGAGTAAGATCCCTTTGTTTGATGGTACTCCTCAAAGTGTGCTCGCTTAGCAGCATATTGATAGAATGGCTGACTTCTTTGATCTCCATGAAATTGATGAAGAGAATGTCACCATGAGATTGTTTGTGAAAATTTTTGGAGGTGAGGTACGCAAGTGGTTTAGAGCCTTGCAGCCCAGAAGTATTAATACATTAGACGAGCTTCAGAGACAGTTTCTAGATCGTTGAGAAATAAAAAAATATCCACTTCAAATTACTTCTGAATATACCAAGATCAAACGTAATGCTAGTGAGTCCATCCAAGACTATATTATCAGATTTAATGTGGTGTATAATGCAATTCCTGATGATTTGAGGCCATCTAAGAAGTCAACTTTGTTAAAATTCCGGGATGGTTTTGATCTGAAGATGGCCTATTCATTACGAGATAGAGATCCGCCCATTTTGGAGGATATGCAGAAGATTACCATTAGTGTGGAGTCGAATTTGAATGACAAGAGGGCTAGATTGAGAGCAAAGAAGAAAGTTTTGATTAAAGAAGAAGCTTCTACATCAGATCAGCTACTTTGTAAAGTGGAAAAAATGTTCGAAAGGTTCACACTTGATAAGCCCAAACCGCAAATCCGAAATCCCGATTTCTATGGTCAGCAGCAGCCACAATTTAGGATTAAACAACGTGAACAACGAGCACAAGAACCAGCAGTCCAGTAGCAAGTAAATACACCTCTTCAGGAGAATTTTTTTGGTCAGGATTCAGATTATGAAGATGATGTAGTAGGGGAGGAAAATCATTTCTTTACTCTTGATGATTTTCCCATTTATATCACTGAAGATGAGGAATATGCAGAAAGTTCAGCTGTACAAAGAGATGAGAATTTTATCTTAGCCAATGATGTAGCTCTTGAGGAAGAGTTGGATGAGTATCAGAGAGGTTATATGAATGCCTTGTCAGTCCAGTAGAAGAAATATTCTCTTAGAAACAGAGATGTGCCTGTCAACCCAATCCAAAAGAGAAAGGAAGTTTCAGCACCTAAAAATGATTCACCTGTTGAACAAAAGAAAGCAAAAGAGATAGTTTATCCCGCTGCCACCAAGTCATCATCAGCAGAAAAATCAAATTAGCCAATTACATCGAGGGAGAAGGCTGAAAAGAAAGATGTTCCAGCCAAAGAGATCGAAAAGACTTCAGATTTTAGTTTGGAGAATGAGATTTCTAAATTAAAGGTATCCATTCCCTTGACTGAAATAATGAAGAACAACAATTATAGAGGTCAAGTTTCTAGAATTTTTAATTTCGATCCTATGTCTGATATGGTGAATATTGAAGATGATCAACCTGAACTGATATTTGGACCAGCTTTAGATGGTGAGTCTCCAGACAGAGAAGTGCCTCCTTTTTATATCAGTCTTCGATTGCATGACTTTGTGTTGCATAATGCCATGTTCGATTCCGGTGCTTCCCATAATCTTATGCCGAAAAAAATCATGGAGAAGTTTGGTTTAGACATCACTAGGAAGTACCATGATCTTTATTCATTTGATTCTAGCAGAGTGAGATGTATTGGGCTCATTAAAGACTTGGTTGTTAGTTTGGATCAGATTCCAACACAGAATGTTTTGATGGATGTAGTTGTGGCAGACATTCCTCCCAATTTTGGTATGCTACTTTCCAGATCTTGGGGTGCAAAATTGAAAGGGACATTACAATTAGATTTCTCCTATGCAACGATTCCCGTGTTTGGTCAAATGAGAAAGTTATACCGGGAACAAAAAATGAAGTATATGATTACAACCAAGGAGAAACCGGTTAATCACCCGATTAATTATGTACATACATATTTAGAGTCTTTTGTTTTGTTTGCCAATAGTTTCAATGATGTAGATAGTTAGTTAGTTCAAGAAGAAGATATTCCAGAGATTAACGAGAATTTCAGAGAAGTTTTGCAGAAAGAAAGGAAAAAACCAGAAAGCACAGTTGAGCAATCAGCTAAAGATAGTGGACAGCAAGCAGAAAAAACAGAGCTAGCACAATTTCAGCACTTAGAAGATGATGAATAGGGTCTATGGACCATGGGTTTCGATGGTGCAGTGGGAAATGATGGTGCTGGAATTGGTATTTGGGTACGCAGTCCTTTTTTCGCTCCGAATAAGGTACCGAGCAATGTACGGGTATGTTCTTACAAATTAGCTTTTGATTGTTCGAACAATGAGGCTGAGTACGAAGCTCCGATTGCTGGCCTAAAAATTATTATAAAGCTGAATGCTAAGAGAATTGCAGTCTATGGCGACTCCGAATTGGTGATTAATAAGGTAAAGGGTGAATATCAAACGAAGCATCCCCGAATGCGGGCTTATCGGAATGCTATTCTAGATATTTTGAAGCAGTTTTTCAGATTATACTTTGACTTGTATTCCTCGCATTCAAAATGGAATTGCAGATGCACTTGCTAAGGCAACAAGTAATTTGAAGATCCCAATGAACTCAAGTAATAAGTTCGAAATCCATGTGAAGCACCATCCTGCTGTCCCGGATAATCAAATATGTTGGCAAGTTTTCCAAGATGATGATGAGATTAATGATTTTCTGCAAAATAAAGGTAAGTTCAAAGATACCTCAATTGATGTAGAATATGATGATGGTGAAGCTGACGTGCAAGTCAATCAAATGGAAGTTTTGCAGCTGAAAGATAACGTTATTCCTAAAGTTTTGATACCTTTAGAAGAGCTCTTCGATCAGGATGATGTAGCTAAAAAACCAACCTTACGGCCGACTGAAAAAGGAGTTGAAGATGTAAATATTGGAACAACTGAAGACCCAAATATGGTGAAGTTATCCAAATCATTGCCATTGGAGGTAAAGGCTAAATATATCAGTTTGTTGTCTTCTTTCGCTGATGCTTTCGCTTGGGACTATTAAGATTTAAAGATGTATGATGCTAATATAATTCAACACACTATCCCAATCAAGCCTAATCAGAAGCCTTTCAGACAGAAGCTGAGAAGAATCAACCCGAAGTTGCTGCCATCAATTGAGAAGGAGGTAAATAGGTTGTACAAAGCAGGAATCATTGTCCCCATCAGATTTTTTGAGTGGATTTCCAATTTGGTGCCAGTGCGGAAAAAGACAGGTGAGATTCGGTTGTGCATTGATTTCCGAAATCTGAATAAGGTGTCATTGAAGGATAATTATCCATTACCCAAAATGGATCATATACTTCAGCGAGTAGTTGGAGCATCTCGTATGTCACTACTCGATAGTTATTCTGGATATAACCAAATTTTGGTCCATGAGGACGACCGAGACAAAATAGCATTCACCACTCTGTGGGGAACTTTCCACTATGCCAAGATGTCGTTTTGTTTGAAAAATGCTGGTGCGACTTTTCAGCGGGCGATAGACATGGATTTTGTGAATGAGAAGGATGTTTTCCTTGTTATATACCTTGATGATTTGACGGTCTTTGCCAATTCAGATGAAGAGCATATGTATCACTTGAAAGTTGTTTTTCAAAAGTGCAGAAAATATGGTGTCTCGCTTAATCCGAAAAAGAGCTTGTTTTCCATGGATGAGGGCAAATTACTTGGTCAAATTATTTCAAAAGATGGCATTTGTATTGATCCAGCACGTGTTGAAGCAATTCAACAAATTTACCCTCCTAGGAATAAGAAGGAGATTCAGTGTTTTAATGGTAAGATGAACTTTTTACGCTGCTTCGTCCGTAACCTTGCTGAACATCTAAGAGAAATAACAAATATGCTGAAAAGGGACAGCCAAGTGAAGTGGACCGAAGAGGCTATAAAGTCCTTTAATTTGGTGAATTTGGCACTATCTTCAGCTCCGGTGTTAATCAACCAGGATTACACCCAAGATTTTATTTTGTTTTCCTTTGCTTCAGAGCATACCATGGCAGCTGTGTTAATGCAGAAAAGAGATGGGCATGAGAAGCCAATAGATTTTTTCAGTCGAACTATAAGAGATGCAGCCTTGAAGTACAAAATCATTGAGAAGCAATCTCTAGCACTGGAAAAAGCATTAAAGGATTTCCGGGTATACATTTTGCATTCTCATATTTTGGCTTATGTTCCTAACGCTGCCGTGAAAGATTTTTTAGTACAAAATAATCCGGAAGGAAGACGAGGCAAGTGGATTGCAGCTTTGCTGGAGTATGATGTGGAGATAAGGCCCACGAAGCTTATCAAGGGACAGGGGCTGGCGAAGCTTATGACTGAATCAAATTTGCATGCGCTAGACATAAATTTGATTACTACTATGTCTGATGAGGATGAGAAGAATTCGCCACTACAAGTATCAGAAATTTTTGTTTCTTCTCCGTGGTATTCAGATATCGTGTATGTTCTTCAAAATTTGTCACCACCACCCGGCATGACTAGAAACAAAGGTAGAAATATGAAACTAAAGGTTGAAAAATTTTGTATTTTGAATTCTGCACTTTATTGGAAAGATCCAAGTGGTGTTTTGTTGAATTGTTTGGTGGAAGAAGAAGCGAAGAAGGTAATGGATGATTTCCATAAAGGAGACTGCGGGGGTCACCTTTTTTGGAAAACAACAACCAATAAGATTTTGAGAGTGGGATACTATTGGCCGACATTGTTCGCTGATGTGTATAAGACTGTCAAAGGCTGCCATGAGTGCCAGATTTTCGAAGGAAGGTAGAAATTACAGCCATTGCCACTGAAGCCTATTGAGGTAAGCGCCCCTTTTCAGCAGTGGGGTTTGGATTTCATTGGGGAGATCCATCCTCCTTCTTCAAGACAGCATAGATGGATCCTAACAGTGACTGATTACTTCACGAAATGGATCGAAGCAGTTCCCACTAGGCAAGCTACGGATTCGGTAATCATTTCTTTCCTTGAGAATAACATTTTGTCTCGCTTTGGTTGTCCGAATAAATTGATCACTGATAATGTAGCAGCTTTTAAATCAAGAAAGATGATTGAGTTTTGTGCCAAGTATAAAATCATTTTGGGACATTCAACCGCCTATCATCCGCAAGGCGACGGATTGGCGGAATCTTCCAATAAATATTTAGTCAACATCATTAAAAAGTTGCTGGAAATAAATAAGAAGAGTTGGCATAAGAAGATGGTCAATGCGCTATGGGCTGATCGGGTGAGTCAAAAGAAATCCATTGGTATGTCCCCCTTTGAGTTAGTTTATGGAGTGGATACAGTGTTTCCTACCTCTCTTGCTGTTCCGGTGGTCAAGCCTCTTTAGGAAGCTGACAGTGAAGAAAACCATATGCAGAGAAGGATAAATCAGATGATTCATTTGCAGCAAACGAGAGAAGAGTTTTTCCAGAACACATTTAAGTTGCAGGATAGAATTAAGAAAATCTATGAAAGGAAAGCGAAGGCGGATAAATTCCAATTGGAGGAAGTGGTGCTGAAGTGGGATGCTAGGAATGAGGACAAAGGTAAACACGGTAAGTTTGAAAATCTCTGGAAAGGTCCCTTTAAGATTGCAGCATATCGAGGTCAGAACGCCTTTCTTTTGAAGGAGATGAACAGTGAAGACTGTCCAGGAGGGCCAGTCAATGGTCTGCTGCTCAAGCGGTACAATTTCTAAGATTTTTTCTGTTGATCACATTGTCATTGTACATATCATTTATTTCAATTTCATCGTAAGTGTGCACTGTGGTCTTTTCTTCAGTTTGGGGCCTGAAGTGAAGGCTATAATTCTGAAGAAGGATTTCAGTTTTGGTTTGAGTCTGTCTAGTCGGTTTGGTCCAGTCATTTCAGTTTTAAAATTTGAGTCAGTCCGAGTCAAAGTTTCAGTAAAATAAATTCAGTCAACAGTCTTGAGTTGCTTTTTCAAAATAATGAACTCCATAGCCCAATGGACGAAGGCACTGTCTATCTCTCCCAGAGATCTGCCGTTCTTGGCACCTCCAAGGAGCCACCATCCCCATTGGAGCCAATGTTAGAGTTAGTCTTTACATCCCTCCATTAGAGATCATTTCTCTTATTGCATTTCATTCTTAGGTGTCTCATTCAGCTCATTCATCTGCATTCCGTTAGGGGCATGCCTTCATCTGATGGAAGGGATTTGTCACTCATTCCCCTCATGCCTTGTACTTGCTGGTTCAGGTTTGTTCGTCAAAATCAAATTTTAAAAGTCATTCATAGTCTTGTTTTGGTCTCTTGGTTAACTAAGAGTCATCTCAATCATTAGGTCTAGGGCTTCTCAAATTTTATGTTTCAGAGTGTCCAATGATGCCAGAAGGCCAGAGGGAGGTTCCAAATAAGTTTTCATTTCAAATTGTTCATTATCATTAATGCTTAAAAATGATTCTTCTTCAAAACTCTGTTTTGAAGAAGAAATCGTCAAATTTATTGTTTGTAATAAATATGTGTTTTTTTTAAATTTTTCCGTCATGAAGAATTCAGAGGCATCCCTGGTCCTCCTTTGCCGAAATACAATGCCAACCATCCCTACAAAAAATGGCCAAGAGCTCCATCATTTCAGCCAAAAATCAAAGAGGAAACAAAAAAACAGAGTTTGTATTAAAAGTGAAAAAGTGCCAAGCCAAAACATTACAAAGTGGGTTTTTGAGAAACAAAAATTAAATCCATCACTATAAGATATTTTCATTGTTTTGAAACACCCATTTGCATCCAAGAGATCAATTGAAGTCGAGTTTAGTTGTGAAAGGGCAAAACTGTGTTTTGAAAGCGAAGACTGTGTGGGTAATTGTCTGCGCGGCGCATTGGTTAAGTGTACGGCGCACATAGGCGGGTGTGGTGTGCTTTGGTCTCTGTAGTGAAAGTGCATTTTTCCATTTGTGTGTGGCCGAATCCGGAAACCCAACTGCCCGGGCGCAATGCCTTGGCACCGCGAGCCTCACGCAGTCATCACGGCTTCATCAAATTTCAAAACAATTCCATCTTTTCTGCTCCAAGTAAGTTTGAAAACTCTTGCCCATTGATTTTAGTCGTGTTTGGTGTTAATTGGAGGCAAGATATGAGAGTTTTGATTGGTGAAACATAAACCCTATATTTGTATCAAAATCTGCTCCTTTGGGGTTTGAAATTGAAGTGTCAAAATTTGACTTTGGTGCTAAACGCTCCCACTCCATTGTTCATTTGTGTTTCCCATCACTGTTATGTTATCATAAGGCCCCTCTCCTATTCCCTCTGTCCCAAATCCAATCATATCCCTTGTTCCCATTTTTCCCTATCACTAAACCCTACTAGCCCTCCCCCTCCCATATCACTTATAAAATCCTTAATTCCCAAACAGTCAAGTGATTGTTATTGCACTCTTATTTCACTTGACACTCCACTTTTCCCACTGTTCATATTTCCTCATAGTCCCTATTTCTTGTTTAGCACATTTGGCATTGAGAACAAAGACACTAAGTCCAATTTATCATTTTCAACACAACAAGCATACACCTTGCTTTCAGCACCATGACAGAGACAGATTTGTCATATGAGCAAAAATATGAGCAGGACAGTGACTCAACCATCGAGCTTAATGTACCGATAAGGCCTCATAAAAGTGGCAAGCACGTCAAAGAAGAGCCCACTTCCTTGACTCAATTGCAGGCCTGCCCACTTGCAATGGCATGCTTTCAGCAACATTCATGTTTTCAGTATTGTGAGATGATTGCTCAGATTCAGCATCATCAGGAGTTGGTTCGCTTATTTGTCCTACATTTGCGTGATGGTCATGTAAACCTTGCTGGAGTGAACTTCACCTTAACACCAGAAACCATTTCTCAGGTGACCGGGATACCAAACATAGGTGAAGAGTGGAATAAGAGACAACAGCTGGATAGAGCATATTATGAACCTTACATCAGGCCTGGTTATATGAGGCAGCTCAGCAGGGTGTTTCCTTTCAGATTCTTGAAGGAGTCCTATGCGCCATTAATGAAACTCATCATTAGATACTTCAGTTGCGAGGGTAGATTCTCACGCCTTTATGCATACCACATCAGACTTTTGATGCATTTCACGAGAGTGAGGATGATGAGCATTCCATACTTCATGTGCCGAAACATAGAGCGGATGACTACTCTTGTGCAGAAGAAGACTCCAGAGCAGCAGCATAACAACATTTATCATTATGCGCTCATCAAGATGATTGTGGTACATCAGCTTGGATTGCAGGGCATTGCATGGGAGGAGTTCATTTCCCGTGACTTCTTTACAGCCCCTCAGCCTCCTCCAGAGATTGTTCATGATGCGGGTGAGCCTTCACATCAGTTTGAGGTTCCCGAGACAGAGCCTATCAGTTTTCTAGTGTGTGTTACCTATCAGAGAGGTACCAGAGCCCTATTTGTAGCAGCACGACGAGTACTATCTCCACCCGGGGTGGAAGGGGTCTCGTTACCTTCGTCAGCAACGCGAGTACTATATATACATGGCATGGAAGGGGTCTCGCCTTCTACATCAGCACAGGTACAGGACAAAGGCAATAAGCCTATGCAGGATGAGGGTCCCTCAGGAGGCCAAGATACTGATTTTATATTGATTGATGTTAATTCGAGCTCTCCCAGCTCAAAGCTGAAAGAAACCATCCAGGAGCAGAAAGCTGAGATCGACACATTGACCGAGAAATTGCAGAGAGCTCAGTGGGTTATAAATTACTTGGAGCAGTGGAATAAAAAATTGGAGGATCAACACACACTCATGGAGCTGCAGAGAATCCGCGAAGACCGAGAATTGGCCCGAAAGAGACCAGGTGACATGACATCGTTTGAGCGGGAGACTTGCCTTATGAGAGTCAACATTCATCTTGAGAAACTATTGGCGAAGGCCAATAGTGACAAAGACATGCTCAGACATATGAAGAACCACTATTGGGCTGGCACACATGTTTGCAAAGCGAAAATGAAGATCCTGAAAGCAAGGCTGAGAAGGGCACTAAGGAGGCGCAAAACGCCTGATCCACTTCAAATCTTGGCCGAAGATTCTTTGGCTGAGCATGAAACTTGATGGGGAACCTTCACTCCAAATTTCAGCAAATTTGGAGTAAATTTTGTCATTTTTGAAAATTTTGGTCGCAAAACAGATTTTTCCGCCCGACGCGTCGCGCCACTTGGCGCGCGCTTACGTTTGAGAGATCTTATGGAGGAAAATTTGATATTTTTGGGTTTTTTATGATAAATTATGCATTTTAAAAAATGGCTGAGATATTTCATCAAGTTTTGGATGGTCTTAAGGGTCAAAAACACTCAAAAAATGACCTTTCTGCCACCTTTTGCACCAGAAGGAACCAATGTTGGGAGATTGCAGTTTTGTTGGGGACAACGAGCTCCAAATTGAAAAATTCCACTTGGGTTGGATAGTAGACAGACAGTGCTTTCCAATGAGCTATCAGGAGCTCAATTTTGACTTTGGGAAGTGCCTCAAAAATAGGCCCAAAGTGGCGCGATGCATTGAGTTTTTGGGCGCGGCGCATAGAGAAATTTGGCCTCATTTTGACTCTTCAGCTCAGAAATTCGCCCAGTTTTGACTAGTTTTACTTTTTGATGTAACTATTGATCTATCTTGATGTAATTTGATGATTATGATGTAATTTTGGCTCATATTTACTTGTTCTAGAGGATTCATTCACTAAAAAGTGAAAATTAAATGAATGAATCAGTTTCCTTCCATATAGAGGCAAGTTGTTTGATTGCCTAGATTTCAGTTCCTTGTTTAGAATTGGTTGAAAAAGCTCCTAGAAGGATGATATCGACCCCTAGAGCCATGGGAAGGGGTTAGGATGGTCTATATATTGTATTTTTTGAGACATTTTCAAGGTTGGATACTTGGGAATAGTTTGGCATTTCATTGTACATACACTTCTGCATTTTTTGCAAAGGAAAGACCAGGGTTTTGCAGCACTTGTTGGGATCCTTGTGGCTCTGAGTTTTGATGATTTTTTTCTCCATGTATCTTCAAGTTTCATTAATGTTTATGTATGTAATTTCCCATCTCTTTGCTTCTGAATTAAACAAATGAGTAACTAAGGTAGAATTCATTAGTTTGTTGGTGCTCTACCTTAAACTTTTGTTTAGTTTTATATGTTTTCCTTCATTTGAAGAGGATCCTTGCACCTTCTTGCCCTCTTCATCTCCTCAACAGTATTTTATATCCATTCATTGAATCTAAGACATCAAAGCCATTTCCTTCCTTGCCCCAACTTGAACTCTGTAAGAATTTGGCCTCATCCCCAAGCCAAAAACTGCTTTTCCCTTTTTCCAACAAAAACCCTTAAAAAATCATTCCAAACTCCTTGATTAATATACCTAGCCTAAAATTATCACTCATTTCAGTCATCTCAAGGCCTATTGATACATTTTTCCTGAGATTGACCCGGAGAGAGCCCTCTCCTGTTCTGGTAGGGCTAGCTACCAGACTGAGCGTGGTATGATGTTACCCTGAATTCTACCTTCCTTCAGCCTGAGGTAGATTAAGGAAATAACACCATCCATCTTGCATTACTTTTTTTTCTTCCCTTGAGCCCAATCCAAATATAATCGACACTTCCCCTCTTAGAAGCGTGTGTCCTCCTTTCAAGGATGGAATCCTCCTTCTGCGCGTCCAGAAATTCTGGCGAGAAATATTCTATTAATGGAAGCTAAATATCACTCCCTTGATCATCAATCGAAGGAGGCTCATAAAATCATGAATTCTCCACATTGACAACGGAATACATTTGCATATATGAAGGCAAGTCAAGTTGAAATGCATTGTTACCAACTTTTTTAATGATCTTGAATGGACCATAATGAATAGGCTTGAGTTTTTTACCTTCTCCGTGCATCCTTTCTTTGCTTATGTGCAACCATACTTTATCTCCTTCTTTAAACTTGTGATCAACTCTATGTTTTTCATGCCTCTCCTTGTATTTTCTTTGACTCTTCTCAAGATGTTCTTGAACTTGTTGATGAATAATCTGAATTTTCTTAATGAAATTTTGAGCCTTGTCAATATCACTATGCCCATCAATTGCAACATCCTTGTCATAGATGAAGTCTAATGGCGATTTCGACAAATACCCAAAGCAGGCTTCAAATGGTGAAGTATTTGTAGAAGAGTGCTTGGCTTAGTTGTAAGCGTGTTGGATGTAATGCATTTGTTCATCCCACAACTTGGGATGTTTGCTGCAATATCCTCTCAATAGATGCATAATGGTTTTGTTCACCACCTCAGTTTGGCCATCAGTTCGCGGATGAAAAATAGTACTCTTTTTCAAGTTTGTGTCCATTATCTTCCAACGATTGGACCAAAAATTCCCAAAAAACCTAGAATCCATGTCACTAAAAATAGAAGTTGGAAAAACATAATGAACCCATACATGTTGAAAATAAAGTTCAACAATTTTTTCAAGAGTAATGGTTTTCTTACATGGCATAGGTATACACATTTTACTAAATTTATCCACAACTACATAAATATAATCATGTTGTTTTCCTGACATAGGTATACCTCCAAAAAATTACATTGAGACACACTCCCATGGCCTTGATGGTATCGGTAGTGGTGTGAAAAACCTAAGCTTACTATTGTTAGGCTTGCTTGTTGTGCACATAGAACATCCTCTTATAAAATGTGACACACTATCTATCATGCAAGGCCAATACCAATACCTCTGTAGATGTGCCACTATTTTTCTTACCCCAAAGTGTCCAGCAATAACCAACAAATGAGCCTCTCTCATGACACTAAGTCTCTCTCTTTGTGGTATACACAGCTTGCCCAAATGAAACAACAAATTGTTAAGCACGTGATAATCATTTTCCTCAAATTGATTCCCTTCACTCAAACTAGCATACACATCTTGAAAATCAGCATCAGATGCATATTGTTCTATGTAACTCTCATGTACAATAGAATCATTTTTAAGAAAAGTAGAAGCACTTATAATTGGCCTTGAAAGCATATCAATAAATTTATTGAAAATACCTTTCTTGTACCTTATAACCAAGTGAAATTGTTGAAGAAATACCATCCACCTAAAATGTCGTGATTGTTGCAATTTTGTTTGCAACTGCAATTACTGTAATGATTGATGATCAATATGTATAATCGTTTCTTTACCCATCAAGTAGTGTTTCCACTTCTTGAAACTTTTTACCAACGCATACAACTCTTTTTCATATGTTGGATAATTAGTTACGACACCATTGAATTTTTCATAATGAAAAGCGATAGGCTTACCATGCTGCAAAAGTACTGCGCCCGTGGCATAATCACTAGTATCGGTTTGAATCTCGAATGGTTGTCTCAAATTCGGTAATGCAAGGACTGGAGCTGAACTGATCTTGTCTTTTAAAGCTTTAAAATCTTTCTGGTATTTGCCTCCCCATTGGAAGCCTCTCTTCACACTTGTCATAGCATGCATAGGAGTTGCTATGGCAGAAAAGTTAGCAATAAAATTTCTCCAATGCTGAGCTGCGCCTAAGAAACTTCTTACCTCGGTTACTGATTTGGGAGTGGGCCAATTCACAATGGCTTCCACTTTATAAGGATCAATTCTCAACACGCCTCCTCCTACAATGTGTCTTAAATAAACTAGAGAAATCTTTCCAAATTCACACTTAGACGTCTTAAGAAATCATTTCTCTTTCTTCAAAACATCAAGTACCCTTTTTACATGCAAGACATGATCTTCTCTTGTTTTCCTGAAAATGAGTATCTCATATAAATACACAATCACAAAGTCAAAAATAAATGAACACAAAACATTATCCATAACATGCATGAAAGTCATCGGTGCTTTACACAAACCAAACGACATAACCAACCACTCAAAGAGCCCTTGTTTGGTTTTGAATGCAGTCTTCCATATGTCACTTTCTGCAATTCCTACTTGATGATATCCACTTCATGAATGTAACTTAGTTAAAAACTTTACTTCTTTCAGCTAATCTAGCAAATCATATATCCTTAGGAATGGGTATCGATTCTTTACCGTTATCTTGTTCAAAGCTCTGAAGTCGACGGACATGCACCAAGTCCCATCTTTCCTCGGAATCAGGACTATGGGTGAACCACATGGAGAAGTGCTTGGCCTTATGAGTCCCTTGTCCAACAAGTCTTTTATTTTCATCTTTATTTCAACATTCTCCATTATCAACATGCGATACATGCTGGTGTTTGGAAGAGGACAATCTTGTTGAAACTGAATCTCACGTTGAATCTCCCTTTTAGGAGGAAATCCTATTGGCTCCTAAAACATCTCATGATTTGCATCAACTACATCATATAAATCTGATTTCAACTTAGGATCGAAATATTCAAATGACTCATGATTAACTTCAGCTTTATGCTTAATCATTAGAAGAACAAGATTCTTACTTGAATTCACTAGCCTTTTTAACAGTAGAGCATTTACCATTGCAATATTTGTCTTCTTGCAATGTGCTCTAAAATGTACTCCTTGCCATATTTGAATAAATGGTATTTGTTATCATGGTGATGGAAGATCTCTTTCCTGTCGTACAAGTAAGGACTGCCTAACACAATACTTGTAATATCAAGTGAAACCACATATAATTCAACTATGTCAACAAAATTTGTAGTTATTGCAAAGCGCAATATGCACTTCTTTGAAACCTGTAAATTTGCATCCTTAAAAATCCACCCAAGTGGATATGGTTTTGGATGTGGAATGGTCTCAAGATTAAGTTTATTGACCAAGTATTTAGAGATTAAGTTCGCTTGTGACCGACTATCAAACAATGTATCAATCTTGGTATGTTTGGATATGACCCTCACATGAAACAGTTCAATTCTCTCTTCTTCATTTGGAGCTTCTATGTGACAGTATACAGTACTAGTACTAGGTTTTGTTTCAATTTATTTCCCCTTCATGTTATTCAATCCCATGGCTGTAACTTTAGTTTTATCACCTGAATCATCTCCTAAGTCATGTTGAGTTGTAGTTGTAGTTTTCTGCTTCCCTTTGTTATTGTTAAACTTGGGTCTCTTTTCAGGATGTAATTTCCAACAAATTTTCTCTTCATGGCCATCTCTTAAACAATGTTTACAAACCAATTTATCTCCCTCTTTCTTGACATATGCATTCTTTTTCCTTTTCCTTTTGAGGTCTTCTCTTTTCTTTTCCCCTTAAAAGGTTTGTTTCTACCCTCTTCAAAACTATTTTCCCCTCTAGCTTCTAGATGTGTGGCTTGAACACATACCTCATCTAGACTTGTAGGATTAAACATGAGGATAGTATGTTTAATGTAGCTATGTAACCCCCCTACGTACTTGAGAAAAGTATCTTGCCTCTACAAATCAACCCCTAATAAGAGAGATATTCTCCTAAATTCTTGGGTATAGTCTTGTACATTTTTTCCTTTCAATTGTCTAAAATTTTTCCAGTTCATTATGGCTTTTTGCATATGAGCTAATGGATAATTTTTTTGTTTTATTGCAGTAATGAAATCAGTCCATGATAGAATAATATTACCATTATTTTTGATCTCCTCCTTTGTCTTGGCTTTCCACCAAACAAGAGCTGCACCTTCCATCCTCAATGAAGCTAATTGGATTTTGGTATCATCATCATGAAGGTTCTGAATTCTCAAATAAACCTCCAGTTGCCTAATCCAATTATCAATATTTTCTGCATTGGCTTCACCATTAAACATTGGCCATTCAAAATTAACATCAAGTTTTAGAAAAGGACTTTTACCAGTTTTCTTTGGCTTTTGTGACTAATGTACTGAAGATGAAGTAGAGGAGGATGATAACACTACAAGAAAAAAAGGACATTGGTGAGGGTCATGCTTGTGACGAACCTTTAAGGTCTGTCACCAATGTCACATATGGTGACGGTCCTTAAAAAAACGTCACTGTAAGTGTATGTAGTGATGGTCCTTTAAGGTTCGTCACCAAAGCCATTTTCAATGACACTTTTGGTGAGGGTTGTTAAAGGCCCATCACTAATTCTCTCTTTGGTGACACTTCTAGTGACGAAATTTTATTGACCCTCACCAATTCTCTTTTTGTTACTTTTGGTGATGGTCAAAAAATGCTCATCACCATTGATCATTCCAATGAGTTTTTGATGACGCTATATGCCTCTTAATATATTTTTTTTCAAAAGATAACGATTTAAGGCCATTATTGTGGAGTATTTTTTTATGATATTTCCAAGGCCATATTGGTTATAATCAGTCAATTTTTTAAGAAGTAATTAATGTGTATCATTTCCCTAAAGTAATCACTAGTCGAATAGAGTTTTCTTATGAGTCAACACATGATTCATATCTATTAAGTTTATTATCTATTAAGTTCCCTTTAGATAAAGTTCCACTAGAGTGTATAGGAAATATATTATTTAATACATAATCAAGCTCTGCCAATTCTATTAATGAGAAAGACCTAACACTCCTCAACAATCCGGGCACACCTTAAATTAATGCTTTGTCACACACTAACATTTCTTAGCATCTCGCATGTCTTGGAACATATTTGTACCTGGAACATCTTGTCATGAAACTAATGCCAAAGCACATGGTGGCATGCGCTAGCACAACACGGAACTCTCCTAGCATGTGTTAGCGTGCATGTAGTCCCTAACATGCCCTGGAACACCTTGGATGAACACATTGACATACATTAGCACTTGGCATACAATGCCACTTGGCATGTATTGGGACCTATTATTAGTGTGACTAGCATGTCCCTTTTGAAAAAGATAAAGTCTTGACTTATTGACCCTCTTATGTGTTCATTTCCTTACATTTTGGATTGGTTCTTCCTTTTGTTGCCTTGACACTTCTTGACAGATATTGACATACCCAACACCCTACACATCCTTAGCACCTGATATGTATTGGCATATCTTGGAACTATTTGGAACATATAATTAGCACACCTTGGAACTCCCTAGCACACTTTGGCACTTCTTTACATGCCTTGATATTCCCTAGCATGCCTTACCAATGCTTATCATACCTTGTCACTCCCTCCTTGGCATGACAGCTAGCACTCATTAACACTAGTCCCTGGCACATGTTCCTCATATTCATTAACTTCCATGAATTTTTACCTAGTGCTCCCTTAATTTTTTGTCTTATTACTCCTTAACAGTCCTAAACATGCATTAGCACTCTCTAGCACACCTTAGCAGTCTTCAACATGCCATTCCACTTCATAGCATGCATAACAGTTGCTGACACATATTGGTGCTTGGCACGTGTTGGTGCTTGGAAAGTCTTAAAATGTATGGAACACGTTGAGATGCCTTGGTATGATTTGGCACAATTTAATATTAAATTTATTTTAGATCAATATTGGGAAAGTATATGAGAAGAAACAAAGGAAGACTTAGCACTTAGATGCACTAAGACTTTGCACTTGGCACCTGTTGGCGCATAGTCATGTTGGTGTGCCTAGCATACCCCTCTTAGAAAAGGTTAATTTGATGACTAATTAACCCTCTTATGTGTTCATTTCCTTGTAGTTTAACTTGTTTCTCCCTTTTTTTTCTTTGACAGTCCCTGGCACGCATTGACACACCCTTGCACATCTTGGCATGCCTTATCACTTGGCACATCTTATCATGTTTGACATGCCTTCGCACTATCTGGAACATCTTAGCATTCCCTAGCACGCCTTGGCACTCTTGTCCTCACAATAAGCCTTTACATTTTTTCAAGACTTGGGAACCCAATCAAGTCCTTGGCTACTGTAGTTCATGTGAAAATGTTGGCCTGCTTCAAGCCCAACAACTTGACCAATTGCACCTACTACAAGTAGATTGTGCTTTGTTCACCTAAGAACTTCCAATAACTCATCTTATGCCACTCATGTCCAATCTCAACTTGTCCCACTTAACTTTTTACAAAGACAAGGATCACATGATCTAGCCATGGCTATAAAACAACTAAGCAAAATAGCTTACAAAGGAAATATTTCACATGTATGTTTAGTTCATATAAACAATAGAAAATTAACTAAGAGTTTGCAAGAAACACAAGATTCACAAGGAAAACAAGATATAAGCTGACACAAGCTGAGTGCCCCAAAACTTATACACAACAATGTACAATATGAAATTATCTAAAATAGTTTAAAACATGAGCATGTATCCAAAGTGTGCTACATCTCATATAAAAAAAGTAACTAAAGGAAAAACAATGTTGTGCCTAGCAGAAAGTGATCTCCCTTTGTCTAAAATTTCTATGTCAAACCCATTATAACAACTGTAGGCTTGCCTCCTGTAAATCCTATTATAAATTTCTCCTAACACACTTCATTCTTAGCACATTTGAATTTTCTAACACTCCCTTGGATATGCTCTTATGTGTTCCTTTCCATGCATTTTGACCTAGTTATCCCTTGAAATGCCCCAACACTCCCTAAAAATCTAGTTCAACATGCATTGACATTTTCGGACATGTGTTAGCATGCCTTTTCATTCCTTTGCATGCCTTGACCCTCCCTATATATCATGCCCTCACAACTACCCTTAATTTTTGACTTGGGAACCCAACCAAGCCCTCGCTTGACTACAAGAGCTTGACCAAGTTATAGTTACTACAACTAGACTATATTGTTGAATTGTGTAGCTTGGGAGGTACTTCACAAGCCTAGTGAGATGGCTTTGTGTGAGTTTGGTCACAAAAGGCTTTGTGGAAATAGAAGCAAAGAAAAGGGATTTTGGACCCAAGACAGACTTTAAAATATAAAAGAAAATTAAAAAGGAAAATTAATATTTCCTAAGTTCTAACTGGATAAAACCTGTAAGTACTAGAGGGTTCATAAGAGGTCTAGGAAAAAATATTTAAGGAGTCCTTAGGATGATATTTAAGGAGTCGGTTTTCCCTAATCTACCATGGAAAACTTTCATTGATTACAATTTAAGTAGAAAATGGATAAGTATGGCCATGCAAGGCTATGATGAGGTGAATTTGTTAGCCACTGTTGGTTGTATTAACTTTGATGACCCTTCTTGAGTTATAAGGTGAATGCAATTGGGCTTTAAAAATTTTGAAAAGACAAAGTAAGGCAAAATTGAAGTCTGTCCGAGCCTTTCTTGCACCGCCTTGGCTGGATCATTAACTCCAGTGCGGCACTGATTGTTTTGTTGTCCTAATTTCATACTGTCTAGCACTATTTTTATGGAAAATAGTTGCCAAAATATATTATCCTTGTTCGCATCTATGAACCATCATCAAAAAAAAAATTCCTGAAAATCTTGGGATGTTTGTCATGTCATGAAAAATGGGCGAAATTGCTGAAAATAGAGGTCAAATCAGACATTTTTTTGTCCCAAACAGTGAAACCTATGAAAAATATGAGATATTTTATTGTTCTTTTCCTCGTTCTGGTCAAAAACCTCTCTCTGATTTTCAAAATTCATCTCCAGCACTCCACAACAGTTGCCGCAAAATCATGAACAACACAGAAAAAACGGAAATCCGAAAAATAGGGCTGAGAGATGGCTTTTGATTATCCCAAATGAAGGCACCTGTGAAAAATCTGGGAGAGGATTTTCTTCTTCGGCCCGTGTTGAATAGAAAATTCTCTCTTTTTTTTAAAATTCGTTCCCATCTACATAAAATCTCCCTCGAAAACGAACTGGTAAAACTAGCTACAAAATGGTTTTTCATTTGGGGAAAACGGTTTTGCAGGAGAAAAGTGGTATTTCGGACCCTTATGAAGTGGTAAGTGGTAATATAAAGGGGGGGGGTGTGCGAATTCATGAGATATTGACACATAAGGGAGTCCCTTTCTTGAAAACCATTCGTTTCGGACCCCCCCTTCAAGGATAAAGTAAGGATTGTAAAGGGGGGTCGGAATGAAACGTAGGCCGTTAAAGATGATGATGGAGCGATGAGGTGGAAAAAATTTGCTTATTACCGAGTGTTAGCCCCACATAAATTTTTTGACAAGCAAATAGGGGGCTAAAATGTTTTTGAGCCTTCAAGGAATGCATTTCCCCTGAAAACACATCATCCTTGAAGCCTCTTTGTGTCTTTGTCCTTTGATGAAGTCCCCTCTGTTGAGTTCCCATATAAAGCCTCTCTGTTGTGAAGAAATTCCCAAAAGGCCTCCTTTTCCCTCTTATTTCATTCCCTCTAAGCCTTTGTTTTCATCCTCTGTCCTTCCCCTTCTAAATTCCCCACTTACCCCCCTAAATCTCCCTAAAAGTCCCCTTTATATCCTTCCCTTACCCTTTGTTGGCCCTTTTCCCCCTTATTCCTCTATTGTTACCCCTTCTAGCATTTTATTTCATTGAAAATGGGTTAAAAACCCACTTCCGACCTTATACTAAGGCTTAGCCCCTATTCCGCCGCCCCTTTAGATATTGTCCCCTTGTAAACGAGCGCTGTGATTGAGCGCTGCCCATTAAGGCGCTAATCGCATAATCGCATTTTCGCGTGTTGTTGTTTATGTGCAGTCGATCCATCGCAAATATTTGTGATGCGATCTGATTGCGTCGCACACCACCCCGATCGCATATCGCATCGTCGCATTTTCTACCCATCGCACTTTTCTGCCTATCGCACCTTTCTGCCCATCGCAACCCCGCTCGATCGTAATATCGCATCGCAAGTTCCTTTCTGCGTTTTGTGATTTCTCCCCGCTCCCCATTTGCGATTGCGATATGATCTCTCGGGCCCCACCACTGATTTCTCCCGCCGGTTCGTATATTAATGGGTTTTTCCCTTTGTAAATGGGAAATTTGTTATATATTGAATTTACAAAGGATTGCCCATCGCATCACAGATCCCATGTTTATCACTCCACTCCACTCCCATCCCCCGATTGCGATTTGCGATTGCAATTTAGCCCTGGTCCCACCTCATGCTATCACCCCCTCTTGCTTCATTGTCTTTCTATTATTTCCTTTGTATTTTTCCCAAACAATTAATCTTTGGGTTTTACGCTATTAACCTTTTCTTTCACCGCTCTCCATTATTTTCACTGCTCTCACCTGTTCCGCCGCTGTTCCTCCGGGCCTCCGCAGCATTTCTCCGCCACCACTGCCTGGGTTTGCAACAGGTGTGTTATATTATGCAGGTAGCGCAGAGAAGCCATTACAGCCGCTAGCGGACCAGCAGAGAAGATTAAAGATGGTTAATTTTCTTGTTATTGACGTAATAGATGTTTAACCCCGCATTCAAAGGAAAAGGCACAGTTTGAAGAATCAAGCACACTGTCAAAGTCTTATTTGTGTTTAATATTAGCAGAGTACTCTTCTCCAGACGTACATCTTCCTACAAGAAATCTCCATGCCTCCTCGAGCCCTGAAATGATTAATTACACTGACTGAAGCTCATTTAAGATAGTCAGACAGCAGTTATGAAGGTATGGAGTGGCCTTGCAGATTTTCCACCCAGTTCATTTATTCCAGAAGGCTGGAATAGAGTTCCAGACCGCCGTAAGGACTTAAAGAACGTATCAGAGGTCAATCTCGACATAACAGAGGCTTCCAAACAGTCTACGGAGTACAACACAATGCCATTAAGCAGTATGGGCGTAAACACTTATGCCGTTTTGTCTTAATGAGATCAATTCAATGTTCATCTACCTCTGTTTTCTCTCTTCTCCTATAAGAATTCCCGAGAACATAATGTTGTGGGTTGTTAGTTGTTGTTCGACTTCTGCCGTTGTAGTTAGAGGGATTCATTTTGGCTGTTAGAACAGTCTTGGGAGGGAGTAGCAGAGTAGTTGTTATGTAATAAGCTGGGAAGAGAAGTCTGGATTGTATTAGCCATTGAGCTCAGTGTACATGACTGGTTTTGCATCAATTAATCAAAGCACATTTCACAGGATTCTGGTCTATTACTATTGGTGATGTTTTTCCTAACTCTGTTTATTACATTTTCATACTGTTTCATGTTCTTCTGGTAGGCAACAGAAGTATAACATAGGATTCACCCTTGTTAGGTGCCCTATGTTTCCTGCTCTCCCTACCTTTAATGTTTTCTGCTAAATGTGTGATCTAAGAGTTGATTTCAATCAATTTAACCAGTGTAGTGGATGATATTACCTACTCTCTGATGTATGAATTGGATGATTCAATTCTTAGATGTTCTTGTTGGGTTTAAGCTGGAAGGTTTGGGAACACTAGGGATTAGTGTTAGCCCTATCCACTAGGATCCTTGTACGACCAGCTGGCCTTCCTAAGATCCCTTCTGTTAAACTTATCCCTGTTTTCCCTTGGAGTTGATAAAGCTGACCTGGAGTTAAATGACCTCTGGTCCGATCTATAAGCTGCCCCTATGTCCTTCTCTTGAGAGCTGCCTTTGACTATGTCCAAGCAGGTCTGGAGTTAAATGACCTCTGACCTGATATATAGATATAAATTAGGTTGCTTTCCTTCTTTCACTTTCAACCCTTAATGTTCCATTCCATCATCTATCTAAAAATATCCTTTAGTGTAGATGACTTACCCTATGAAAGCCTTGGCTAGTTGTTGCAAGTAATTCCCTTTCATGACTCCATAGCCCAATGGATGGCACTTTTGACCTATCCTCTTTGTTGAAACATATTGCTGCTCTGTTCTTTTTCTCTCATTGCTTTCTTAGTCTATGATCTCATGACCAACCCAGCAACCAACCAACCAAATCATTTAAAACCCCTCTTTGTGCTTCATAACTAGCCTAACATCTCATTTTGAGCTTTCAAAGATATACCATTCTTTTCTTTATTGGAGAGATCCCTCTCCGGGTCCAGGAGGGCTAGATCCTAGGGCCCAAAAGTGGTTCTAATGTTGTCTCATCTTTTGGTCTTGCCAATCTGGCCAAAACATGGGAACCCCAACATAATGGCGACTCCGCTGGGGAGACCATTTTGCCTTTAGATTAGCTTTCAATTGCTGATGGTGGACAACAGTCTGCTCCAACAGTCAGATTTATCCACTTGGTGACTCCACACTCATAACTCCCAAAGACCAAATGACTCCACTGGTGAAAGACTCTGAACTGGTTAACCAGATACAGTGACCTCTTTCTGATTTACAAACATGCTTCCACGCATACAAAGAAGATATGCCCCAATGAGCAAGAAGCATATCCCTGGATTCCCACACAAAATGCCTGAAGTGGACTGGTTAAAAAACCTGCTTATCTTTCAGGGTGAAAACGCTGAGGACCCCTTGCTACATCTCATCAAGTTTCATATACATGTGTGGAAATTTAAAGTTGAATGGCATGAAGACTGCCTAATGAAAATGTTCATGGCAACATTAGAAGGAAAGGCTAGGAATTGGTATGAATGGTTAGAACCTCGGAGTTTGTTTTCTTTAAAGGACATGCATCAAGTGTTTTACAAGAATTATAAAGGAAACTCTCCATCCTTACCATGGGACTGTTGTGATCAATCTCGGAATATCATACAGTACCTGTTAGACATTGATAAGGATTTGGTTAATACGCATTCTGATGATCTGTTGACAACCCTTCAAGAATTTCATGTGCATCCTAGCTATCACAAGAACACAGATGAATCAGCTGAGGAAGAAAACAGCCAAGGGACTGTGGACATTCTTCAAGATATTCCTGAAAACTCAGATGCTGATTTATCATCCCTTATAGTTGAGGCTCAAGATGACACCCTGCCTCAAATCCAGTCTTCAAAGGAAACAAAGAGTTCCTGCACTTCTGCACAAAGGAATACAAGACCATCTTCCCCTTTGACAGAAGAATAAATAGATCAGATCATCAATAGACAGCCAACCTCTGAAATTTTTTACAAATCAGACATCCTTGCCCATTCATCTGATGAGCTTTATTATACAGAGTTGGAAAGCTCACATGTAAATCAGAATGAAGAGAAATATGCTGATAATCCAATGTATCTGGTTGGTGACATTACTTACACTCATGATTCTCCTATTTTTGATATATCTGATGATGATGCTTTCCAAACAAAAAATGATCTTGCAGGGTCATCATTAGTAGATTTATGGGAGGAGAATCAGTCCCTTTCACTTCCAGAGAATAATGAGCCAATGCAGGCTATTTATGACACTGATGGGGAGAGCTATGATAGTATAATAGCAGATGAAGATTCTATTAATCTTCATTCTTCTCTAACATAGATCATCAGTGAGACTGGAAGCTAGCAGTTTTTCCTTTCAGAAGATGAAGAAGAGATTTTTGAGCAGGTTGAAAGCAAAGAGCCTTCTCTTGAAAAAGAGGAAGCAAAGGACTACACCCCTGCTCAAGAATACATTGATCTCTTTACTGAGCTCAGCACATCAGAGAAGAATGTATCAGAGCTCCAAGAGGACAGCACCGCCATATATGATGAGTCCTCCAGTTCAGAAAATGAAGAAGATGAAGGAGATTCTCTTTCTCAAGAAAGTCTCGTTCTTGATCTAGTGGAAGAAGAAGAGATCCTGGTCGAAGCCAACCTGTCAAATATTCATAGCCAGGTATCTTTTCATGATCCTTATGCACATTTCCTGCATATACTTGAAGAAGGATCAAAGGTCTTGTTGAGCAACATGTTGCAGAGAGACAGAAAATTTTTCAAGGCTGCTGTTTTTGAACAAAAAGAGTGGGAGCTGCCCTGCCTATCCAGCATGCTCAAGGAGTTGAGCAAGAAAGACCAACCATGGGATCATTTGATGGATTGGTTACATTGGAAGACAATGTTTGTAAGCTAGACTGTAAATATTCCAGTTAGAGTAGGGTAGGTAGGAAAAGCTAAATAAAGCTCGGTTTTGTGAGCATGTAGTTAGTTGTTTTTAATTTTTGCAAAGTCTAGCAAGTCAGACAGTCTAATCCTGGCTTGACTGTTTTCAATTTCTGTCTTAGAATATAGAGAAGAAGTCTGCTAGACAGTTTAATCCTAGCATATGTTAGTTTAGGTAGAGAAACTATGAGACCAACAATTTAATCTGGTCTCATGGAGTAATAAGGGTAGAAGTAGAATAGGTTTGTTTTCCTGTTTGTAAAAATTGATGATGTAAAGGGTCTGCAAGTCCAAATGCACCCAAAAGAAAATGTTAGGACTATAGTGTGGGTAGGTAGTTGTTTGAGAGAATTTTACTACTGATATAATGTCTTCAGCATTTGTGGCAGCTGGTCCAAGAAAGAAAGGGATGTGCCAAGCAGCAGGCATCTGGCCTACACCAAAGATTTATTTTCTGAATTCTTCACTCCTTCAAGAAGAATCCATCCCCAGGTGGAGACACTATTAGCCCCCCATAAATTTTTTGATAAGAAAACAGGGGGCTAAAATGTTTCTGAGCCTTCAAGGAATGCATTTCCCCTGAAAACACATCATCCTTGAAGCCTCTTTGTGTCTTTTTCCTTTGATGAAGTCCCCTCTACTAAGTTCCCATATAAAGCCTCTCTGCTGTGAAGAAATGCCCAAAAGGCCTCCTTTTCCCTCTTATTTCATTCCCTCTAAGCCTTTGTTTTCATCCTCTGTCCTTCCCCTTCTAAATTCCCCACTTACCCCCCTAAATATCCCTAAAAGTTCCCTTTATATCTTTCCCTTACCCTTTGTTGGCCCTTTTCCCCCTTATTCCTCTATCGTTACCCCTTCTAGCCTTTTATTTCATTGAAAATGGGTTAAAAACCTACTTTCGACCTTATACTAAGGCTTAGCCCCTTTTCCGCCGCCCCTTTAGATATTGTCCCCTTGTAAACGAGCGCTGTGACTGAGCGCTGCCCGTTAAGGCGCTAATCGCATAATCGCATTTTCGCGTGTTGTTGTTTGTGTGCGGTCTATCCATCGCAAATATTTGCGATGCGATCTGATTGCGTCGCACACCTTCTTGATCGCATATCACACCGTCGCATTTTCTGCCCATCGCACTTTTTTGCCTATCGCATCTTTCTTCCCATCGCAACCCCGCTCGATCACAATATCACATCGCAAGTTCCTTTTTGCATTTTGCGATTTCTCCCCACTCCCCATTCGCGATTGCGATATGATCTCCCGGGCCCCACCACTGATTTCTCCCCCCGGTTCATATATTAATGGGGTTTTCCATTTGTAAACAGGAAATTTGTTATATATTGAATTTACAAAGGATTGCGCATCACATCGCAGATCCCATGTTTATCACTCTGCTCCACTCTCGTCCCCCGATTGCGATTTGCGATTGCGATTTAGCCCTGGTCCCACCTCGTGCTATTACCCCCTCCCACTTCATTGTCTTTCTGTGATTTCCTTTGTATTTCACCCAAACAATTAATCTTTGGGTTTTACGCTATTAACCTTTTCTTCCGCCGCTCTCCATTATTTTCACTACTCTCACTTGTTCCGCCGCTGTTCCTCCGGGCCTCCGCAACATTTCTCCGCCACCACTGCCTGGGTTTGCAACAGGTGTGTTATATTATGCAGGTAGCGCAGAGAACACATTACAGTCGCTAGCGGACCAGCAGAGAAGATTCAAGAGGGTTAATTTGCTTGTTATTGACGTAATAGACGTTTAACCCCGCATTCAAAGGAAAAGGCACAGTTTGAAGAATCAAACACACTGTGAAAGTCTTATCTGTGTTTAATATCAGCAGAGTACTCTTCTCCAGACGTACATCTTCCTACAAGAAATCTCCATGCCTCCTCAAGCCCTGAAACGATTAATTACACTGACTGAAGCTCATTTAAGACAGTCAGGCAGCAGTTATGAAGGTATGGAGCGGCCTTGTAGATTTTCCACCCAGTTCATTTATTCCAGAAGGCTGGCATAGAGTTCCAGACCACCGTAAGGACTTAAAGAACATATTAGAGGTCAATCTCGACCTAACAGAGGCTTCCAAACAATCTATGGAGTACAACACAATGCCATTAAGCAGTATGGGCGTAAACACTTCCGCCGTTCTGTCTTAATGAGATCAATTCAATGTTCATCTACCTCTGTTTTCTCTCTTCTCCTATAAGAATTCCCGAGAACATAATGTTGTGGGTTGTTAGTTGTTGTTCAACTTCTGCCGTTGTAGTTAGAGGGATTCATTTTGGTTGTTAGAATAGTCTTGGGAGGGAGTAGCAGAGTAGTTGTTATGTAATAGGCTGGGAGGAGAAGTCTGGACTGTATTAGCCATTGAGCTCAGTGTACATGACTGGTTTTGCATCAATTAATCAAAGCAAATTTCACAGGATCCTGGTCTATTACTATTGGTGATGTTCTTTCTAACTATGTTTATTACATTTTCATACTGTTTCATGTTCTTCTAGTTGGCAACAAAAGTATAACATAGGATTCACCCTTGTTAGGTGCCCTATGTTTCCTTCTCTCCCTACCTTTAATGTTTTCTGCTAAATGTGTGATCTAAGTGTTGATTTCAGTCAATTTAACCAGTGTAGTGGATGTTATTGCCTGCTCTCTGATGTATGAATTGGATGATTCAATTCTTAGATGTTCTTGTTGGGTTTAAGCTGGAAGGTTTGGGAACACTGGGGATTAGTGTTAGCCCTATCCACTAGGATCCTTGTACGACCAGCTGGCCTTCCTAAGATCCCTTTTGTTAAACTTATCCCTATTTTCCCTTGGAGTAGCTAAAGCTGACCTGGAGTTAAATGACCTCTGGTCTAATCTATAAGCTGCCCCTCTGTCCTTCTCTTGAGAGCTGCCTTTGACTATGTCCAAGCAAGTCTGGAATTAAATGACCTCTGACCTAATATATAGACAGAAATTAGGTTGCTTTCCTTCTTTCACTTTCAACCCTTAATGTTCCATTCCATCATCTATCTGAAAAGATCCGTTAGTGTAGATGAATTTCCCTCTGAAAGCCTTGGCTAGTTGTTGCAAGTAATTCCCTTTCATGACTCCATAGCCCAATGGATGGCACTTTTGACCTATCTTCTTTGTTGAAACATCTTGCTGCTCTATTCCTTTTCTCTCATTGCTTTCTCAGTCTATGATCTCATGACCAACCCAGCAACCAGCCAACCAAATCATTTAAAAACCCTCCTTGTGCTTCATAACTAGCCTAACATCTCATTTTTAGCTTTCAAAGATATACCATTCTTTGCTTTATTGGAGAGATCCCTCTCTGGGTCCAGGAGGGCTAGATCCTAGGGCCCAAAAGTGGTTCTGATGTTGCCTCATCTTTTGGTCTTGCCAATCTGGCCAAAACATGGGAACCCCAACACCGAGTAGTTTGGCCTATTTATTCATGAAATGAGCTATAAACCTCATAGTCCCTAATTGACCTATACACACAAAACATAGTGATAACTCATTCACCCAGACCTGAAATTATGTAGAATTTATTTATGAAGTGGCATTGCATCGGCACATTTCGCAACCTTTACAGTTAATTAGTTTATAAAGAATATGATCAACAATGCGATGCGATGGGGTGGTGACATGGAGGGTAAATGACGTGGAGGGTAAGTGGTATGGGACCACAATGCACATCGAAATTCGTAGCTTATAGTTATAAGCGTGGAATATGTAAACTATAAAATCTGTGAAGTGCGATGTGCAGGGGAGGAGATGAGTGACGTGTCAGGGAAGAAGTGGGACTGGATCGCAGGTGTACATCAGAATTCTTAAGTTTTATTTATAAGCTGCGGGGTTAAATCCTTAAATTTGCGAAGTGCGGGGAAGAGGGGCCCACTTGCATTTGGCGGAGTGTTATGAATCGGCGAAAGGTTTTTAAGCGGTTAGTGTTATGAAGTTTTATATGATATAACAATGTATTGCAATGGCTATGTAATGGGGCGGAGCTACTGAGGTGTGGCCGACTTACCACATCGCAAACTAAATAAAATAGATTGCAGGAGCTCACAAGGTAAAACAATGCGATGTGATATCGCAAATCAACGATCACATTATTTAAAGTTTAGTTCCAATGCCAAATACATAAAGTCTGCGAAATGCGATGAGGGCCCCACTTTGATCATGAAAGGCGGAAGAAAGGTAAGGTAACGTATATTTCAAAATGGAAGATGAAATGGAAGAGAAGCATGGTAGGGAATGGGTTTCAAAGCATGGGAGAATATGGAGGAAATGAGGGGGGAAAAGAGGGTGAATGAAATGAAATGGAACGAGGGCAAAAATGAAGTTTGATCCCCATCACACCTTGCCAGCAACATTTTTTCTCCTTTCCACTAAACTATAAGGAAAATTGAATCATTTGATGCTCTTTGATAGTCAGGGTATAATTCCCTATTTAGGGAGGTTTCCTAGCATGTTCAATCCATAAGGTATGTCATTAATACTATGACAAATTTGCATAGAATAAGAGGGGTTGTGACCCTTAGAGAGAGGTTTATCTCTGCAATATGTACCTCAAATTTGGAAGATGGTTTGGATAAGTATGTGAGGAGATAGCAAATCCAAAGGAAGGTGGAACCTGAGTAGAAGATGGAGCAGAATAAATGTGCCATATGAGGAATGGATTGACATGAGGAGGAGTTTTTTTTGTTGGACTGTCCATGGAGTTTTGGACAAAGATCTGAAGAAGCCTATAAACAGTTAGTGAATGGATTGTTAATGGATGATTTGTGACCCTAGTTTAGTCATCTACAAATTGTTAGAAGGATGATAAGATGAGTAGTTCAGATTTGTTCATAGATTGGATAACAAAAAATTGGCACACAAGAATAGTGATTTTGAGAGGACTCAAATCACTATTAGGTGGACTATTTGAAGAGCCCTAGATGAGGACAGTGTTGTGGGAACTAGATCAATAAAAAAATTTACTGTGGTTGGGAAAATTGATGGCAGTCTAAGTACAATTGGAGGGTTGTTAGATGACTATAAAATAAGAGCTCTAAGTCTTGTACTTGTGAAGGAAAACAATACTGGTAGAAGGGTAGGTGTATTGGGCCTAAGGACGTGTAGAATTTGAAGGACTAAAGTAGAAGTCAAATGGGCTAGCCAACTAGCCCCGTTTCACTGTATTGTAGAGTATTGTGTCATTGAGAAGAAGGGAAAACTCCATATCCCTAGAATTGTCATCTTGGAGCAGCAGTATGGCAAAAGTGGGTAGACCAAAGATTTGTTCACAACAGAGTTGTGAACAACTAATCGAAAAATTTAAGTGTTGGAGACCTTAAAGGAAAAAAGAGGTAGATAGAGGGAATTTTTTTTTTTTGAGCTGAGTTCAGTAACATAAAGGAATTTAGGTCATTGATAGAGGCAGAATGAGAAGTTTCATAATGGGAGGAAAGAGGTCCTGCCAAATGTGTTTAAGACATGTGGATTGAAAGGGCTATGTGTGTCCACCATAAAAAATTGGGTCAGGTGTTGTCTTGTTCAAGGTATATTGGTTGTCAAAGGACTAACACCAGGCCCTAGTTGTATTCCTTGTATCAGTGTGACTGTAAAGGGCCATCATCCCTGGTACGAGAGCTCCAGCTTATTCTATTACAGTTTGTAATTTAATGAAGAAAGGTTTGAAAAAGTTACAAATTTTCCTATGCACTAATTGATTCCTTGTTGTGTGTAGATTTCATTATGAAAATTTGATGTGTTGTGTCACTTGAGTGTGTTTGCATCAAAGATTCTAAGACCAAACCCAAATTCTCATGTCGTGGAAATTCAACATATGCCTTGTTCACCTAAGAACTACATGTAACTCATATTAGACTACTCATGTCCAATCTCAATTGATCCCACTTAACAAGTTACCAAGACAAGGCTCATCATACCAAGACAAGGCTCATCACATACAACTGTGGTCATAAAACAACTAATAAACATAGTTTACATCTTGACATGCCATAACACCTGATATGTCCTAAATGCCTTGGAATTGTGTGGCATGTGTTAGCATCCCCTACATTCCTTGACATTATTTTACGCTCCCTAACACATCGTAGCACTTCCTGACACACCTTGGTAGTTTAACACACCTTGGCATTGCCTAGCATATAACCTTGTAACTTCCTCCTTAACACACCTAGAACTCATTGACACTTCATATCACACACTCTTATTCTTTCATTTCCATGAATTTTGATCTAGTGCTTCCTTGTGTTTACCTAACACTCCCTAACACTCCCTAGCATGCATTAGCACACCCTAACACCTGACACATCTTGGCATGCCACCCTATCACTCTAGCATTCATTGGAACTACCTAGCATACCTTTTCACTCTCTCCTTAGCACACCTAGAGCTCATTGAAAATCCCAGTCGCAAATTCGTATTCATTCATTTTCATGCATTTTTACCAAGTGCTCCCTTGTGTTTCCATATCATTCCTTAACACTCCTTGGCACGTGTTGGTACACCCTAACACCTAGTACATCTTGGCATGTTGCCTTGGCCTCTAGCATTCCTTAACACTGCTTAGCATACGTTGTCAATCCCTCCTTAGCATAGCTGGAAGTCACTGACACTTCCAATCACAAACTCTTATTTGTTCATTTCCACACATTTTGACGTAGTGTTCCCTTGTGTTTCCCAGGCACTCCTAGTTAACACTTCCTTGCACGCGTTGGCACATCTTGGATGCATCCCAACCTGGCACTCTATCATTCCTTATCACTTCCAAGCATGCCTTGTCACTCCTCCTTATCACACATGAAACTCGTTGAAACTCCTTCTCACACACTATTATTCATTCATTTCCATGCATTGTGACATAGTGCTACCTTGTGTTTCTCTAGCACTCCCTAAAACACCTTGGCACACATTGGCACACCCTGGAACTTGGCACAACTTGGCATGCTTTCCTAGCACTCTATCATGCATTGGAATTGCCTAACATACCTTGTCACTCCCTTCTTAGCACACCTAGAACTTGCTAACACTCCCTCTTTAACACATGGCATGTCTTGGCATGCCTAGCATGCCTTGACACTATCTGGAACATATTAGCACACCCTAACACTTCTTGAAATTCCATAGCATTTCCTAGTATGCCTTGTCACTCCCCCCTTGCCACGCTTGACACTCGCTAACACCCCCAACACACTCTCTTATTCATTCATTTCCATTCTTTTTAACTCGATGATTTATGTTTGATGGGGTGCATGTATAAAAAGAGTTCCTTTAAGAGAATTAAAAAATGATCTCACCATTACTGACATAAGTAATTGAGAGATTCTACTTGAATGACTTTAGGAAACTACACAATAGATTTTAAGAATGGCATTTTTATGGTTTTTTGTTATGGTGTGAGAATGGTAAGAATTGAGTGGTCAATAAGGTGTGTGATTGCTTAGAATACCTTCTCACTCCCTCCTTGGCATGACAACTATCACTCATTGCCACTCCCTACATACATATTCATTCACTTCCATGTATTTTTACCTATTCTTCCCTTGTGTTGTCCTAGTACTCCTTAACACTCCTCAACATGCATTGGCACTCTCAACTTAAAACTTTTCGACATGCCCTGCCACTTCATAACATGCATAACACTCCCTGACACACATTGGCACTTGGCTTCTAAGTAATTCAAAACTTAGTAGAAGTTTGGAAGGGTCCAACCTCCTCATCAACAACAACTTCACTATTGAAGCTTACCCTATCAGTGTCAATATCAATCAACCTATAAACCTTATACTGTTGTTGTACCATATAATCAATAGCTTTTCTCTTTGGATCTAATTCGGTTATCTTCTTAGCTAGAATCCAAGTGTAGGCAGTAGAACCAAAACTTTAATATGACTTACTTGGACTTTCTTCCAAACCATGGTTCTATGTGACCTTCTACTTCATTAATGCTTTGAACTTTTGAAATTCATTAAACACATCATATTTTGATTATAGAAAATATACCCACATTTTCTACTGAAATAATCAACAAACAGAAGGAAATACCTAGCACCAGTGGTTGATGTCATGTTCATTGGTCCACATATGTCTGAAAGTACCAATTGAAGGACCCTCTATGCTCTCCAAGCTCATCCTTCATAAAATGGTATTCAATGTAGCTTCCTTGCCTGACAAGCTCTACAAACTCTGTGGATCTTTTATAGAATGTTTGGAATTCAATATTGTCACCATGACCTGGACCACCTATATCTAGATCATAAATTACTAGTCTAGGAGACTCATCATGCTCAAAATCTTCCACCCCCCTTCAAGTGCAGCTACCTGAAGCTTGACGCCTGAATCCTCAACCCCTTCCAGCTTCTAAGTAATTCAAAACTTAGGAGAAGTTTGGAAAGGTCCAACCTCCTCATCAAAAACAACTTCAATATTGAAGCTTACCCTATCAGTGTCAATATCAATCAACCTATAAACCTTATAGTGTTTTTGTACCCTATAATCATTATCTTTGTTGTACCCTTAAACCGCTAAACCACTAACACCTAACCCCTAACCCCTTAACCCCTTAACTCCTAAACACCTAAACCGTTAATTCTTAACCCATAACCCATTAACCCCTCACCCCTAACTCCTCAAATCCTTAACTGCTAAATCCCCTAACCCCGAAGCCCCTAATACCTAATCCCTTAACCACTAAATAATTATTCACCTAACCCCTAATTGTGCCTAAATCACCTAACCCCTAAGCCCCCAATCCCTAATCCCTTAACCACTAACTCATTATTCCCCTAACCCCTAAATGCACTTAAATCCCCTAAACCCCAAATCCCTAGTGGTTTAACCACTAACTCATTTCCCCCAACCCGAATCCATAATCCCTTAACCAATAACTCATTATTCCCTTAACCCCTAAATGTGCCTAAATCCCCTAACCCATAAGCTCCCAATCCCTAATCCCTTAACCCCTAAGCTTCCAATCCCTAACCCCTTTACCACTAACTCATTATTCCCCTAACCCCTAAACTCTAAACCTCTAACTCCTAAGCCCTTATTCCCCTAACCCGTAAGCCCCTAATCCTTAATCCCTTAACCACTAACTCATTATTCCCCTAACCCTTATAACAATCCTTAAAATCTGTGGGATTATCCATTTCAAATGAGAGCAGGTCTAGTTGGGACCTACGATCAGGTTAATTCCCCCTTGTTGGCACGGTGGAATACCATGAGCAAAACCATGGGTGGCAAAAACCTCTCCTAAATTTGCTATTTTATCTCAATTTTATTTTAATAGTTAATTAATTAATTTCTTTAAAAACCCTTCTAGATAAATCACATATTTTTTAAATACGACACCTTTCTATGCGGTTCATCATCAATGTTTTTAAAATAAATTTATTAGAATGAAATTGAATTGATTTTTGAAACTTCCTTTTAAACAATTGTCAACATTACAAAAAATCAAGAACTACCCTCACCATCCATCAAAACAACAATAGATATGATATTAAAAATGATATTTGGAGAGTATAATATTAAAAATAATGTTTGGAAAAATAGAAAGATGGAGTATTCATTTTTCATTTAAATTTTAGACATCAAATTAAAATAACACATCTCCCCGCCCAAAACACATCTCCTGCTCATCTCCCGCTGGCTTAGTGATTAGGGCTTTTGTTGTGGGTCTTATTCTATCACACCCGAGGGAAAGCTATCAGTCAACATGGAAATAATTTTGTCTCTCCTCTCTATGCGTGCAGTAATTTCTGCTTCTATCTACATCAGAAAGGGTCTTGATCTGTGTAAGTTTCGAGCATTAACAACCTGTTTAATATTTTTGAAGCAACTTCTTTATCCTTGTGTCCATTTCCTGTGTATTTATTAGTATCTGGTTTGGTTTCATAATTTCAAAGAGTAGACTTTCATCCCCTTAAGGGAATCTTCTTTTATACAAGGATTTCCTCTGCGGCCAATAGATTCATTGCTGAACAGTGCATAAGAAATAGGCTACAGAAACTACATTCCAAAAACTTTGATATGCATAAATTAGCACAAATTAATTACATAACCAAAAAAACAAAAACAACATAATGGATTATGAGCTTGACTTCTTATTACCATTAGTTAAAATGTTGATGATGATTTTTCTTCTTTACATTTGTCCAAACTTGTAATTTGACCAAACTCATAATGCCTTTGCTGAAATCTTTGTTATTTCTAGTGTATATATCATAACCGGTTAAATCCCCTTTTTGGATTTTGGGTTTCTGGATTTACTGACACAGTAGACTATATGGTGATCTTCCAGAGAGCCAAACCACCAATTAGATGAGTTAGACGACGGGTTACAATGTAACCTGTTTCAAATCAACACTTTTTTAGATGATTTTATTTTTTATTTCTTTTGAAAATCAAGGATTGAGGTTTCTCAAAATCAATTTTGACAGAGATTTTTTTTTACCAATCCCCTAAGCCCATTAAAAACCACCTTATAGCTATAAGATTATCAAGCATAAACATGCCCTTTCAATCGAATCTAATTTTCCATATCCAACTAGCTGTCAACAAAGACAAAACCTTCTGTAATTTTAACCCTTCTTGGTAACTACTTCTTTAACAGACTCAACAAAGGTGTCACATGGAGGAAATTATCTTGAAAATAATCCCTGATTTTTCATCTGATCTCTAAAAATTTGCCACTAGAATCTCAAAAGGACAAATCCACTGAGAATTCTATGTTCTCTTCAGGTGCTAGGAGAAGAATTTAGTAGACACAGCCCCTTAGACGATTTGGGGAATGAGTGCCCTAATCCTAAGCCCCTGCCCCTGTACCAGTACAAGGATATTTTTTTATGTCCTATCAGACTGTCTAGAACTTACACATATTTTTCACAACTTCATTTGTGAACAAGATCCTTTGTTAATGATTCTGTTACCGATGACCTTTCATGCTTGATGTGCTGATTGAAAGTAATGATGCAATACAGATTGAGGCCAAGCATGCATCTGTTGTGTCAATGAAGTAAATGATCTTTCATACACATAACTGTGAAGCCATCTTACATATATGAGAGGTCAACCATGTTATTGTAAGCAAAGATAAATAAGCCAAAGATCAACCATACCACTGGTATGGTATACCACTGGTATGCCAATAAGCTGCCACTAAGATACTACAACCACTGTGATATCAAGCGCAACGGAATATCATAATTATGCCAAGTCATAAGAGCAATGTTCATGGCCATATATAGAACAGAGACTGAGGTTCATAGATGTACTGAAATCAGAGGTCAGGATCCCTATCCAAACAGAGGGAGAGATGAATTTATGCAGTCCATAGCCAAAATGAAATAAAAAAACTGTACCTTCTAAACTATGCCAAGATAATATGCATAGTTATCCAACAGGGCCATGTGAAGATAATATACAAACCTATATAAAGGTTAGAAATGTTATGTCAGAAGTATTGATTATGGAATCAGATGCTTTCGCTTGTAATAATCATTAATCCTAGGTCTTCTAGACTGTCTCTTTCTTTGATTTATTTTGAAAAGAGAAGAAAGATAGATGGCTGAGATCAACTTAGATTTACCATATATCAGGGACTTGCCAAAGCACCATGATTTCTGGACTGTCATATCAATACTGATTGTATGTCGGACTGTAAGTCTGAAGCCATACTTACCGCATTCAAACATTATACATCATCTGAAGTAACTAGAAAAGTGAGGATGTGTTTTTAACATTGCTTCAGGTATCATGACTTCATTTTGATACCTCTGCCTAAGTTGAAGTTGAATCTTTAAACACCCTTATGTGGATGACGGAATGTACAAAATTGACTTAGATGCTATTAAAACATCATTCGCATTCAGTCAATCTTGAAACTCATGGACTGGTCCTTGTAAAAGCCTCTTATGAACAATCTAATAGAGGAGAGCTGGTAAAATTGCATCAAGGTAATATTGCAGAAATGAGAAACAATATGTGAATAGATATGACTTAGAGAATTTATATTTAATCAGGACATTATCGACCAAACTTAGATTCTAGAATTGGCCATGAGGAATAAGATCCAGATACTTGGATCAACCAGCCAAAAAAAACTTTACTGCTGAGATAATGAATTAATAAAAGTGTTCAAAAATTGAGTCACATCATACTGGGATTATGACTCTAAGAGTGATAATCATTTTAGGTATCTCCACAGGTCGGCTCTTTTAAAACATATATATATTCTTAGAACTGAGATGCTATGGTACTACATGAGTCTGCAAATACATAAGTCTGCAAAGCATATTTTCAAACAAAATGTCTGCTTTTGTACCTTTGTTTGAGTTGATCAAGGATATGCCTGAAGTAGGAAGCTTGACTTCTTTTCTTGGATGCATAAGCATTAAGGCATGCCTTTGAAAGATACAAATGCCATGAGTTTGAGAGGGACTCAACTCCTTTTGTAACTTCACTATGAGGCACCCAACAAGGCCTTAGGAGGGCTTTCAATCAATTTAAATTCTTTATCAGAAGGGAAACATAATATCGGTCACCCACAGATGTATACGATGCTTGGATCCCATAGGTGGTACATAATTCAAATTGCTTGAAAAACTTCTTAAATGATGGGTCCCTTTGTTGACTTTGTCAAGAGTTTGATTAGCCATTCAAGTTCACTGAATTCTGAGGTGGATCAGTGGATTGGAAATCTCAGACCTCATATTATGTGCCCAGAACTGGACTCTTCTAATCATGATATTTGAACCAGGTCTTGTATGATCTTCAAAAAGGAATTTCACTCTTTATCCACAAAACTGTGGGTTGGTCACTGTGATGCACCAAATTTATATCATAATTTCATACTATCTGATCCTTTGAGGGTGAAAGAGGCCATGAAGATTTGACAACATTTCTAGTGATTGCTTTCCCTCTTTCTTGGGCTTGTCCTCAGCCTAGCTCTAATACCATGTTAAATTTAGCTTAACATGTTCTTAGCATAGGACAGTCACATCAATTTTTATATATAGCCCAATTATCAATCCATAGCAAACACATCCATTAAAATCATGATGACTGTAACTGATAAAAGAACATAAGAAAATAATGCAGAGGATAAGCCAAGACAAGAGGACACATGAATATAACTCAAGCCAGGGAAAAATCCCAAGTCGGAAAAAACCCTTGATCAGTTCTTATTATTCATAATCTAATGTTCAACAGAGAGAGAGAGAGAGAGTACAATGATTTAAAGTCAATACTGACTTTCCAAATAAAAGGTCTGACCTCTAAGCTCTTAGGCTCAATGAAACTTCTATTATGAATATTGGTTAGGATATGAACACAGATAGCTTCGAGGACTGATGTCGGCAATCTGGGTCACTGGTTAGGGCTTCTTGATTCAACTTTCTTTTCCATTACAGTGATGTACCATAATCTAATCTCTGATATAGAGCTTTGAGGCTCCTCCTCAACAATCCCTTCCCTTCAAAACTCCTGAATAAGTGGCAAGATAAACAACCCAAAACTCATGAAAGCAGAGGAGGGCTTGACCATGCTTTCAAACCCTTCAAACAACTTAAAAATAGGCTGTTGCAGTGGCTTTCTTCCTGCGGTCTATAGCAGAGATAAACCTCACAAAAATGCACAGAAAAATCAACTAAAGATATGTTGCCTTGCACAGAATTCTTATCCTCCAACTCTGGCTCTTATCCAACACAAAATCTACACCCAAAACAGAGATACGTTGCCCAGACAGACCTTCCATCCTCCATGCATTATGTCACAAACCTAGAGAGCTGGTAAAATTGCATCAAGGTAATATTGCAGAAATGAGAAACAATATGTTGACAGATATGACTTAGAGAATTTGTATTTAATCAGGACATTATCGACCAACCTTAGATTCTAGAATTGGCCATGAGGAATATGCTCCAGATACTTGGATCAACCAGCCAAAAAAAAACTTTACTGCTACGATAATGAATAAATAAAAGTGTCGAAAAATTGAGTCACATCATACTGGGATTATGACTCTAAGAGTGATAATCATTTTAGGTATCTCCATAGGTCGGTTCTTTAAACCATATATATATTCCTAGAACTAAGATGTTGTGGTACTACATGACTCTACAAATACATAATTCTGCAAAGCATATTTTAAAACAAAAGGACTGCTTTTGTACCTTTGTTTGACTTGATCAAGGATATGCTTGAAGTAGGAACCTCGGCTTCTTTTCTTGGATGCATAAGCATTAAGGCATGCCTTTGAAAGATACAAATGCCATGAGTTTGAGAGGGACTCAAATCCTTTTGTAACTTCACTATGAGGCACCCAACAAAGCCTTAGGAGGGATTTCAATCAATTTGAATTCTTTATCAGAAAGGCAACATACGATCGCTCACCCACAGATGTATATGATGCTTGGATCCCATAGGTGGTACATATTTCAAATTTCTTGAAAAACTCTTTAAATGATGGGTCACTTTTTTGACTTTCTCAAGAGTTTGATTAGCCATTCAAGTTCACCGAATTTTAAGGTGGATTAGTGGATTGGAAATCTCAGACCTCATATTATGTGCCTAGAACTAGACTCTTCTAATCATGATATTTGAACCAGGTCTTGTATGATATTCAAAAACAAATTTCGCTCTTTATCCACAAAAATGTGGGCTGGTCACTGTGATGCACCAGATTTATATCATAATTTCATACTATCTGATCCTTTGAGGGCGAAAGAGGCCATGAAGATTTGACAACATTTCTAGTGATTTATTTCCCTCTTTCTTGGGCTTGTCCTCAGACTAGCTCTAATACCATGTTAAATTTAGCTTAACATGTTCATAGCATAGGACAATCACATCAATTTTTATATATAACCCAATTATCAATCCATAGCAACCACATCAATTAAAATCATGATGAATGTAACTGATAAAATAACATAAGAAAATAATGCAGAGGATAAGCCAAGACAAGAGGACACATGAATATGGATCAAGCCAGGGAAAAACCCCAAGACGGAAAAAACCCTTGATCAGTTATTATTATTCATAATCTAATTTTCAACAGAGAGAGAGAGAGTATAATGATTTAAAGTCAATAATGACTTTGCAAATAGAGATGCGACCTGCGAAAGCTCTTGGGCTCGTAATGAAGCGCTGTTGAATGCGGTTGAGGTGTAGACACGAATGCTTCAAGAACGGATATTTTGCAATCCAGAGAAGTCCTTTGATTGGGGCTTCTTGATTCAACTTTCTTTTCCATTACAGTGATGTACCATAATGCCAATGCAAGTATAGGCACGAAACCATATAAGCCAATCCCTTCCTTGACAATCTACGGATATGGGTGACGGAGATAAACAACCCCAAAAATCATGAAGAAAGCGAGAGGGGAGGGTTTGACGCAGCATAAACCTCAAACAACTTAACAACGGTACATTGTAATGGTTTACTTCTACACCATGTATGGCAGAGGCTAAACCTCACAAAAATGCACGAGAAAAATCAGCCCAGATACGTTGCCTTGCAAGGCTTCCCCATCACTCAGCGTGGCTCTTATCCAACACGAAATCTACACCCAAAACGAGGATACACTTTGCCCGGACAAGCCTTCCATCCTCCGCCCATTATGTCACGGTTTTGGAGGAAATTTGGTAAAATTGCATCAAGGTAATATTGCAGAAATGAGAAACAATATGTTGACAGATATGACTTAGAGAATTTTTATTTAATCGGGACATTATCGACCAACCTTAGATTCTAGAATTGGCCATGAGGAATAAGCTCCAGTTACATGGATCAACTAGCCAAAAAAAAAAATACTACTGAGATAATGAATAAATAAAAGTGTCCAAAAATTGAGTCACATCATACTGGGATTATGACTCTAAGAGTGATAATAATTTTAAGTATCTCCACAGGTTGGCTCTTTTAAACCATATATATATTCTTAGAACTGAGATGCTATGGTACTACATGAGTCTACAAATACATAAGTCTGCAAAGCATATTTTAAAACAAAATGACTACTTTTGTACCTTTTTTTGACTTGATCAAGGATATGCCTGAAGTAGGAACCTCGACTTCTTTTCTTGGATGCATAAGAATTAAGGCATGCCTTTGAAAGATACAAATGCCATGAGTTTGAGAGGGACTCAACTCCTTTTGTAACTTCACTATGAGGCACCCAACAAGGCCTTAGGAGGGCTTTCAATCAATTTGAATTCTTTATTAGAAGGGAAACATAAGATCGGTCACCCACAGATGTATATGATGCTTGGATCCCATAGGTGGTACATAATTCAAATTGCTTGAAAACCGAGCCCTAAACAGAGATGGGTCTGATAATAACCTCGACCCTGCCACCTGTGTCCAGCGTTATATGTCGTCCTATTTCAGAGGAGAAGATGAGCCCTTCAATGTGTCGAATGAGGGAGAAATCACCCCTTTATATACTAATCGGTGGAGTCGAAAGGACGTGACTTTTGAGCTTCTTGAGCCAACTTATAAGGGAGGCCGACCTTGGTTGCCAATTTTAACAAAAATCCATCATGCATTGTAGTTGAACTTCTTACTCAATCACTTTTTCTTGCTCATGAATGCTTATGTTAAAGTTAGGCATTAATGAGTCTTGTTGTTGCCTAGATATTGTAAGCAGATAAACAATTTAATTATATTGTATTTTTATATATCAATTATACCTGGACATATTCACTCAACAATTAACATACTCGCGTGAGCTTGAGCTGAGGGCCATAGGCTGGATCTGATTGGATAAACTCTTCCACATCCGCATCAGTCCACTTGGGCAAAGGTTTGTCCCTGCCAAGGATCTGCTTATACTTGTTCAAATACGAAAACCTCTCCTTCCAAAATTCCTTCCTCACCCCCCAGAATGACGATTCCTGTTATGATGAAGTGTTCTCTCCCCCCATTTTTCTCCAACCTCCCAGTGATCCTTTTATCTTGCGGACTATTTGAATAGTTCAAGGCTTGTCAAGTTTTATCACTGTTTGAAGGACTAACCAAATAGAACTGTAGGTTCGTGCTTCCACAAGGACACACCCAAGCTTGTAGATCTGAGGGAAGTGTAACCACAAGTCAGCAAACATGTGGCCAATCCACGTTTCTATGAGCCTCCACGAGATTGTTGTACTCAGAGCTTCTTGTCCAATAGGTTTGAGCTCTTTTTATTCTCTGTGGATTTGAGTTATGCACTTCAAGAGGATTCGAGCTCCATACAAGTGTGAATTATGCCACCACATGTCTAAGGAAGAGGCCGTATTACTCCAAATGTGAGCTTATGCCTCAATCTCATATATGCATACGCTGCAGAGGATCGATGTCACATATATACATCGCATTGTAAGGGTATGGCACAATGTCGAGACCAATGATTAATGTGAAGACAATTTTTGAATGAATCTTAAATGGATAAACCCACTACAGAAATCACTTATCACTGAATAGAATCTGCACGTCCAAATCTTGTTGTCAAATTACAACAACATTGTTACGAGTATGTTCTTGAAACATGTTAGAAGATTTTCATTCTACTGAAACGTTTATTTAATAAAGAGATTACAGGTTTATGTGGTCTGAGACTGTCAAACGTCTTTGTTTCAAAAACCGAACTGCCACCACCTTGATTTTTCTCCAGTTGTGCTCCTCGCTTATTTATCCTCTACGTACATATTTTTCTGATGTTGTTTAACGACTATAGGGGTATGTGGAGACCACTGAGGTTGTTGTTTCCATATTGACTTCAACGCATCATTTATATATATATATATATACATATGTTTGGGAGCCGACAGTCATATTTTTAATAGCCAACATATCTTTAGTATATTATTTAAAAACATTATTTGTCTACCATGTGATGTATGCATTACATCTATCTACATGGATCATATAAGACCTTGTCTGCCATGAAAGTGTTGTATCACATGAGTGATGTATTAAACTATGCTACCAGCGTTATGTCTCCATGTATGGTCATAGGGAATATGTATGCCATGTTTGTCTACCATTAATCAAAGTTAGTTCATTGTTGTTAGTAAGGAATTTTTATGTTGTTTCAAAACATATTTGGAACCAAGGATTATGTTTATTAAATATGTATGGTAGTGTGTATTGTAGCATAAGGTAATGTTTGGTAGTGTAAATGTATGGTAGCATAAGGTAATGTATGGTAGTGTAAATGTATGGTTATGGTTTTAGGGATTTTAAAGGAAGGTTTAGAATTTAGGATTTTATAAGATAGGGCTTTTAAGATTTTATGTGCTTAGGATTTACGGTTTGTGCAACAACATAGGTATTAGCATAGATGTAGGGTTTTCATTATCTTCAACAAGGACATCATTCTATTGACATTAATGACAACCATAGACCAACAATATCCCCCTTTGTCATTGATGGCAATATTCTCGCCCTTCAACATTCTCTCCCCTTTTGACGTCAATGGCAAATGGGTTGCCCAAGTGCTCCCACAATCATGTTGCTTCTTTTATCATATTTTCTTCATCAATAATAATTATTCATAGGTAGATATGTTTCTCTCATTGTCATGGTGCTCTTCAATTAACTTGCTCCCCCTAAGACTTTGCATATATTCATGTAAATAGTCAATCGACTCCCCTTGTCTACATAACCTCTGCTAGCTCTTTTTTTTTCCTTCGACAAGAAAGATTGCATCCTTGTGATCAAGTGGAAGACATATTCAACAATGGTAGATTGGGTGCATAAAAAATAATGTTCCTTTAATGGAGATGATCTTTATATATTGTCCATATGTGATCCATCAACGAATTCATAAGACTCTTCACGGATTGTTTCTGCAAGAATAGTCACGAGTCACCAGCCCCCCCTAATAGTATGCATGGTCTCCTTTTTGGCATAGTATCATCTTCAAACACTTGGAATATCAAGGATGAATTCATCAATTCAACAACATGAGTTGTTGGCTGTAGTGTTCAAGAGACTTCTGGATTCAACTTTCTTCCTTCTCCATACTTGTGTAACTTTCTTCTCTGGCTTGTTTGTCATGGTTTTAGCTTGTTTAGGAATCCAAGTCAAGTTACAATCATGTGCCATATGTCCAATGCTATGGAAATTGAAGCACTCTATCTTGTTCATGAATAAGAAATCATGACTTCTTGCAAAATTGCTTATAGGAGATTGATAGGGACCATTATATTTGTCTTTGTGATATGCCCTACAATATTTTTCCATGTGCCCAAAGTTTGTACAAGAATAACAACATCCAAGAAATATAATTTGGTACCTGGGAGATGAAGAGTTCCTTGAAGTACTTCTGAAGTCTTTTTACTTTGGAATTCTTTGATGATATTCATTTCCTTTTGTATTCTTGACACCATCTGTAAGTCTCCTTGGAGTAGGGTTTATTTTAATTTCATCTTGACTCTTACCTTTGCTGGAACTAGGAGTATCATTTCTTCCTGGCTTCCTCACATCCTTGTTTTTTGATGCATTATCATCCTTGCTTGAGGATTCATTTGCATAGCCAAGCCCTAATTTATAAAGGGGGGACCTTTGATGACTTAGGATGTCATATAGGGTTTGAGAGCTTTTCAATTTCTTATTCAACAAGTCAACTTCCTTCTTAAGAGAGACAATTTCTCCTTTCAACTTTTCACAATCTTCATCTTTCATAACTAGTTGCTTCTTCATTTCTTCCATCATCCTTGTTGCTTCATGTGCTTCATTTTTAATGGAGCTGATATTTGATTTCATTATGAAGACTTCTTCATTCTTCTTTTCTAGACTGCTCTCCATTTATTCTTTTATTCTTGTAGCTTCACATGTTTCGGCCTTGAAAAGATTGATGCTTGATTTTAGTTTGAAGATTTCTTCATCCTTTTCTTCTGGTTGGCATATCATGGTGTTTCTCTCATTTTCTACTTCATCAACTTGTCCTTCTATGAATGCAAAAGTTTCCATCACCTTCTTGGCTCCTTGTGCTTGTTTCCTTGCTTCTTCTAGTTGAGATCTAAGAGACGAGACCTCTTCCTTGTATTGACCAATCTCCGCTTCAAGATTGTTCAAGATCTTAAGTCTTTGTTCAAGGTGGCTTGACAAAGTTTCTTCCCTTTTTTTTGCCTTATCCAATTGATTTGTCATAGATATGACTTCTTCATGATGCTTTCTTTTGTTTTGATGAAATTCCTCCTTAAGTTTAGCGAGCTCTTCATCTCTTTCTTGAACTTGAAGCTTGACAAGGTCAACTTCCTTCCTTGTCTTGTTTTGGTCACCAACTGGTGCTTTCTTCTTAAGTTCCCCATTTTCATTTTTCAACCTGTTAATCTCTTCCATGGAAGCCATAAGTTTATTTAGGAGATCTTCTTCAAAGTATTCTTTGTTCTCTTCATATTCTATGTCTTCTTTAGCCTTGTTTTCATCTCTCTTATCTTCAACTTCCTTGATGGATTTTGGACTTCTTTCTTGTTTTCCATCATCGTTTTGACTAGAGATCATTGTCAACGCTCCTTTTGAGTGAAGATCATGAAGTTTGTCCCATATGAATTTTGCTGACAAACATTTTTCAAAATTGGCCTTCAGAGAATTTGGTAACCCATTCAAAATTGCCTCCATTTCTCTTGTATTGTACTTCTTAGGAAGGAGCTACTTAACGATGGTTGCCTCTCTGAAAGTTGATGGTATTGATTGTTCATTAGTATATTGAAAAATTCATTTCCAGGGATTAATGTTTCAATTTTATCAAGTGTCTCTTATTTACAAGATGGACTTTGCATGCACTCAGTTCATTGGAGCAAGGATTTCTGGCTTGCCTTGAATATTGAAAACATGTTACAGAAGTGATCCCTAAAGATGGAGCATCATTGAAAACGATTTAAGCTCCTCTCATTGGATGTTTTCTAAACCCTCTGCTTCTGATCCTTCCCCTTGTCATCTTCATTTGTTTACAAGGCATGAAAAAGATACCCATAAGTCTAAGTTTCAGCCCAAAAGAAATTGTAATGATAGTGGAAATGTTACGAGAATATTGTTATTATCACTTATGGTCTGCCCGTTCTAATGAGGGGTCTCTTAAGCAAAGATTTCTCAACACATATTTCAGTGGCTGAGAAAAAGGAAGGATAAGGTTAAAATGATTATAGTCAACAATCCCAGTTACAAAAGTGTTTGTTGTGGACTTCCCAATCCATGGTGGGAATGCCTCTGCTACTAAGTACGATAATTCTTACAATTCAAAAAAAAAAGGAAAAACAATTCTAAGCCCACAATTAGTCTTAATCATGACTTACTACTTCACTTTAGACAAGGATGCTTTGTTTGTGAAAAATTGTTGCATTATAGTTAATGGTAAATCTTATTTCACAAGATCATGTGACTTTTCTTAATTTTCCTTCAAAATGTTAACCTTGGTCTAAAATTTTAGGGTTGGATGAAGGATAAGGAACAAATGCAAGTTATGAAGGTCCGTCAATTCACTTTTGCTATTGACCACTCTTTGATAGTATTAAGTATGGTGGCGCTCTTGTTGACTGTTGTAGTCTTATTCCTTGGAAGGTTTTATCAACACGATTGCCATGCAAGCTATTATACATTTTCTTGAAACTTCCCTATTTTTGCAGAGAAGTTAGCTTCATGCTAGTGATTAATTTGAAACTGTATTTTAGTGGAAAAATTCACTGTTTTTTGGTGGAATAGTTCATAATTTATTCTGATCTTTTTTTGCAAGTGTACTAGTCATGATGATAAATGTGTGGTTTACTTCAGAGGGTTCTTAGTTATTTCTAGATACGCTTTTCATAATTTGCTTTGAATACCTCTGTAGTGCTTTACCTTCATATTTTATCCCCTGCAAAATTTTTCTTGAGGTCCATGTTGTTATGTTTATTGGCTGTTTCTGTGGAAAATTTTTCCTGAGGTCTGCAAGGTAAATCCAAATGAAAAAAATATTGTTTTACATATTCATATTTCTTCAAGACATTCTTGTGTGATACTTGAATTTCATAAATCAAGATTTCTATTTCGTTATCTATATGAATATATAAGAACATGCCCATGGATTGTTCATATTTCTCAAATTGTGGAGTTTTTCCTTTCCTGTTGCACATTCTTTTATATCGTTATGTTGTGATTCAAATTTCTAGTTGTGCTTTCCAGTTATTCTCCTATGTAGTACATGCTTTGTTAGATTATTCAAAAGTTATTCTTGTTGTCTTTTTATTATGTATATTGAACATATTATTTCTAGCAACTTTTGATCTTCCTAGATTTTCTATTCCTTTGGTTTATCTTTGCACCTTTAGGGGCAATTGCTAGTTTAAAGTCTAATTCTTTAAAGGGTGCTAGATCAATGGAAGAGCACTTGCTTTAGAAGCAGGAGGTTGGTGGTTCGATTCCATCGTGCCCTGACATTCATAGGGAATGAAAACGATCATTTTTTGGTGACAAATGCTCTTTTGACCATCACCAATAAGCTTATGGTGACATTTTTCGACCCTCACCAAAATATGAAATGGTGACGGTCAACGAACGCCACCATATATACACATCAATAGTGACGACCATTAAAGGTCCGTCACCATAAATCTTTGTTGTTGATATGAAATGGCGAGGGTCACTATTTGTCATTATAGTCATTATTTGTGATGGACCTTGATGTCACCAATGAGTTTATGGTGACGGTCAATGAACGTCGCCATATATATGCACCAATAGTGACGGCCATAAAAGGTCCATCAGAAAAAATCGTCGTTGTTCATATGAAATGGTGACGGTCACTATCCGTCATTATAATCAATATTTGTGATGGACCTTGAATGTCACCACAACACACACTTTTGGCAACGTTCAGTTTTTTAGTGATGGAGGCTATTGTCCGTCACCATTGCGCATATGAGATGGTGATGGTCATTGTCCATCACTATAAATCATTATTGGTGATGGACCTTGAATGTCACCACAACACTTATACTTTTGGTGACGCCACCTTTGGTGATGAAGGCTATTTTGACTCTCACCAATGAGCTTATGGTGACCATTATCGCCCCTCACCAATGTCCTTTTTTCTTGTAGTGTGATGAGGGTGAGGATGGTGACTTTCCACTACCTCCATTTCCTCCATTGCCCTTCTTTTATTTATCTTCCTCATTGTGACCTCCTGATGATCCTTGGCCTTCCTTGTGAAGTTTGGATCCTTCTCCTTCTAGTCTTTCATTCCTTTCTTGATAAAGGACTCTCACCATTTCAGTCATGTCAAGGAATGTTTTCTGGAACACCCTTTCTTCTTCTTTGGGATCCACCTCTTCATGGATTTCTTCTTCTCCTGGAGGCATGATTATTGCTTCTTCTACTTCTCTTGGAGGTGAACTAGGTGGAGGGGAATGTAGCAATCTTGCCCTCCTTTGCTGTGGCTCACTTTGAGAACCTCTTGCTTCCACCAATTTTCCTTCTGCTTTCTTAAGCTTGAGCCTAGTAAGCATGAAAACCCTTGCAAACAGTTAACAAATCCTTGCACATAAAAAAACCAAAGATTAAAACCTGGCTCTGATACCAAATTGAACTGAAAGGAGTGTATTAGTTCTGTCGTGCTAAGTTTCCTTTCAGTAATATAAACATGTACAATTTGTCTCCATAAGTTTGCTTAAGGAATGAGTGTTTTAACCATGAAACATAGATGAATTAGTGAAATTTAAGCTTGAAAATAAGCCTTTAAAAAACTGAACAACAATGTATAATAGAGAAATACAATCACACATAAGTTTTACACAGTAGGCATGTTGAAGCAGTTCACCCCTCCTGGGCTACATCTGCTAGTCCAACTCCCAATGGCATGTCCCTCTTTGTCATTATGCTAAAAATTGAAAATTACATGTGTTTACAGGCCTCTAATGGCTGTTTTCTCTGCACTAATGGCTCCATATTTCTCAAATTAATCTAGGTAGACTATTTTTTCACCAAACATTGGTCAAAAATTGACCTCCCAATGCACTTTTCCTAATGACAGCTAGAAAATATCCACTAAAAGTGGAGACATGCACTTAACTGGAGTTAAATTTAATGAAAATGCTAAATTTAGGGTCGACGCTATAGTCTCCACCCGATAAGCCGTTAAGTTTAAAGTCAAGTGGTCGGGGTGGTCACATGTCGAACCCTCGCCGTTTGCGTTGCTATCGTTGGGATAAAACTGCAGGTGGCATTGGAACCCAAAGTGATAATGGTTCTGGAAACCGCTTCCAAAACTGTCGCGGTAGCAATCTCCATTCCACACATGTGATGGCTTTAACGTTAATGCTACGAGTCAACAGTTGTATAACTGTCAACATAAACCTTGGAGTAAACCCCACGGATAACATGTGATCGCATTCATTGACCACCAATGGTTAAGGTTAGTGTTGCAGTTTGATATAACATTTTCTGTCAGGTTGGAACATCATGTGACCGCAACCATGGGGCCACTAGTGAGTTGGGACTGCTAGTAATCCCCTCCCCCAACACATAAACATTAACTCAATATATTAATGTGGAAGCCCTACAGGGTTAAAAATCACCCGTAGGTGGACTGGTTAAGCTGCCCGCGCCTGCCCCTGAGGTCTCTGGTTCAATTCCTGTGCTCTCCACAAATTTTACAAGAGCCTCCTAAGGACACGTGGTGGCCTCCAGACTTGCCATGTCTTGCTCATCCGATAGACTAAAAAAATACCATCCACTGGTAAGAAACACTCCTCCGTACCATAAGATTAACGACCCACAACATGCCACATGGTGCAATCCTTTTGACTATGAGAAAAGGGAATATTCCCTAGAATATTCCTGCTGACTGTACCTACATGCTGTCTGGGCATCTAGTCACAAAATTTTTTGTTTTTTGGAAAAAAAGACAAGACACGATATCTTCCTCATACAACATCAATTTTTCGAACCGCTCATGGTGCCGGAATCACAACGATAAGACCTTTTCGGTTGGTTAGGTTCGGACCTGTTTCGAGCACTTTCAATTTTGAGAAAAACACATGATCTCCTGATCACTTCAGGAGGATGAACCTCAGAGAAAATTGATATTAGAACCTCAAAGTTTCATAACTCCTTAACAAATTAAATTCTTTGAAAAGCGTCAAGGTTATGAAGAAGAGGAATTACGAAGGAAACCATAGCAAAACCAAGGACCCCAAGGAACCTTTCTCTCTCCTCTAAGAAGACACATGGCAGTAGGTGATTGGCCCCAAGAAGTTGATGTGGAAGATGATATCAGCATGACGTGGCCACATGATGGACACGTGGTAGCCACTTTCAACATTTTGGGTGACCTAATGGGGAAAATATGTGTGACATGTGTCACTACTTCGGAGATGCCATGTGGAAATAATGACATTATCATGATGTCATCTCAGAGATCATCATAACAGAGGTTGGAAATATCATAACTCATTTATAAAAGCTTTTTGAAAAAGTTCCAATGAGAGGGGCTCCGATGTTGAGTGGTACTTGGTCATGAGGAATCAAAAGATCCAAGGGGCGAGAGAAAATACACTGAGAGATAGGCCCTCGGTAGGGTTTTAAATACCTTAGTACCTGAGTGCTAAGCCTCCGGTCCGATGGAGGAGAAATAGGAAGAGGAACTAATCAACAAGGAGTTAAAGGCCAGTTGGGACGTCGTAATATAGTAATGTTATTTTAATAAAATTTATGATCCACAGGACTCCGAGATATCTAGTGCAATGTTGTATGAAAACCTTCAGTCACATCTCACAGTACTTTGGTAGATAAACAAAAGGGGGCTAAGAAAAAAGGAGTTGGGGGAATCATAATTTTATGGTTTCATAATGTTTCTTTTAAAAGAGTTATGATATATTGAGATATAGTACTGTAATACAAATATTATGGAGGATAAATGGGTCGGAAACTATACAATTCATTCACTTATTAGTTAGTGAAAAACACCTCCAACATCACCACACCAAATTATGGCCTGCTCCAGAAAGAGGGAATTTAAACAGTTAGAGGTAGAAAGCAACAAGAGAACTGGAAGGTAGCCATGGGAGGAACACGGTGATAGAGGAGTGGCCATATCATCAACCCACCATGAACCCATTTAATGAAGCCTGAGTCCAGCTTAGAAAATTAGAAGAATCGATAATGGAGATATTTTGTTGTTTCAATCATGACACCTCCTCTTTTTCATGTTTTGTAAATATTGCATTTTCAAGAAAAGTATCAAGTCTGTTAGGTAATCATTAGGAAAACTAGGTCATTCACATGCTCAAACACATGGGCAGTTCACATAGTTGTAGCATTATGATATATTTGTAAGTTGTATTTGTTCTGTTTCTCCTTATAAAAAGGGAGAAGAAACTCATCAGACGGGTTCCCAAATTATGTTTACAAAGGTTCCAAATTCTGTGTTCAGGGGTTCTGAATTTTTTTTTTCAGAGAGAGTTTCCATGTTTGGTTCTATTTTCATATTCCAGAGGTTGTTTTTTTTTTGAAAATTTCACAAGTTTGGACCCGTGACATGTATTTCATTCTTGAAGATTAATGAAGAATTTTTCTGGTGATTCTAAGATTTGGAACATCTAATATGTGTTCTTCCTCTATGTGTCACTTCATGTGTGTTTTTATTCTTAAAAAATTGTGTAATTTGTAGCTGTTGGATTCACTCTTAAATCATAGATTTACTTATGTTATGTTGTAGCATAAGGTACTCGTGAGATTATATATTGATCTATGTTATGTAATAGCATATGGTACCTGTGAAATTATAGATTTACCTATGTTACGATATAGTATATAGTACATGTGAGATGTTGAGTCAGAATCCTTAAAACGTGCTCCATAATTTATGCACTTCATTTGCTTTATCTTTTCATGATTCAATTCATATTTTTTACATAGGATTATGTGTTTATCAGTCCCTCTGCACCAAATTCCTCTCTTATGTTTCTCCTTTACATGTTTATTGCAACGAAAAATTTAAGTTGCATTCTCTGTGTGTAGGGCACAAAACCTAAAAAATTTATTCTTGGGAATGACATACTATTCATGTGTATATTAAATCTACCTCTGAGAAAGGTAATTGAACCAAAATCTAAATCAATTTACATTTATCTCTTGAGATGCACTGATTCATCTTCAAAAGAGACTAATATGTCCTAGGCATTGGCCTCTCCTCAACCCGGGGGTTGTCTCTAAGAGCGAAAACATCTTTTTGCGCCATTGTCAGGGACAAATCGGAATATTTTCCCTGGGTATGACACTTCTACACCCCATAGTTAGGTGAGAAAAAGGGGGTGTTTGTTGAAGATCTCTCCCCTTGGTGAACCCACTATTTAAAATCTTTGTTTGATCATCCTGGATTTCAAAATACCTCATTCTCGCTCTCACACTTCTCAACATAAAAAACCCCTTGTATTCGACCCTGGGATCTCTCACCTAAAGGGGTTTTCAAAATGTCTCTTCATGCATTATTGGCCAACAAATTTTCCCCATTATATTTTTCTTTCGTTGTTCGTTACCTTCATCATGTTTCTCCATTTCAAGGATGGCATGCCTATTTTCCCAGATTCAATGGAAGTGCAGATGGAAGCCAGACCTAATACCTTAAGGACTTTCAAGAATGCATGGAGCAACAGGGTATTGTTCATGAAGATGTGAAAATGAAATTATTCATGTATTCTTTAGATGAAGAAGTTAGGCTTTGGTACAAAACCCTACCTCATGGCAGCATATCTTCTTTGAAGAGCTTTCACATAGCATACAATGATTTCTACAAAAGATTATATCCACCAATTTCTCTCTTTGAAGGTTGTTATGAATATTTTAATGTTGAAATTATTTCCAAGACTAAGGATTTTTTTGAATATATTTGTGGATCTCAACTCCAAGAAGCACTACCGAAAATCAAGAAAAATAAGAAGGAGACGTTATCAAGCTCCAAACAAACCCTTAGAGACCGTATTTTGTTGAATTTTATGGTTATCCTTTATATTATTTGTATGATTCAGATGGGGTGTTGGGTGATGTAAAACCACAATAGTGTCAGCCATGGGAAGCTACACAAAAAAAGGAAGTTGACAATAGGGTTTACAAACAGACTCCAGTTTATGATTTACATCCTTCACATGGAGAAAAATGTATTATGATAGTCCAAAGACAAACACAAGAAGAAAATGATCCCCAAAAAACAAAGAAAACTTATTATTCTAAGTATATATTGGATTCAACGATTGTCGATCAATTTTACTTGCCCATGTTTATAGTTACCTATGTTTTTGAAGTTCAAGAAAATGTTAATAAAGTTGATGGAGATTCCTCGATTTATGATTTATATGATTCAAAGGAGGATGAGATTGTTGCAAATTTTCAAAGGGATTTTCTTACAATAAAGTGGGGAGAATATTGCCAACAACAACTTTTTCAAGAACATCCCAAAGTTGAAGGGCCAATCAGTGTCAGTGGTTGCCTTTTGCAGAAATATTCCTGTCTGGAAACTGTTCAAGAAAGGGAGGCAACTGTAAATTTTCTCATCAATTTTATGATCTAGTAGCTGTCTAAATGGCATATTTCTTTGGTCAGAAACATGTCTCAATTATGGGGTATGTATTAAATCTTTTACCTAAAAATTTTGCATGGTGCATGCCTTTTTTGGTTCCTGTATCATAGTAGTGCAAAGGCATACAGTCTATTACTCAGATTTTGGGTTGGTATCATTGGAAGGTTGACTTCACTTGGGTGAATTGAGCCCTCTGCATTAATAGGAGTTGTACATAAATAAGCTCACTGGGTGAGCATTTAATTTCCAGTTTTTAGAAGTTATAGTTCTACATTTCGGTTTATATGAGGAGAGGAATCTGAGTAAATAAACTTCCAGGGAGATTTTCTAGTTTTATAGTTTTAATTTATTTTTGACTCCATGCCCAATGGTGAAGGCTATTAATCTATAGTTTCTTATTGCATTTCTTTCAGTCCATTATCCCCAATTGGAGTCGATGTTTTTATATGTCATACCACCTTGCATTTGTGTCAAATGATACTATTTTTCATCCCTCTTAAAGAGGAGGACTACTACAATATTGGTTTACTAATAAAAGCAGAGTTGAAATTCAGAGGCCAAAGTCGAAAGGGAGAGCCGAAATCCAAAAGCCGAAAGGGGGAGACAAAAATTGGAGGCTGAAACAAAAAGGGAAATACTGACCATTGGGATGTTGATTTTGTAGAAGGCTCAACAATTCAAGAGTTGATATTGGAAGGAAAAACATTGAGAATATAAGACGCTCATCAATATAAGAACTTCGGGAGGATGAAACTCAGAGCAGGGTGATATAGAAACCTCGGATTTTCATAATTCGTTAACAAATGAAATTCTTTGAAAAGAATTGAAGAAGATAAATTCAAAAGGAAAACATTGCAAAACCAAGGACCCCAAGGACCCTTTCTCTCTCCTCCAAGAAGACACATGGAAATAGGTGATTGACCCCAAGAAGTAGACGTGGAAGATGCTGTCAACATGACACAGTTGTACGATAAACACGTGTTTTGGTATCCTAATGGGGGAAATCCATGTGACATGTGTCAATACTCCAGAGATTGTGCGTGGTAATAATGACATCAACATGACATCATCTCAGAGGTCAACATATCCAAGATTGGAAATATCAAAACTTCTTTATAAAATATTTTTGAAAAAGTTTCGATGAGAGGGGATCCATTGTTGAGTGGAACTTGGTCATGAGGACTCAAAAGAACCAAGGGGAAAAAGAAAATACACCAAGATATAGGCCCCTGGAAGGATTTTAAAGACCTTAGTACTTAAGCGCTAAGCCTCTGATCACAACACCCAGTCCCATGGATGATAAATATGAAGAGGGGCTAAGAAACAAGGAGTTAAAGGCTAGTTAGGATGTCATAATATTGTAACATTCTTTTGATAAAAGTTACGATACACCAGTCTATGAGATATCTAATGCAGTGTTGTATGAAAGCCTCTGGTCATAGCTCATGGTACTATGGTAGGTAAACAAAAGGGGGATAAGAGAAAAGGAGATGGTGTCATCTCAATTTTATGGTTTCGTAATATTTCTTTTAAAAGAGTTATGATATATTGAGCTCTGATACTATAATAAATAGAGTATGGAGGATGAATGGGTCAAAATCTATCCACTTTGTTTAGTCATTATTTAGTGCAGAGCACCTCAAATGTCACCACACCAAATCACGTCCTGATCCAGAAATAGGGAATTTAAGTAGTTAGAGGGAGAAATCGACAAGAGAAGTGGAAAGTAACTATGGGAGGAACACAATGATAGAGGCATGGTCATATTGTCAACCCACCAAGAACCCAGTTAATGAAGCCTGAGACCACCTTAGGAAATCAGAGGAATCGATAAAGGAGATATTTTTCTGTGTCAATAATGACACCTCTCATTTTTCATGTTTTATAAATATTTCATTTTAAAAAAAGAGTCAATTCTACTAGGTAATCATTAGGAAAACTAGGCCATTTGCATGCTCAAACAATAGGGAAGTTCAAAAACCTGTAGCATTATGAGATAATTTGTAAGTTGTCCTTATTTTGTTTCTTCCTATAAAAAGGGACAAGAAAATAATTATACGGGTTACCAAATTATGTTTTTAGGGGTTCTGAATTCTGTGTTCAAGGGTTCCGAATTTTGTTTTCAGAGTGAGGTTCCAAGTTTGGTTCTATTTTCCTGTTCCAGAGGTTGTTATTGTTTTGTAAAATTCACAATTATAGACCCGTGACATGTATTTCATTCTTGAAGATTAATATAGAAGTTTTCTGGTGATTCCAAACATTGGAATATGTATTGTGTGTTATTCCTCTCTGTGTCACTTCATGTGTGTTTTTATTCTCCATAAATTAGGTAATTTGTAGTTGTTGGATTCACTCTTAAATCCTTGATTTAATTTTGTTATGCTGTAGCAGAAGGTAATGTTATGTAATAGTAGATGGTACCTGTGAAATTGAATATTTACCTATGTTATGATATAGATAATAGTACCTATGAGATGTTGACTCATAAGCCTTAAAACATGCTCCATAATTTTTTCATTTCATTTCCTTTATATTTTCATGATTCTACTGGGATTTGCTGCATATGATATTGTGTTTATCCAACTCTATACACTAGGTTGCTCTCTTATGTTTCTAATTCCCATATTTACTGCAACGAAAAATTTAAGTTGCATTCTCTGTGTGTAGGCCACCAGACCTTAAACATTTATTCTTGGGAATGATATATTGTTCATGTGTATATTGAATCCAGGGAAAATTTTAAGGATGGAAGTTTATCTTCAATTTTAACAGCCATGGCAAATCTTACTAGTCCCAAATATCCAAATTTTAAAATGTTTAATCATAATTTTGTAAAAAAATTTATATTTATAATTATTTATATTAGACAATATATAATATTGGGAATTTTTAAGGTAAATTAATTATATACTATAAAATTTGGGTGAATTCATTTTTAGAAAAATTGAAATTGGAGAATATTTTTTTTTGAAAAAACATGGAATATTAGCCCACTTGCAAATATTATCCCCTAAAATTTTCCCTGATTGATTCTACCTATGAGAAAGGTAATTAAACAAAAATCTAACTAATTTAATATTTGTCTCATGAGATGCATTGATTCATCTTCAAGAGATACTAAAATTTCCTATAAACTGACCTCTCCTCAACCTGAGGGTTGTCTCTAGGAGAGACAACAATATTCCTGAGCAATAAGATTGGGACATTTGGAGAATATGGGGGTTATAATGTAGAGGAAAAATAACAATGGGGGGTTCTAATGTAGAGGAAAAATAACAATGGGGATTAGGAGATTGAGAATATACATAAAATCAATCAAAGAAAGGACCTGAAAAAGATTAACCCAACTTGAGTGTCATGTATCAATCACAAACCCTATTGAAAATGGAAGCGAAGGTCAATATTAATCCATATCATGAAGAGATTAATGCTTTGAAGCTAAATCACTAGTTGAAAAAATTTGAGGTGTATTTTAGTGGCCATCAAATTGAGGAAGGACAAATTATTTCATTTGTGCTACTGAAACTAGAGGGCCATGGCCCATGCCCTAACTTGGTGGAAAAATCACACAAAGACCCTGAGTTTGGAGGGAGAGTCTGGCAGTGACTAAGGGGGAGGATTTTAAAAACATCATTAATTCACAGTATTACCCTATTGGGTATGTATAGGACTAGTGGATTCGGTGGCACTACTTTAGGAAAAATTTGGGGTAAAATGTGCTAGAGTACACCACATAGTTTAGAAAAATGGGCATAATGTTGGTTATCTCCCCAAAGAATATAGATGTACTCCTCAATTATCTGGCGAGTCTACAATGCTTTCTGTGAGAGAAAGTGATGTTGCTCAAGCCCAAATCGGTGGACGAGGCTTGTGTACATGCATAGTACCTGGAGAATATAAGTTTAAAGTAAGCACAATCAAGTATATTGAAACAGAAGGAGAAACATGAAAATTATAAGGAGGGGAAAAAGAAGCAGAAAGGGGGAAAAGATAAAAAGAGGGCAACCATATCACACCAATACAGGCAACCTATACAACATTGATGGCCATACAGAGAAGAAGTATTGGAAGTTGCATCCAGAGCTAAACCCAAAGAACAAAAAGAAGTATAATAAGAAGAATATTTTCATGGCCATATATTTGAGCAACCAAGTTGAAAGAATCTCCTATGTGGATGAGAAGATCATTTGTAAATCAGTGTAGAAGGAGGTGAATCTAAGTAGCTTTCAACCACAAGAAGAGAAGGAAATGACAAAAATATTCCATATAAAGATACAAGTTAAGAAAAAAATATTGATACTTTGTTTGACTCAGTATCACAAGCGAATCTCATTGTAGCAGATTTGGTTAAGAATTTGGGGCTAGAATTTCATGATCATCCAAGCCCATATCCACTGGGATGGGTAAATAAGGACGTAGAGTTGAAGGCAACAAAACAGAAAACAAAAAATTATATTTACCATCAATGTTGATTTTATTGGTGAAGTAGAACTAGATGTGGTTCCCATTTATGTATGTGGAGTCGTGTTTGGGAGTCCCTACATATACATGCGAGATGCGATATTCATGCAGATATCCAACTAGTATTGGCCTCGTCAAGGATGGGAAAATTTTCACCATCAATGCACATAGAGGCAAGTAGAAAGTTTTGCTAGTAAGCTCCAACCAAGCCAAGAAATTAATCGGTTCCAACAAGAAGTATGTTTTAATGTTTTTAAGAGAGAAATAGTCTATAGAATGGTTAGTAAGAGGAAAGACATCCCTGGAGGGGTGTACTAAGAAATATAAAAAACAACTGGAAGAGTTATTATAGGCATACATGCATCTTTTCTAAGAGCCTAAAGGGTTACCATCGAAGAGGGAAGTGGAGCACGAGATCCAACTATTGCTAGAATCCAAACATTGGGATGTATAAGAAATTTGTTATACAAGTAATAAAGGTGAAGAAATAATTGCAACAAATACTAGAATAGGGTTTCATTGAATGGTGTACATCATCATGTGGGTCACCCATAATAAGTGTGCCAAAGAATGATGGGACTTGGAATATGTGTATAGTTTACAGGGCATTGAACAAAATCACACTCAAGAACATGTACCCCCTACCTAGGATAGTTGATATGTTGTATCAGTTGCAGCAAGAAAAACACTTTACCAAGATGGACTTAAAGTTTGGATATCACCAATTTCAAGTCAACGAAGAAGATACCTAGAAGACCGCCTTCAAAACTATATAAAGTTTTTATGAGTGGTTAGCCATGCCATTTTTCCAATGTAATGCACCAACTATGTTTACGAGATTAATGAATGATGTATTGCGCCTTTTTACATATTCATTTATTATTGTCTATTTGGATGATATACTGGTATACAATGCTACTTGGTAGGAGTACATTTCACATTTGAACCAGGTGCTGGAGACATTAAAGAAGTACCAAATACTATAAAATCTCAAGAAGTGTGAGTTTTCACAATAGTCTTTGGTGTATTTGGGGTATGTGATAAGTGGAGGAGAGATGAAGATCAATCATGCCAAGATGGAGGCCATCATGAAATGACTAGTTCCTACTAAGGTTGTTTATGTAACGAGTTTCATTAGGGCAACACAATACCTGAAGAAATCCATATTCTCATTTTCAAAAGTAGTTGAACCACTCCATGCCATAAAAACATGTGGAAAGAGTTTGCAGCGGGGAAATGGTCAATAGAGAGCTTTCAAGGAGCTAAAGAAGAAGATCATTCAAGCACTAGCTTTGGAGCTATCAAACTTGCAACAAACCTTTGAAGTGAAGATAGATGCGAGTGGGTATGATATGGGAGTGGTATTGACTACCATATCTAGGGTGGGTTACTTTACATGTTGGATAAGTTATGTGTTCTGAAAGATGAGCGAATGTAGTTGATTAAAGAGGCTCACACCTACAAGGTTGTATGACACTTTGGCTTAGGGAAGACCATGGATAACTTGTAGAGGTATGTGTATTGGCTCAAGATGTAGGAGCAGGTATCTAAGTCTATAAGAGGATGCATGCTTTGTTGTACCAAAAAGCCTAGCAACACAAAACATGGTCTATATCATCCTTTACCTATACCCACTCATCCTTGGAAAAACATTTCTCATGGAATATAAGGGATGTTTACCAACGAACAGGAAGAGACATGACTACATGTTTATGGCAATAGACAGGTTTAGTAAGGTGTGTGATCTAATGCCTTGTAAAAAATACATCAGTGGGAAAGAAGTAGTAATATGTTCTTTGGATAGGTCTGGGTGCACTTTGGGATACCAAGGAGCATCATTTCAGAAAGGGACAAAATATTTATTAGTGCATTTTGGACTACATTGTGGGAGAGTATGGACAAACATTTGAAGAGATATACAACATCCCATCATAGACTAATGGAAAAACAGAATTAGTTAACAGGACTTTGGTACAACTTTTGAGGGGATACAACTAGAAGCATTCGAAGACCTAGGATGAAAATATGGTGTATATACAAAATTTTTACAATAGATCAGTCCACACTTATAAAGGAAATTCCCCATTTGAAACTTTTTTTGGATATTTTTTGCATTAATATTTGGACATTGGATATGGGTAGCAAGGAGGAGTGAGGGAAGATCTTATAGGGGACACCTTCAGGGCTAAAATAACTATAGAGAAGATCAGGTAGATCCATATACATGTACAAGGGACACTGCAAAAGTCACAGGAGAAATATAAGGCTAGGCATGATCAACATAGAACATAGAAATATTTCAAGGTGAGAAACCGATTATGGCTACGATTGAACAAGGAGAGGCTATAAGGGCCTGGTGAGAAAATAAAATCTCTAAGGTATGGTCCCTTCGATATACTATAAAATGTGGGTGATAATGACTACTAACTCAATTTACCACCATACATGCACATTTACTCAGTGGTGAATGTAGATAATCTGAAACTCTATGAGCCTTCCATGCTATATTAGGAAAAGGAAAAAGTCCTACCTTTTGTGGAGAATTTGGAGCCATATGCTCAGGAAGAGTTGATAAAAGACACAAATTTTCAAAAGAGGTCCAAAGCTACAATATAGGGGAAGCATACCCTTTGGTATATTAGGTTGAAAGGATAACTTCTAGGAAAAGCTAAATGGTACACATGAGAGAAGGTGGAGGAAAAATTTTCTCACCTCATTCAGTATAATATTCTTTTAGGAACCAAAAGCATCCCAAAATGGGGAGGTGTGATCCATATTAGATCATTAATTTTTTTGACATCCATCTCAATTATTTTAGAGTTGAAAAGTAGAGGAATCAACTCTCATCACCATTTTTAGTAGTGGGGCACAATTTCACAAATTGAGGTCTAGATCCTTTTGGGAGCATTCTGAGGCATAAAACAAAATTTTTTGGGGTTAAAAATTTTCACTTTACCAGCACACTTTTTTTCCTATTCTAGATACAGATACCTTTCCAATTTGCGCAATAATCGTATCAAAAAAAGTTCGTATGTGAAAGTTATTCCATTTGGAAGTTGACCTTCCTATTTTCATCACCATAATTTGAGAGTATTCCATGTTAACCACATTATTCATGGAAAATGGGATAGCCATGTTATTATGATGAAGAAGACTCTAGAATCTTCTATATCATAAATCTAGTTAATATTTGAGGTAGTAAAACATAACCACCAGTAGGTTATCAAGTTGTGTTATAATCAGACCACTGGGAGAAAAATGGGCTTCATTATTTCGAGTGCATTTGATCCATAATTGTGAAAAAATAGCTGAGAGAGATAGGAGATAGATAAAACAAAGAGGATTTGGCACTGTAGTAGCCCACAAGCCACATAACATGCTTCTTTGTATTTGTTGTACCAAGCAAATTTTCCATTATATAAATATCAATTTTTGTATAAGAAAATTGTGTCTAACTTCTCCCTAAGTAATGAAGTTCAAAGCTAGATATAAAAGAGGCGAAGGACACCCCTCGGGTAAAAAATTCCCAAACAACATTACAGACAATGAAACTCCAAGCTCTCACTAGGAACACATGCGTAAGTTATCCCTTGCACAACTAAGGAGTAATCAACCACTTTGGCCTTAGTAGAGCCATCCTATTACATGCCCGTGAGGTAAGATGTGAGAACGTTAATAAGAAATCCTCTCTAGAATTGAATAGTCAACCCACAATTATGTGGTCGAGGTGAATTCTGGGGGGTGACCTCTCATTCATGCTTCAACCTCCCAACTCGTTGAAAACCGGTAGGGACCACCAATGATGCGCTTCATAACATGCATTCCAGCAGAGAATAAGGGAGATCGACGGGGTAAGGTAAGGTTTTGTAACTCATGTCTGCCATTTTTCTTCCATGCTCCTGCCAACTACCCACACAATCCGACCAACCCAGCTAAGCCACGTGTCGACCTCATGATGTTGCCTCAATATCAACCCTCTAGTTGTCATCCTTTGCCTTGAAATACCCTATCTCCCCCACTTTTTTTACCCGAACATTTTCTCTTTCCTCCATAAGCATATAATAGTTGAGCGCTAGCACAAAACCTTGCTTGAACCACTCGTCGCTCCAGATCGTCTCCCTACTTTGCTTTTGGTTGCCATGAATTTATCCATTCTCATTCCCTTGTGTTTACAATTCCATATTTTCTTTAAAAATGAAAAATTCTGCACCTGAGACCCCACAAGCTTGTGAAGTCAAGTCTACCCCCAGTATTTTGCCTCTCATGGACATCAAAGCCCATATTCGCAACCTCGTCTATCTGTTTCACCTAGCCGACAAATGGTTTGAACTGATGGGTTACAAATGGCGAGAAGAGGACCTCTTCGGGATGGTCGACTCTGGATTATATTACCAAATAACCCCCTTTGTTTACCATTTTGCTGAGGTTGTTTCTTGGCTCTCCGAAGCCTGCATTGAGCAAAAAGAGTAATTTTTATCCTCTCAAGGGAAAAAGATACTCGAAATTACCCCTCATCTCATTTTAGAAGCCTTGTGCACCCTTCATCTTCTACAAGGTTGGAGTCTAACGAGGTAACTCTCAAGTACTAGTTCATGAGCCTTCCCATTGAATGATGGAGCTCTCTTTTTCAGAGAGTCATGGTTTCAAAATAATTAAGCCTCCCTACAATTGATAAATGTCCTCTTTATCTATTTGTAGAGCCCGTTCATCCTATCCTATTTGTGATTTCAGGAATTTTAGGAGAAGATGATTCCAATTGGGTTAATAATGCATGACTAGGTTTTCTAGATCAAATGATGCAACTTGATACCCTCTTTGATATTCCTTCATTCTTAGTCAGCGCTATAAAACTCAGCTTCATCACCTGAGTACTTCAAGTTGCTTCCGGTATTACTCATTATTTTTTTATCTATTCATGTTTGTGCATGCCAAAAAATTCAAATGTGTAGGCTTGGATAAATTTTCTTGTAGAGGAAAGGAACCTGAGTCTGTGTTTGACTGGACTACCTCCGTTCAACAGAAATATCACGATGACAGTTATTCCAATTTCATATTAGAGTTCATGTCCATAGCCTATAAAATCATTCATGGGGTATCTCCACCTCGGATATTTCCTGAGAAAAAGGAGCTACTCCAATTTAGTGAGGAATATTTTATAGGGGATTGGTACTTATTCGAGGATCATACAGAACTACGAGTATATGGTTGCAAACTTCCCCCTTTCCATTTGCCAGTGTTCATGCCCATGAGAATATTTTCTCTAGAATTCATGAGAGAGTGCCTCAGCTCAGACTTGATACACTTTGTCCTGGAAAGGAAAGGGTACATGTTTAAGCTCTTAAATGTAGTAGGTCCTTTCATCATCAACTTAAGACATGCCTCCCTTTTGATTGAAGAGCTCCTCAAGAAAATGAATTTTCAACAAGGGGTTGAATGGCACTATGATCCTAAAGGGGTTATTTCTTGAAGGAGAGAAAATATCAAAGCTTAAAAATATGTACATGAGTCCGTACTTGATATTGACTGGAAATATAACTCTAACTCCTAGACTTTGGATACAAAAATGGAGACCGACACCCCTACTGAAGACAAAAAAAAAGGGGCCAATGATTAGGTTGATGACATGGAGGCGGAGGAAGAATTGCATGCAAGTAAGAAGGCTAGAGTAAAACAACTAGAAGGACAAACCAAAGAAATCAAGGATGAGGTGGTCCCTAAGCTGGTGGACCAAGGGTCAAATTAACCAGGCTTTATGGTCACCTAGGAAAGGCCCCCCTCACCCACAATGTCCACTTCTACACATGAAGTTGTCCTAGGAGAGAGTTTTCTAGGTACAAGAGAAGGTTGGCTTATGGGAGAAGAAATCAACGAGAGAAAAATCAAAGTGATGGAGCAGCTGACAACAGACATGGCCCTTCATGCTAATAAATATCACACCAGGATTTTGGCAGAAATGGCTGTAGAGAGAGACCAGATGTTATTGTCTATGCAACACCCACCCACTTAGCCACTGCCCTCAGGGGCACATTACATGGGTCTATATATTATTATCGATTTAGCATTAGTCCCTTTGGATGAAAAGGTTAATCTCCAAAAGAATATTGGGAAGATGCTCTACAACAAGCTCAGTAAGTATACCATGACCACGAATAAGGCTCAATTTTTTTTGGAAAGAACAGTGGCCAATATAAAACAAGCAAGGGCTAATTCTAGAGCCCTTACATTACAGATCTAGGAATATAAGAAAATGATCACCAGAAAAGGGGTGGCCTCTGTGGGATAGTCAGCCATCGAAGCTATCCTCCAGAGATCTCAACAAGAAGTCCAACAGCCAAGACATAGACTTAAAATTCCCTGTAGTGAACATATCCAAACTCCTGAGATGGCCCAGGTAGAAACAAATAAGGAGGCTCTGACTAAAAAAATTCTTGATATGAATGATGAATTCATAATGCTTAATCATCAGGTAGAAAAACTACAACAAAATATAGACACCCAGATCTATGTGATGGTTGTGCCTGATGACCCCCATAATCCCGCTGACTAGCTCATGAGGGCATTGACCAAGCTCAAGCTCTTCGAGGGTGAGGTCAAGAAAATACAGAGAGATATAGATGAAACTTAGGAAGTTTTATCCCTGAAAGAGAACCAGTTAGGAACCACCAAAGTAGAAGTTGGTTTTGCTTCTAAGAATTTGTAGGCTACTAACAAGAAAGTATCAGATCTAAAATCCCAACTCAAAGGGAATATGTCCCTAGTTGAAGCCAAGAAAATAACCCGGAACAAAATTATCTCCGAGATAAGAATCCATTGGGAACACCTCATGATTTTCAATGACAAGTAAGTTATAGTTCAAGACTACAAGAATCAGCTCAAGGCAGGCAGGGAAGCGGGAGCTAAAAACTCTAAGATTGCAAGGAAATACATCCAATTCATAAATTAACTGCCAGCTGAAGGATTGGGGACTATTGACTTACTGGATAAGTTTGTAACTATTACAAAGGTTATGAGAATGATTCAGAAGGAAGATGACTGGGTCAAGGCTGAGGAGTGTTTGGTGCTAGCTACCAAAGGAATTGCGACATTTGACGCGGAGTTTGAGAAGGCCATTGAGGTAGGACTACATACTTGTTGGGATCAAGAAGGATATTTTTCATAGTGGGACACATATGAGCAGAGGCTGGTTGAGGATAAAACCAGGTTGGACCCTACCCACAAGAGGACATCCATGTTGAAGAGTGAAATTGTAGTAGCCTGTCTAAGGAAATAATTTCTCCTCCTAGGATTGGCAAGAAAACTGTTCCATGCCAGCCAGGATTACTCAGAGTTGATTCCTCTTTGGGCCATGTATGATCTGTATAATCACGGTCTGGTGCCTTCCTCAGTTCTATGGCATAAATTTTATGACTTCATTTTCCCTCCAATTTTTTGGGTAGTCCCACCCTCCAGGCCGACCTTGCAGTCTTCACCACAAACTTCGCAATCATCACAGTAGGCTTCATGCTCATCAAAAAAAGCTTTGTGGTCCTCTTAATAAGCTTCACTGTCATTTTTCCAAGCTTCACACTCTCCACATCAGCCTCCTCAAAGATGAAGTTTTTGAGATGTTGCCGGCTAGGCATTGTTTACTTTTACTTTTACTCTTGTCTTTATTATTGTAATTTTTGTTCCTCAAAATTTTTGTTATTTTTAGTTATCCAATTGTTCCGTAGGAACGATTAATTTTTTTATGATAAATGTACTGGGAAATCAAGAAAGAATATCTGGGCAACACACTCTTTGAAAATTCTATAAGGATATAAACCTGAAACTGAACAAAGGTTCAAAATTTTTGTGACAAATTTTGGTCAATGTCCTATGAGAATTTTGCATCATTTTGGTATGGAATTTATGTTTTTCAAGATTAAATTATATATATATATATATATATATATATATATATCTTGATTCTGCCTTAAATGCACTCGATAAATATGTTTGTTTCAAGTTCTCTCTGCTTCAACTTTTCTTCTAGTCTTTAGTGTGATGGATTCTTATTATGTTTAAGCCAAATGTGTTGAATAATCATCTTCTCTATCTACTCGACTATAATATAAGCCGAAGCCTACACACACAATTGTAAATGGCCTTGTTGAATGTTTTATGTCTTCCTTATTGATGCACAGTCCATGACCATCTAGTCTGTTATTATACATATCAAAAGCAGGGAAGGTTTTGAATCATCTATACATAAATATTTAACATGAAGAGTTGGGTCATATTAAGTAAATCTCAAGACCTTGTTAAAATTCCCTAGGCACTGGTATCCTCATCAACCCAGAGACTGTCTCTAGGAGTTACAATAGTATTCACAACCATATTTCTATTGAGATAAAGAGAGGAGAGTGACCTCACGTTATGTAGAAATTATATATAACTAATATGTTATACATCCAAGATTCTCTTGATCACACACTATTTTAGCTTCATGCACAATATAGAATCTCTTCTACCATTGATCATTACATGCGAAAATTAAATCAATTGCATGCACACATTAAAACCATAAAAATTCACACATATGAACACAGTATTTATGGGAAAGCTTAAAGCTGAAAGCCCCCAACTATCTGTATATTATATTTCATAGAGATCATGTAACAATCATTATACAAAGCTCTCAGTACAATCTCCAATTGTTACAAACTAATCAGGCCTTGATCTTGCAAATCCATGCACCAATCTTTGCCAGCCTTTAGCCTGCCTCTACTGCGCAATCCCTACTAAAGAATAGCTTTGGATGAGTTTGAATTGCCCCAGAATTTCTCATGCAATCTTCATAGGCATCTCCAATCACTGGTTGTTGCAAATCATGCAATAGTATAATCACAACTGATAGTCACACTGCTCTTTCACCTACCTCTTCACTGGTCTCCACTGAACTGTCCATGCACTGTAGTTAACTGATGTATTCTTCATTGATTAATGAGTTAATATTTAGTGAATTAATTATTAATTAATTCACACCACTCTCACTAGTGTATCAATCAGTTAGACTAGATACAACTAGCTCAACTGTGTCTAACTGAGTTAAACTGAACACAACTCCATGAACTACCTCAATAACTCCACCAAACTCTGTCACATGAGTTCTAACTGAAGTCTCCACGCAATGGCTCCAATTAACCCTCAGGAATAGCGTAATTCCTTCTGTCAGATCCTGAGCCACATCTGTGCACTTAACTGAAGTGCTCCAAGAGAATAAGATAATGTTTAGAGTCCAAATATTATTAAGAACTAATAATATTCGACATATCTATTTTTAGACTGGCAATCTAAAAATAGATTCTGCCCAATATGTCTAAAAATAGAAATCCATCTATTTTTCCAACTTGACCAACCATCCACAAATAACATCCTGCAACTCATAGAATATGATCGACATATCTAAAAATAGACATAGTCTAAAAATAGAGTTTGCAACAAAAATCACCTATGTGGGCCCCACCTAGTTTAGGTGATCACTTTCCAAATAGGATCAGGAATGATGTTTCAGGATGCCTCCACTATTTCTTGTTGCAATCTTCAACACTCCCTCTCAACAAGAAAGGAATGTCTTTGCATGCGACATGCAACTCCATGCATTCGCCCTGCAACCTTTGCAAGCGCCATGCAACTCCATGCATCCGCTCTGCAACTCTTGCTGCAACACTTCTGAAACTGAAAGGCTCCAAAAAAATCAATCAGTATAATGCATCTATCAAAGTCTTCGACCTCTGCTGGTACCAACTACACATGTCTTCAGGAACCACTATCATGTTGAACTCTGCACCCATGCACTCTGCACTTGCTGTCAACTCTGATCCGCGCTCTAGTATCCGACACTGTCACTTTGATCTGCCTGCATCAATCCAATTGATCATGCTACTATTTCACTATGGGCACCTCGTAGCCAGGTTCAATTCATGAAATCCACTCCATCTCAATGAATCCTACCCAGAAATCTCCTCTTAGGATTACTCATGCATGTTGCCCCACCTCTCACCTGTTGGTATAGCTGCATGCACTCCCTCTGCCCATCTAGCACGAAATTTATCTGCATGAGGGGTTTCTCCCAATCCATGATCCTCATCTTATGGTTGCTCCACATCCCAAGGTTCACTCTTACCTGCATGCAAATCCAGCTCCCTCTCAAGCATCAATTGCATGTCTTTCTTGCACTTCCCAACAGAAGGAAGCTCCGTAGAAATCCCATGTACTTCAAGTCTGTAGAGATTCTTGGCTCGAATCCCAACCTTCTTGACTTTTCTTGTTGCTTTGTGCCGAAGGAAAACTTTTCCTTCACTAAAGACAACATCATACCCTTTATCCTCTAACATTGCGACTGAGATTAAATTCTTCTTTAAACCTGGAACATGAAATACATCTTGTAAAAGAATGAGTTTACCTGAATCCCTCTGAAAGGTTATGGTAACAATGTCAGTCGCATTGTATCGTCCATTGTCGCCCAACTCAACATGCAACTGGATATCTTTCTCCACCAAGTCACTGAAAAGATTCACATCTCCCATCATGTGAAAGGAAGCGCCACTATCAAAATACCACCCTGATCCCAATGCACTAGACACCATGCATGCGATAAATGAGAAGTCTAGCTTAAATTTCGAGGCAAGAGCCTCACTAATTGTAGCTCCAGCAGCCTGCTTGTTCTTCTTCTTTTGTGGACAATGCGTGGCGAGATGCCCATGCTCGTGAAAGTGAAAACACTTCACTTTGGACATGTCACGCTCTTTGCCATTCGCACCGGATTGAGAAGGATTTTTATTCCCCTTCCCTTTCCTTGATTTTGTAGCCAAAGCACAATCCTCTTCATCATCATTCTTTGATGAAGATCCATCCCTGGTATCCCACCTTATCTCCTCCTGCACAAGATCCGACCAAAGTTGCTCCCATCCTAGCAATTTCTCCCGACCATTGACAGAGTCCTGATAGGAATGCCAACTCTTCGGAAGCCAAAGGAGAGCCAAGCTCACCAAGTCCTCACCATCCACACAACCTCCTACACTCCCAGGCACATCCCTGCAGTGGAAAAACTTTGTCAAGTATATCAGAATAGTGTCATTCTTCTCCATTTTTATTTTCCTGAGTTTATCCTTGAGCGCCAACTTCCTCTAGTCATTCTTGCTTTGGAAAAAATCTATCAAAGCTTTCCACATCAAGAATGGAGAAGCTTTACCATGAAGGTTGGACACTGTGTGATCCTTCACACCTTCCAAAAGAATCCTTCGACACCTTGCAGTCTTCTTTTGCCATGCGTCAAGTGCGGCAGCATCGCTAGAAGCAAGTTTCAGAATATCAGCATCTATGAACTCCTTCAACCCATTATCCTCCAGCATCGCCTCCATCCCGTCCTTCCATGAAATATAATTCAAGCTTCCCTCAAGGGCATACTCCAATCGCAATCCACTGAAAAATATTTCAATGAATGCTCAACTTCGACACCAAGAAAACACTGCAGCAATTTCGAATTCCACCAGCACAAAACTCAATTGCTTCAATGTTTTGCAATTGCTCCAATGATCAATATCGCTCTGATACCATGTAGAAATTATATATAAAGAATATGTTATACATCCAAGATTCTCCTGATCACACACTATTTTAGCTTCATGCACAATACAAAATCTCTCCTACCATTGATCATTACATGCGGAAATTAAATCAATTTCATGCGCACATTAAAACCATAAAAATTCACACATATGAACACAATATTTATGGGAAAGCTTAAAGCTGAAAACCCCCAACTATATGTATATTATATTTCATAGAGATCATGTAATGATCATTATACAAAGCTCATCACAAAGCTCTCAGTAAAATCTCCAATTGTTACACACTAATTATCAGGCCTTGATCTTGCAAATCCATGCACCGATCTTTGCCAGCCTTTAGCCTGCCTCTACTGCGCAATCCCTGCTGAAGAATAACTCTGGATGAGTTCCAATTTCCCCATCCTTGCTCACTCAATATTCATAGGCATCTCCAATCACTGGTTGTTGCAAATCATGCAACAATATAGTCACAACTGATAGTCACACTGCTCTTTCACCTACCTCTTCACTGGTCTCCATTGAACCGTCCATGCACTGTAGTTAAATGATGTATTCTTCAGTTGATTAATGAGTTAGTATTGAGTGAATTAATTATTAATTAATTCACACCACTCTCACTAGTGTATCAATCAGTTAGACTAGATACAACTAGCTCAACTATGTCTAATTGAGTTAAACTGAACACAACTCCATGAACTACCTCAATAACTCCACCAAAATCTGTCACATGAGTTCTACCTGAAGTCTTCATGCAATAGCTCCACTTAACCCTCAGGAATAGCGTAATTCCTTCTGTTAGCTCCTGTGCCACATCTGTGCACTTAACTGAAGTGCTCCAAGAGAATAAGATAATGTTTAGAGTCCAAATATTATTAAGAGCTAATAATATTCGACATATCTATTTTTAGATTGGAAATCTAAAAATAGATTCCGCCCAATATGTCTAAAAATAGAAGTCCATCTATTTTTCCAACTTGACCAACCATCCACAAATAGCATCCCGCAACTCATAGAATATGATCGACATGTCTAAAAATAGACTTTGTGACAAAAATCACCTGTGTGGGCCCCACCTAGTTTAGGTGATCACTTTCCAACTAGGATCAGGAATGATGTTTCAGGATGCCTCCTTCACTATTTTTTGTTGCAATCTTCAACACGTTACAACATGGATTTTTCTCTCGAAAGGATTTCCTAGGTCATATCTTGTTTCAAATGTACATGTGAGATTTTATTTATTTTTTATCTATTTTATGCATAATTTTAGATTCACATGCATGCACTATAAATAACAAATCTACAGATCCAAAAATATAATAAAATTGTAATAGAGTAGAATTTCATATTTTAAATATAATTTTATCATATATGTTGTGAATAATTATCTAGTGAAATATCCATGGTAGTTTCTAGATCAGAATATTAATATCCATGGTATTTTATAGATCAAAAGATCAAGATATATCCATTGTAAGACATGCCAATGATTGAGAATGAATACTAAAGTATGACTAATATATAGTCTTCTCTATTGAATATTATTGCCAAGAAGAGATCCATCCAAGGTGAATATGTTCTCTTATAGGAGTCTTGTGCCTAGAACATTCACTAGTAGAAAATGATAAAATTAGTGACTAGGTGACTAAAAAAGTTAGTCACCTCAATTATTTCAAGTGAATTGCTAATAAATTTGAGCAATTTAAAGTGACCGAACTAAAAATTACTAACTTAAACGACTAATTTAGTCACCGGATAAAATATATGACTAGATAATAAGTGAATAACTTAAATGACTAATTAGTTGTTTAAGTTAGTCATTTTTAGTTCAGTGATTTAAAATTGCTCAAATTTAGTAGTAATTCACTTGAAATAATTGTGGCGACTAACATTTTTAGTCACCTAGTCACTAATTTCATCATTTTCTATTGGTGATATATAATGCTAAAACTATAATAGTTTTATAAAATATAGAGTATAAGTTTACAATATATAACAATTTTATACTCCCTTTGGAAGGAGAGACAAGAAAGAGAGTTTGAAATTGATATAGAAGGGTTTTAAGGGTTAATAAGGATTTTTTCCTCACATCTTACAAAGATGACACACTATTTGTTTTTGGGTTTTTGTGGTGTTTTTTAGAGACAATGATTTCATTAATTTGAATTCAATGTTGATTTAAACTTGGTATATTGTGAAATTGAGGAGAAATCGAGGCACACAATTAGTTGTGGTAGGGAGAGAAATATATTCAAGCTTGAATTAGTAGTGATTGACGAAAATCGTCATCAACACTTGTCTCTGTCTGTGCTATGTCACATAGACTAACTCAGTGTAAATATATTTTTTTTTCTAGTTTATGCGAGTCTTGAGATGACTACATGAGTAACCTATGGCTTGAGTAGTCATGACCCAAGGGCATATAAGTCATCAAAATTTCCCACCAATCACATTTAACTTGGGCTGCACCAGCCCTTAGCATGACTCACTTTTTTCCCATGGAGTTTCGAATTGGCTACCTTTACACCACAAAGTGCCTTAACTAAACACCCTGTCACCATCTATTCTATGCCTCATAGGAAAATATGTCCAAATATTAATTTCATTATTATTATTTTTTTCAATACATAAATTTTATAAAATTTTATTTGTGTAATATTAATTCAATACTTAAATTTTATCCATTTTTTTTAAAACTGTGGGAAAATCTATCATAACTTAGTTGTCAAACCAATAGAGGGGACAAACATCACTGACTTCTATCCACTAATGTAGGTTGACTCGTCATTGTTATTCAAGGAAAACCACACCATCTGTAATTACCCGCTTGTGGTCCATAAGGGGGCATGCTTTCAGCCCCAGGGGTTAGCTCAATCGGTGGAGTCCCCACTTGAAGTACTCCTCGATTGAGAGGTCATAGGATCAAATCTCGTTGACACCTAGAGGGTTAGGCCTCAGTGTTAGGCCTGATAGTAGATCCCCTCGGGAGGATGTACTGTGATTTCTTAAGACTGTGGATGTAGCTAGTACGTGTGTGTGGGAACATAAGAAAGTGAACCACCAGGAAAAAAAAATAAAGTGGGGGGGGCATGCTTTCACTCCTACCATATCCCTCTAGGTCTTGGTTCGTTAGCTTGTTTCCTTATTAGGTCCAAAGAAAATGAGTTCTAAGCCAAGAAAAAACATAATTCTAAGCCAAGCAAAAACAATTTTAGAACATACTCTAGGTCCAAAATTATATCCATTCTTATATTAGTTATATTTTCTTTAAGACTAAATATATGTGAATTAGTTATATTTTCTTTAACAATAAATATATGTGAATTTTTTAAAACTTTTAAATTGATTTAGATTTAGTTTACCAAATTTAAAAAATATATAAATTATACAAATATTTTTGAATTTACAAAATATATTTACCATGATAACTACCAATTTAAATATCATATAAAAATAAAGCCTCCTGCCACAATTAATTGTTTTCTTTAAAACAAACTATGTCTTCTTTAAAACAATTTAGAATTGTGCTTGGGCTATCGAATGTGTAAAGATTAGGTTAATGTTATTGTCACCCCTTATAGCCCAACTCTGATTCTCATAAAATCTTGGACTTCATATTTCAGGGATTCACAGACTCTGAATTTGAAACTTTCCAGCTACAGGAGCATTCACATTTTTTTTTAGGTTCCAGGAGCATTCACTTTTTTTTTCAGGCTCCATTTGAAACAAAATTCCTCAGGGCCATTTGAATCGAATTTATCTTCATTGAAGGTGGCCAATGTGCTTAATTTAATATGCCAGGGCTCTTACGATCGAATCACCTTCCACATAGCTGCATCATTTTCAACCTAAAGTTCACTGGATAGTAGATTGGGGAAAAATCAGACGTACAAAGCTATGCAGATGGCCAGAAAGGCCACTGCTGGGGGGCCAGAGGAAATCAAAGATGGAATGGTGTGTACCCTTCCATACCTTCTTCAAATTTTTATTTTTTCAAATTTTTGAGGGGTGGGGGAGGTCAAATAAAGATCCGACATAGAAATGATAGTCAATTCAATATGTATGTCTTTGGCTTATTGAAATTTTGTTTTCACACCTGCAATGAATCGAATGGGTCTGAAACCTTGACCTCTTTCGATTTTTCAAAATCCAAATTTCTAATGTTTGTCGAATCCTTCTGTGGTTGAACGCTATAGTCACCGCTGGAACACTTGATCTTGAAGTCTATTCTCTAAAGTCTTTTAGTGTTTTCTTTAAACTTGATATGCATTAGAACTTGCATGAACACATCAGGAAGTACAAGCAGATTATTTTCACGGATTAGGTGGTTGTTAAAGGGTGAATATTTAAACACACGCACTTTCATTTGGCTAAGTTTCCATAATAGGGTGTACTCTTCTATGAAAATTAGCTAAGGCTTACATCATGCACAACCACTAGTTAATCATGCCTCTGGGTATTGAACCTCGGCTAATACCCAGTGCTTCTATGTCAAAATCACATAGGATTTGAAGGTAAAAATATTAATCACAAGCACTTTTTATAAGCTAAGTTACTGTAGTGGGGGTTACTCTTTTGTCCAAATCTCCAAATACTTGCATCTAATTCCAATGAATTATTTGTTTCTTTGAATAATTTAACCTTGGCCATTTCTTGGGTTCTCTTCTTTTAAATCAACTCAGAATTTCACCTGGTACCAACTTCTTATCCATGCTTCTGTGGAGTTGAATCTTTGCTACTGTCAGATATTATTTTGTCAAGATCACCTGGGAATTGAACATAAACCCAACCAATTTTTCGTGCTTCTAAGAAATGAAACCTTGGCCATTGCTGTCATCACTTAATGAGGACCCTGATGTCATGTTTGAAAATGATATCGCTACAACACACTCTTATTCCTAATCTCTGAGGCATAATATTAGCAAAACACATATTAGTGATAATTTATGTAAGTCAGTATCTAGTGTCCATGCCTTCTCTACAATTTTCTACGTTTGTATGGTTCACCATTAATGAATTTTTAAGTTTATTTAAAACATAATGCATTGAAATCTTTTCTAAGGACAAAAATGCATTGAACTTGCAAGCCATATATGTATTTGCTAAACCCAATGGAAATTTTTTTCCTTGCCTAGTTAACAAGGTTAGAACACTTCCTATGGAGTCTCATCTCTACCAAATACAATATGAATGAAGGAATGTGTGAGGTGGGTTGATGCACCAAATAGTGGGGAGTTTAGTCCTGTAATATTCTTGGTAATGTCAGGATTAGTAAAGTTATCTTTTTGTCTTTTGAAACATGCATTCACAATTCAATTCTTTGTGAGGTATTGTTCAAGTTTATGAAATGGTTGTGAATCTTTTTATTCCTATCACTGCCATGGATAGTTACTGAAAAGGACCATCGCAGATGGATGGATATTTTCATTCACTAGAGTGGCATGCTGATAAGTTTAATCTCTATTAAACTTATTTTTATGTTAGGAAAGAGGCATAAACATTTTGTAGTCATTGTTAGCTCAATTTGCTATATAAGCTGACTAATGTTGCTTTATTATATAGTAAAGGGTGAGAAACTGTGTATTTATTTGATTGATTTATAAGCCTAAAATGTGTCTATCAACTATCAGGTGGAACACAGTGTAGAAAAACTTTGTTATCAATAAATTACTGTCAGCTTTTTTCATTTACATTATTTGTTTGAAAATTTGCTTTCCAATGGGAAAAGGCTTGTATCTTGTCGTACATATCCCAAAAGTTGAGGCTATTCTCTTAAATTTTAGAGAAAGGGCACCTTACCTAATTTTTTTTGAGGTTCTAAAAGGTGAGAACCAAAGGTATTTAGCATTGTAGTGATGCTGTAACTTTTTAATATGAGAATCTACCATTGGTTTCTTTGGGATTCTTAGAATTTAGCTGTTGTGATTTTGAAAGGTCCATATGTAACAATATGGATTCAAATAAGCAAAGGTAATTCAAGCATGTTTTGTGTATAAAAATTTGAATTTGCTTTTGCAAATTTATTTGACCCTATATGTGAAAACCCTAGTGAATTTTTGTGAATTAAACAAATTAAAATTTGGGTTGATTAAAAGGGATAACTAATTCCAGGGTCGAGGTGGACGTGTTGATTGGGACAGATGAAATACAAGGAAAAAAGGGGCCAAATGGCATGAGGATGGTTGTCCTGCAAGGTTAATTAGTGATGAAGGGGCCAACCACCACAAAAATCTGAATACCAAGGAAAAGTGGAATATTTTGGTTGGTTCAAAGGGGCTGGGCCAGGCTGGGATATAACTAACTACAACCAGACTCCATACAAGAGAAAAAGGAAGATGGGATGGGGTAGTAGGAGCAGGAGGGGAGAGAAAAATTTCAAAGAGGAAGAAAAGGAAAGGAGAGTTCATGGGTCGGCGAGCAAACAAGACAACTCTACATGGTTTAGAAAGAAGCAATGCAGAGGTGAGTTGCTTTAACAATTTGACTTTGTCTGCACTATTTTTACAAATAATGAAATCCCTGAAATTTGCTGCTCATAGATTGAATGGATGGATTATTATAAGACCTAGGTTGTTATTTCTAGTCTGGCATTATTTTCTCTAGGGTAGAAGGACAAAGTAGCCTTCTTGCAAAAGAGGCAAAAAAATGAAGAAAATCATGTGAATAATTTTTAGGTTTTTCATGTATTTTTCTCTAGTGGCATTTTCTGATATCTTCCATATATTGGTATTTTCACTTCTACAATTTGATGAATTTTTATCATCATTAATTCCTTCTTTAATGGATAAATAAGGGGATTTCCTTGTTTCCCTACTGCCTTTATCTCTGCAAATTCAGTTCCATCTTTATTCATGGGAAGAGAAAAAATAAAGGGTGGCAGAAAGGAATCAATAAAATTTTTCTATCCCTCCGCTAGTGTTTTTATAACAGAAACAACAAAGCTTGCCATTGAATTATCTAAGCTAGTCTCAATTCAAAACTTATGAGCAATAACCATTGTAAGATGTTTCCGACACAATTCTTCTTGTTCCTTATCATACCTTTGAGTTTTATGTTTCTGACACAATTCCTCTTGTTCATCACAGTCATTACTTTTAGTATTTTCAAAATCGATTCTCCAGCCATGGAGTGTGAAATTAATCCTAGAATATTAGTGTTTTCTAGAGTTATTAGTTCACACATAGCAGCATCACTTAAACCACCAGCCAATTTTACGAGTTCAAAAATCAAATGTTTACTATGAAGAGATGCAACACTGGCCAACTTCTTCAGAATTTATGCTGCAAGTCAGTACACCTTATCTGAAAATACCTCTTCTGCTAGAAGTTTACATATTTTTTTTAATTCTGGCTAAGAAAGATGTGAAAAAATGTCATGTGGATGTGTAGTCTTGTTGACATTGGAAATAGAGGCCTCATAAACACCATTTGTTTTAGTTTCCTCATCATCATTATACATCTCAATTTCATATATGGTTTTAGAACATTTATCCCTTTCAATACTTAAAGCCACATTAGGCACCATTTCAGGCAGATCTTGAGTTTCTTTCCCCATATTCAAAACATCCTCTCCATATGAAGATTGTGATTTAGCCTAGAGTTCAACATTCTTGAGAACCACATTGTGAATATCCATAACCCGCTCCAAGTGATTACTACTTCTTAAGACAAGTGGCTCATTAATAAGTTTTAGAAGCACATACAAAGATATTTATCCTTTCTGGGATCCATCCAAAGAACACAAGTAGCTATTTTTTCCAAGTAAATTTTCTTTCCCTTTAGCTTTTTTCAACTCTAGAATTTCCCTACATGATGGTTCCAGTGTTGAACATGTTTCCATATAAACTAGAATATATGCATCAGAATAAATGATTTGTTTCCAAGTATGTCCAAATTTCGAGTACTTGATGAGAATTAAGAGGTGGGAATCCATTTGATAACCGTAACCGAGTATAAACTGTGCACAATTCACAGTGGTAATAGGCCTCTTAAATCTGCTCTCATGTTCCAAGGATTAAGTTTGGAGTAGAAAATATGAATTCAATGTGACTCGCAGTTAAAGCTCAAATCCTCTTTTAAGATCTCACAATGATTATCCTACAAGAAAAAGTGTGTCACCAACACTTTCTCTTAGTATCTACTGCCAATTCAGTGACAATATTGTCTTTTCATGTTTTCCATGATATTATAAAGTCCAATGATTAAGTTTTTTCAAGGAGAAAGAAATTATATTAATGTCCACCTATGATTGAAGTAGGTCAGTGGGACTCAGGATTACAAGGATTAATAATGGAAAGATAAATAGTGCCCATAATACCTACTCCTAAAATTAAAACACAAATAAGATAGCAACAAATACATGTTTTGTTTTTGTATTTTCTTCTACATTTGAAAAAGAGCGTGTTGAGTATTCTAAGTTCTAATTGTATAGCTAATGTATGTTAATTAAATTCTATTGTATTTCTCATATAGTTGTCTATGAGAAACATATCTTCTAGTTGTCTAGCATAAGTAATGATTGATAGCTCTAGGGATTTTTGTAGTATTATAAAGGTTTCCATTTTTACTCTATTAGAGTTTTTGTTTTATTTTGAATAAAATTTTTCCACATAACTATTAATATAACAATATCTATAGGGTATTTTATACAAATATGGGTTGCTAAAGCCATCACCATGAGAAAAAAATAAGAACCCTAAACTGAAAAACTTTTACTGGCTATTTGGGCTACACCAAGAATTATAAATGTCCATTCCCATCAGGTTTACAAGCCATAGGGAACATAAATTAAAGGTCCAAAAATCCAGGCTACTTTTTGATCATATAGCCATCCTTATTGTTGGGGTATAGCCCCTAGTATTCAATGCGAGGCCCCCTAGTTGAGGGTGACTAGTGCCCTATCCATCATTCTGTTGGTCAGTGGCTTATCCCATTATATGATGATGAGTTCTAGGAGATAAGATGATACAGAATAAGATAATTTTATTAGTGTCTAAGTGTCCACAAAACTAGGTCAACCTAGCTAAAATTGAGATTTTGATCTTCAAGAAAGTTTATCATCATCTGACTGAGGAGGAGGTTATCTGTGGAGCTCATTGTGTTCACTCAGCAGTGAGCATGTTCGACCTTGTGTTGGGGGCACCCTTCAACCTTGCAAGTCTGGTCTAAGTGGGGATATTTGACTCTTGGGGGGAAATAACCTTACGTACATGGAGTAACCCCCAAAAAAACTCAAGAAATCAGTGTAATGTGTTAGATCTAGGTCTAACTTGCTAACCTAAACCTAGATCTACAAATGAAGGTTGGAAACTTGACATAGATTAGAGCACCACCATACCAAGTAATTTTGCTGCAATTTTGAGCATTTTTAAATAAACATCTATTTTGTAATTTTTTTTCCATATGAGATATAAGATTTCAACTCCAAATAATTGGCATGTTGTTTGAAAATCAATGACCCAAGGGGGTTTATGACCTAACAAGTCAGACTTCCAGAAAATCGTGGTAGGGAGAAATTGGCTGCAAATACTTTAGGTCCACTCATAGGCTAATATAACAGATATACAATTACAGAACAATGGATCAATATGCTCATTCTACTACAATAGGGGATTAGGCTGGGGGACCTGCATATATTGAATTGATGTTGTTGGCCAAGAGAAAGGCCTTCCAAAATCAGTGAGCAAATGAAGAATGGACTTTATGGCTCGGTATAGGGCTCCCAAATTATTTGAAGCTGATACAACTAGTGCTTCTGCTTGGAGGGAAATTTCCAGGCTCTGTTGAGCTGAATATACAAAAGAAGATTTAGGCTTAGCCAACAATATCCATTCACTGGCTGGCACTTCCTAAACCCTTTGGTGCAGTTCCCTCTCCAATCTCACTATTTGCCACTAAGTTTCAGGGCCTTGCAGACCAAGATTGAGCAATAGATTATTTGGAATAAGACTATTGATGTGCTCTATAATCGATTTTTTTGTAATGGCTAGATTAAATGCCTTAAATTCAGGCCATATTTTTCCATACCTGGGTTTTCAAATAAAAAATATCAATGAATGGTGATATCTTGCTTATGTAAGTTCTTGGTTGAGAATTAGGCAGCAGGTCACTCTCTCGAATGTAGTGACCTACTAAAGTTAATAACATAGTTGTTGTACTTGTCACTAGGGATTTGTACTTTTAAACATGGGCCTATTTAGGAAGATGCAAAAAAAATAAGGTAAAAGAACACCTCTGAATTTAAAACTGTATGAAATGTTTATTTATAAATTTAATTTTAAATCACATGAAAAGCTACAATTATGTGCTTTGTCACAGGGCTTGTTGAATGTCCTCAAAAATTTTATTTCCCCCCAATTCTTAACCCTCTTCTATGAATGTGATAAAAACCATTGACTCTCTCAATCATATAGGTCAGAAACCTCTCACTAAAACTCTTATGAAGTATGTGTTTTGTTTCTAGTTTTATGCAAATGATGAAAACCCCACATTCCTCAGAAAATAAAAATTTTCAACAGTTATTCTAATTTGGTAGGTGTGTTCATTTCATTCACAATATATATATATATATATATATTTTAGCTTCTTTGACACCATTTTTAAGAAATATATCCAGTATGGTCATTTTTTGCATCTAAGTAAGTGTTAATACATTTTAAAATCTATTTAGCTGAAAATTTGTTGTGAAATTTGAAACAATTTGGCATGACTAGTTGAACATTGTTGTTTCACCCATCTATTTTTCTCCACAAGGGTAGGAAGGAAAGAAGAAATTAGGAATAATATGATAAGCAGGTGGATAGGAAGAATGAGAAATATCTCCCCTTAGATAAATGTTATGTGCAGAAAGAGAGAGGAGAGCCTTATGCCAACAAAATTATCAATTAGCCAAAATTCTGAACTTAAAAAAACCCTGAAGCTGAGTTTATCATCCTCACTTCGAATATCCATTTAAGATTTTTGGTATGCCCTTACAGAGTTACAAAATTCTTTCCAGATAGCTTAAATTATGGAAGGCCTTGAAGTGAAAGTCTGAAAGATAATACTTACATATTCAGTGACATGTTTCCATTGTTCTTCTTTCTGCACAAATATCCTTGGATGAAATGGGAGTGTTATAGCTAGAAGTCAAATAAATATAATTCTCTTGAGTAGCCTTTTGATGCACATACCATTTTCTATTTAGAAAAGAGATACATCTTAATTATGTCTGAGAAAGTGAGCACACTGTATTTGGACTCTGGAGAAATGATCTTGAATTATGTTCGAATATTTTTCATTAAATGCCATTTATGCGTGAAAATTTCTGATCAACTCCTTTCTATTTTAAACAACATATCCAGAAAGGGCTACAAAGGATGGAAGGACTTAAAATAGATCTAATGATTCTAGTGATACCATATAATATAGGGTATTCAAACTTACGTGTATGAGGATCTGAAGCCTTGGAACATGATTCCATTTCCAAAAAATTGATACAGACATCCAATGCTCGAGAACATAAATCTCAACAACTTCTATGATACACAAGATACCCTTATTATTCTATCTTTCCACTTTTAGGCAAGTGGTTTCTTTTCACTCTGTAATACAACATCCCTCGGGCATCACCCCATAAATTATTTTAGTGTGTTTGAATGCCAGGCTTGGAATCATAAATGCCTAAAGTACTACGTCTCATTGATGAAGGAAAGGTGACTCAAAGATTTTTATCAAGTGGTACAATAATCTGGGTGATATTCATGAAGGGGAAATTTTACTGTATCCAATTACATCAATGAGATGATTAGTTTCACAATTGCTTCAGCTAGTGTATGAGCTCAAAATGCCACCACTTGGCCCTGGAAATAGGTGGCTTGCATGGAAGTGTCACAAGCATATCGACTATGCAAGAATAGCCCTTTGTTCTAAAATGTTCCTATCTTCCTGTCCCCAATGGACCTCAATGAAGACACGACCTAGATTCTGAAAGTTTTAGTGCTTCATGGATTTGAGAATTGCATAAAAGGTAACCAATATATGAAATTTGAAATTCAAAAGAAGGGATTGTTATATATATTTTATTGTTATAATTTATTATTCATTTTTCTTTCAAATATGATATAGTTGATCAATTTTTTTAACTTATATAGTATAAAAAATGTAGGGTGGTATGGCAGCAACAACTACTGTTAGAGCATAAGCTATAGGAGGATATATTGTGAGATGCTAAAAGTAATTTAAACTCCTAAACCAATTTTCTATCTTGAAGAGAAGAGTTATAAAGGAATATGCCACAACATCAATCTTAGTAGGAATCATCATCATTATTATTATCTTTCTGACCTAAACCATGGTTGGAAGGAGGGAATTTGTTCTGTTCTTTATTTTCTCATGTGAGAATTGAGCTAGGCAACAAAAAAATGATTATCCATGATGGAAGGATGGTTTGGTATTTTTGTGGCCTTTGCTATCTTTCTTTGTCCTTCTTTTACTCTTGGATCTCCTCCTTCCACCAAAATATGGTTGATATTATGGTAGTATGCTAATAATGCATAGAGAATTACCCTAATGAATTATAGGCTCATGAAAAGGTCAAGTTCCCTTTGAACAGATTTTGCCTCATTTTAATTTGTGCATCAAAATTGGAAGTTATAATATGACTAACAATGTAAGATAAAATGAAATTGGTGATGAATTTAGTGAAAAAATTTATTATTTATAAACAATGATACTTATGCTTCAAGGATTTCTCGTCTCTTTTAAAATGGGCATACCAGCCACCCAAATAACCAAGTAGTTCTTACACCCAATTGAATTAGTATCTGATAGTAGAGGAAGAGAATTCAAGTATCCAATCCCATAAAATAATTTCTTGGGCACCAAAAATAAAATGAATTATGCATATCTTCTTGCCATATCACGAGCAGAGGTAGTCCCAACTTACGGAAGTATGGTATGGTGTTCATACTTTGTTATAGAAAAGGCCAAGTTAAAAATGCATATTTTAGGCTGAAGTAGAGCTTGCCACAACCATTTAGATCTCACTTGAAACATAAATGTAGAGTTGACAATCTTCAAAAATTTTCAAGTCTGTTAGTGACATATTGGTTTAGAAGTGCAGTAGTAGCTTCCAAGGAGTATCTTTCCGTTGGCTAGGATACATGATAGATTTGGTCTCTATACAAAATTTTTAGAGAACAATGCTTAGCTTTTGTAGATGGCTATCCTTGAAACTTGGCTAACAATGTATGATTAATATTAGAGAGATTGAACTTTCTTTTATGCTTTATCTATTCTTTTCATATTCTAACTGTTAGGATTGTGGACATTGGAAATAATGAAGGTTCCTTTCCCAAGATACATTTTGGCACTAAGTGATCAACGTTTCCCTAGAGGCTTCATGTCTAGGACAAAATAGATTGCTAAAGAGAGTGGTGGTTGACAAATAATATTGTTTCAAGCCATGACATGTAAGTTGGTGTATATAAAAACATCACAACATGGAGTAAGAGATGAAGATATTCATTTAATATTTTCCAAGAATTTGATAATCTAGTGGATACATACTGCAAGGCCTCATCAATGATAAAAACAAAGCCAAAGTGGTTATATATTTTTGTGAAGAGACATATACTCCAGTTTTAATTTGACTATATGGAAACCCTGTTCCTTTTCTCAAACCCCCAAATGAAAGCATTGTGAGCTTGAGCCCATTATAACTTTCCTTATAGGGCATTGAGCAAGAGGAACCAAAGAGGCTATCTATTTGGTATTTTTGATGGAGGTGCCACAAAGGTACTAAATAAATCCAACAAATTAAAGGCTTGCAAATATACAGTGCACAACACAACACAACGATAGTGTTAAGATCCGACGTGATACAATATGATGCCAATGGGAAACATGGGACCTACAGAGTGCCTCTCATAATGACTAGAAATTTGAGGAAAGAAATGACATGAATGCAACATGCCTTGTACAAGTATAATTCAAAGAATTTCCATAATTTTCAATAGTATCCTAGCCTCTTATGTCATGACAGAATGATACTTAAATGACTGGACTCTTGCTTCTAGAAAAAATAAACAGTATGCACTGCAATCAAAAGCAGGTATTACTGCTAAGAGTTTTCAGTCAACCATACTTATAGAGTTATATCATCTTCAATGGACAGGATCAATAGATGTCTTTATTGAATTCAATACAATATTTTCTTGTAGGCCTAGTAAAATAATTTCATGGGAACCACAAATAAAATGAATTATGCATACCTTCTTGCCACAACATGAGCATAGCTAGTACCAGCTTAGAGAAGTATGGTATGGTTTTCATTCTTTGTTATAGAAAAGGCCAAGTTAAAAAGGCATATTTTAGGCTGAAGTAGAGCTTTCCAGAACCATTCAGATCACACTTGCTACATAAATGTAGAGTTGAAAATATTCAAAAAATTTCAAGTCTGTCAGTGAAATATTGGTTTAGAAGTGCAGTAGTAGCTTCCAAGGATTATAGGATACATGCTATATTTGGTCTCTATACAAAATTTTGAGAGAAAAATGCTTAGCTTGTGGAGATGGTTATACTTGAAACTTGGCTAACAATACACGATTAATATTAGAGAGATTGAACTTTATTTTATGCTCGATCTATTCTATTCATATTCTAAATGTTAGGATTGTGGAGACTGGAAATAATTCAAGTTCCTTTCCCAAGATACATTTTGGCACTAAGCAATCAAATTTTCCCTAGAGGCTTCATGTCTAGGACAGAATAGATTGCTAAAGAGAGTGGTAGTTGACAAATAATATTGTTTCAAGCCTTTACATGTAAGTTGATGTATATACACACATCACAACATGGAGTAAGAGATGAAGATATTCATTTAATATTTTCCAAGAATTTGATAATCTATTGGATACATACTGCAAGGCCTCATTAATGATAAAAATAAATCCAAAGTGGTTATATCTTTTTGCGAAGAGACATATACTCCAGTTTTAACTTGAATATATGGAAACCTTATTCCTTTTCTCAAATCCCCAAAGGAAAGCGTTATGAACTTGAGCCCATTATAACCTGCCTTATAGGACATTGAGCAAGAGGAACAAAAGAGGCTACCTATTTGGTATTTGTGATGGGGGTTACACAAAGGTACAAAATAAATATAGCAACTTAAAGGCTTGCAAATATATAGTGCACCGCACAACACAACGATAGTGATAAGATACGACTTGATAAAATATGATGCCAATTGGAAACATGGTACCTACAGAGTGCCTCTTATAATGTCTAGCAAAGTGAGGAAAGAAATGACATGAATGGAACATGCCTTGTACAAGTAGAATTCAAATACTTTCGATAACTGTAAATAGTATCCTAGCCTCTTATGTCATGACATAATGATACTTAAAGTACTGGAATCTTGCTTCTAGAAAAAATAAACAATATGCACTGTAATCAAAAGCAGGTATTACTGCTAACAATTTTCAGACAACCATACTTATATAGTTATATCAACTTCGATGGACACGCTAAATATCTATCTTCATTGAATTCAATAAAATGTTTTCTTGTAGGCCACGTAAAACAATTTCTTGGGCACCACAAATAAAATGAATTATGCATATCTTATTGCCACAACACGAGTAGAGGTAGTCCCAACTTAGAGAAGTATGGTATTGTGTTCATACTTTGTTATAGCAAAGGCCAAGTTAAAAAGGCATATTTTAGGCTGAAGTAGAGCTTGCCACAACCATTCAGATCTCACTTGCTACATAAATGTAGAGTTGAGAATCTTAAAAAATTTTCAAGTCTATCAGTCACATATTGGTTTAGAAGTGCAGTGTTAGCTTCCAAGGAGTATCTTTCTACTGGCTAGGATACATGCTAGATTTGGTCTCTATACAAAATTTTGAGAGAACAATTCTTAGCTTGTGGAGATGGCTATCCTTGAAACTTGGCTAACAATGCATGAGTAATATTAGAGATATTGAAATTTATTTTATGCTCGATATATTCTAGTCATATTCTAAATGTTTGGATTGTGGAGACTGGAAATAATTCAAGTTCCTTTCCTAAGATACATTTTGGCACTAAGCGATCAAATTTTCCCTAGAGGTGTCATGTCTAGGAAAAAATAGATTGCTAAAGAGAGTGGTGGTTGACAAATAATATCGTTTCAAGACTTTACATGTAAGTTGATGTATATACACACATCACAACATGGAGTAATAGATGAAGATATTCATTTAATATTTTAAAAGAATTTTATAATCTAGTGGATACATACTGCAAGGCCTCATTAATGATAAAAAAAAGCTAAAGTGGTTATATATTTTTGCGAAGAGACATATACTCCAGTTTTAACTTGACTATATGGAAACCCTGTTCATTTTCTAAAATCTCGAAAGGAAAGAATTGTGAACTTGAGCCCATTATAACTTGCCTTATAGGGCATTGAGTAAGAGGAACCAAAGAGGCTACCTATTTGGTATTTGTGATGGAGGTGCCACAAAGGTACTAAATAAATCCAACAACTTAAAGGCTTGCAAATATATAGTGCACAACACAACACAACGATAGTGCTAAGGTAAAACTTGATACAATATGATTCCTATTTTAAACATGGCACCTACAGAGTCCCTCTCAGAATGTATAGAAGAGTGAGGAAATAAATGATATGAATGCAACATGCCTTGTACAAGCAGAATTCAAAAATTTTCCATAACTATCAATAGTATCCTAGCCTCTTATGTAATGACAGAATGATACTTAAAGTACTGGACTCTTGCTTCTAGACAAAATAAATAGTAAGCACGCAATGAAAAGCAGGTATTACTACTAATAGTTTTCATTCAACCATACTTATAGAATTATATCAGATTCGATGGATAAGATTCATAGATGTAGACATTGAATTCAATAGAATATTTTCTTGTAGGCCTAGTAAAATAATTTCATGGGTACCACAAATAAAATGAATTATGCATAGCTTCTTGCCACAACACAAGCAGAGATAGTCCCAACTTAGATAAGTATGGTATTTTGTTCATACTTTGTTATAGCAAAGGCCAAGTTAAAAAGGCATATTTTAGGCTAAAGTAGAGCTTGCCACAACCATTCAAATCTCGCTTGCTACATAAATGTAGAGTTGATAATCTTAAAATATTTTCAAGTGTGTTAGTGACATATTGGTTTAGAAGTGCAGTAGTAGCTTCCAAGGAGTATCTTTATTCTAGCTAGGATACATGCTAGATTTGTTCTTTATACAAACTTTTGAGAGAAAAATGATTAGCTTGTGGAGATGTCTATCCTTGAAACTTGGCTAACAATGCACGAGTAATATTAGAGAGATTGAACTTTATTTTATGCTCGATATATTCCAGTCATATTCTAAATGTTAGTATTGTGGAGACTGGAAATAATTCAAGTTCCTTTCCCAAGATGCATTTTGGCACTAAGCGATAAAATTTTCCCTAGAGGCTTCATGTCTAGGACAAAATATATTTCTAAAGAGAGTGGTGGTTGACAAATAATATTGTTTCAAGCCTTTACATGTAAGTTGATGTCTATACACAAATCACAACATGGAGTAAGAGATCAAGATATTCATTTAATATTTTCCAAGAATTTGATAATCCAGTGGACACATACTGCAAGGCCTAATTAATGATTAAAAAAAAAGCTAAAGTGGTGAGATATTTTTGTGAAGATACATATACTCCAGTTTTAACTTGACTATATGGAAACCCTTTTCCTTTTCTCAAAAACCAAAAGGAAAGCATTGTGAACTTGAGACCATTATAACCCGCCCTATAGGGCATTGAGCAAGAGGGACCAAAGAGGCTACCTATTTGGTATTTGTGATGGAGGTGCCACAAAGGTACTAAATAAATCCAACAACTTAAAGGCTTGAAAATATACATTGCATAACACAACACAACGATGGTTCTAAGATACGACTTGATACAATATGATTCCAACTGGAAACTCGTGACCTACAAAGTGCCTCTCAGAATGTCTAGAGAAGTGAGGAAAGAAATGACATGGATGCAACATCCCTTGTACAAGCAGAATTCAAAGACTTTCCATAACTGTCAATAATATCCTAGCCTATTATGTCATGATAGAATGATACTTAAATTACTGGACGCTTTCTTCTAGAAAAAAAAAATAGTAAGCACTACAATCAAAAGCAGGTAATAATGTTAACAATTTTCAGTCAACCATACTTATAGAGTTATATCAACTTTGATGGACATGCTCAATAGATATCTTCATTGAATTCAATACAATCATTTGTTGTAGGCCTAGTAACTGTTTCTCCATTCTCATACAAAAAAAATAATTCCCTTCTTAAACTACCAAATGTATAGCCCCGTTGCCTTTACCACAAAATACCTCAACGGGGATCTAACAAAATATTTTTGTAGAATTGAACACTGTTACCTCTATGTATAGGCTTAGAAACTTGTACCTCCACAAGAATTTGAAAGTTTGATGAAATTCGTTTGAGTCTCCAGACCTGCCATTAGCTTTAAGAAGGATTTATGTCCAATATTCACTTAAACCTTCTATCCGAGTCTGATGCCTCCCTAGGTGTTGAGAGAAACATAGCTATGACTGATACAGGTACTATTGTAGTTAGAAATGTAGAAAAGAAAAAATATTGTGTGTCTTGTCCATATGTATATAGTGCAACATTTCTTTCGCAAGATAGAGAAGCAAATGCACAGGAAGCTAAACCTTCTCAGACTTCTGGTGGAGATGAGAAAGCTACGTCTTCTACTAGGGGGATTCTAGGCATGAAACTTGAAAATAAAGATGCAAATATTTGTGGAATGGATACCAATAATCATGTTGTAGAGAAGGGAAATCCAAAAGTTGATTTCAATACCTCTAGAAGTCTTCTTGGTAAGGATGGAGTAAGTGTACAATCTACACTATATTGATCAACCATGAATTCATCTCAAGAAAATATAGGCATAACCTTGGAGACTATAGATAATATGAAAGGTGGTGGAGGTGCAGCTCAGATAGGGATAGTTCAAAGTGATGGAAATAAAGCAAGGTTATCAGTTGGATTGGATCTTACTGGACAAGAATGTGAGTGAGAAATTTTAGCTAGCATGCCTTCTGTGACAAAGGGCTCAAAAAAAATTCATGGTGAGATGACATATATCAATGTGGGCCAGGGTCCAGAAAACAATGTGAAGGCTTCCGAGCAATAGGAACACAACACACTTACTAGGTTTACATTTCAAAGGAAGCATAGAAGAGAAGGTCAATTTCAACAAAATGGTAACTTGGTTCAGGAAGAAAAGGACCCTAAAATGGGGGAAACTAAAAAACATGAACATTTTCATGGTAGTTTGTCTAGTAAATCACAACAAATACACAAAATGATTTTGTTGGCATCGCATAATTCTAGCTTGGTTGTTGAGTCTTATCAATACAACAAGAAATTGATGCAAGGTGCTTATCAAGTTTGTAAATTTTGTGTATCTAATATATCTTTTTTTATCTTTTACTTTGTAGCAGAATCATTAGCATGAATCATTTTTCTTATTCTCTTGCCTACTTTGAAAAGAAAAAAAAATTGAGATACCTAGGGGCTATACATATAACACCAAGGATTTCTTTGATTAATTAGAGTGCTGTTTTTTTACAATATTTCAATAAATTTAATGTGATGTAAGAGTTCATATCCAATTTTTCTTCCTGTACTCTAAAACATTTCCTTGATGCAGCTTATCTCATTGTGAGAGAAGAAATCATGGTGATGATATGATGAGACAATGCTTGGAATAAAAATGTGACGTGAAAGGACAAGACTTTGCTACTGCCGAAATTCATCAGAGTTCTATTGATACTACAATAATTTTGTTAGATTGAGAAGCCAGGTGGGGTGGGCATGGATCAAAATAATGCATTATTCTCCATGTTTTATGACTATAGCCTACTGCATGTACTCATTATCTTCCATCTTAAATATTTGTGCACCAAATCATGAATATTGACAGCGAGTCAATGACAAGAAAATTAGTTTGTCATTTTGATTGAGATTTGAATATTTTCTTCCATTGAATTTTATTGTATTAGGAACCTAGATGTTCATTTAAATAAATTGATAGATATTTATATTGGAGATTTAAGTGTCAGGTCCTAAGTTATGTGAAATCTAACACGGTATCGTGAAAGCAAAAACTTTGAAGAACCTTGATCTTGGAATCTCGTAACCCGTGTATTGTACTTGACTTCTAGGCCGTGTTTTTCTTGTGATCGTGCAAAATCAATTTTTTGTTTTTAGGACCAAGTAAATCGGTTGTATAGTTCCGTGAAGTAATTGTTATGTTTCTAGAAGGATTGAAAAGTGTCATAAATCAGTCTATATGTTGTGGTTGAATAAATATCCACAAGTGACAAGGTTGTGTAAGTCATGGAAACAACAGAGTGGTTGAAATAAGTGTCAAGCCCTGCTGCGCCAATACGAAAATAAAATTGCACGAAGAAGGGGTGGATGACAACAGCGCTATGGGGAAAGGACTACCAAAGATCACCTCAAAGAAGCATGTAGTTTTGAGTGTATTTTTCTAGGAGAGGCAGAAAGGTATGGTCGATAGTCATTGGTGGAAGAACTATGGCCAATAGGTAGGCCCGCACTTGAAAAAAAAAAACCACAGGAAACATAAGGTGGAAACTCTCTAAGAAGGAAGCAACACGGGATAGAATAGTTGACACCACTAAGCCATTGAGAAATAATTAGGGAAAAGGCACATAAATTACCGATAGATTGGCAGCTGTCAGCATAGTTAGTTTGTGGATGGAGTGCTATAAGAGCCAACTAGACACGTGTCAGTGCAGGTTTAGTAGCCACCACACATGTGGTTGAGTAGTCTAGTTGAAGGCATAGTGACGGGTCTTCAGGCACAATCCGACCGAGAATTGGAGCAACTACAGTTGACAAGTAGGGAAGCACATATATCGTAGTCATAGGTAAGTAGGTGGGATGTCGGGTTAGGTGAAGGAGCCTGCATCAAACTTCCTGCGCCTAAATCAAAAATAGTCTTGCCTTAAAAATGCTGCACATTCTCAAATATAGTTGTTTAATAAGCATACATCCTCCCGTGTCACATTTGGGAAAAGAGTTGTATGGAATCTCCACAATTCCCTCACTGCCCATGTCTTTCCTTGTACCAAAACACTAACATTCGTGTATAGCCTTTACTAAATAGAAAATCTTTTCTCTCTTCAACATCCATAATTATAATGAAAAATTGCCTCAAGATGTTGTTTATCAATGAACTTTGCCTCACGAGAAGGTGTCTCATCTCGAGGAGCAATTTTCTCATCAAAATTCCATTTTGAGGGAACTTATAAAGAGGATGATAGAATAAATTTAAGAGAGATTGTTAAATATGACTTCATATATCCCAGTTTTATAGGTGCAGTGGGTAATGAGGCATTGATGGATAAAATATTAAAGGAATAATTATAAAAAATTCCGAACTGTTTCCAAAAGGATAAGAACCCTCAACCACTTAGCAGGAAAATATAATTCTTCTAGGGGTTCTATGACTTCCTTCAAACAAACCAGCTAAGAATTGCTGACAAATTAAAATACACATGCTAGATTTGGGAGCTTTCAATTCAACATTTTAGGCTTTAATCCCAAAAATTAGACAAGAATGAGATGATTTAAGACCCATATCACTATGTAATTGCATCTACACAATCATTGCAAGAATTATTGCATGTAGGGTCAAAATCCACTAAGTTGATTCCATGTCATTAGAACAATTTTTCATCCTTCCTCGGAAACAAATCCATTACATAATAGGAGTAGCCCAAGAAGGAATTTATAACATCATACCAAACCTTGTTTTATTTAGGGTTACTCATTCATATAGGGTTCAATGTGAAATTGGTGAACTAGATAATGGATTTTCTTTCCTCAATATCTTTGCAATTCTCATTAATGGCTCAAGCTATTCTTCTATCATGACTACAAGAGACCATGGGTTGTTGAAAAGTATAACTAGGATCGGTTTTCATATTGACTATGTAATTATGTATTTATGTAAATAAGAAGACAAAGGTAATAAAATGTATTTTGTTGTACTTGCTTCATGGGTTTCATGAGAAAGATTTTATTATAGGTTAATAGAATTATTCTTGATGTCTATTAGGGTTTTTTTTATTTTAGGTATAAATATAATTAAGTGTCATACATATGAAGGATATAATCTAGAGAAAATGCTTTAAGACCTTGCTAAAGAAATTGTGGAAGAAAGGCTCAAACAACCCTCAACACAGTCCTCATCAACGCTGGAAAAATGCACCCATTCAAGTCAGACTATTAATTGTGAAGTCAGCCTACAAGACAGAATGTGTGGTTAGCCTAAAGTCTGGACAGTGCACTATATATTGACTGTCCTGCGGCTCATTTGGGTAAAAGGATTTCAAACAGCTCTATGGAGAAAGGTGCAGATCAATCAGGAGAAGCTGCGGATCATTTGAAAAGAAGAATAATGTAGATCTCTCTTAAGAAGTGATCAGAGGAAAGTGTGGATTCCTCTGCGGATTACAGTGGTAAACAATGCGGGTTTACAAGGAGATAAAAGAGCATACTTAAGGAAGAAAAGGATGTAGATTTCTCTAAAATGTCAACAGTGATAAATTCAGATTCTAAGAGTGATAAAGTGTGGATTTCAACAGTGATAGAATGCAGATTTCAGAAATGAACAAGTGAGGATCATAGAGGTTAAAAAGGTGCAGATTTTATAGGTTAGAGAAGTGCGAAGTTCAAGATTGAATATGTGATACTTTTATGTAGATACATCTGTGGTATAAATTTGGATAAGAATAGAAGGTTTACATTCTGAAATAGTGGATAAAGTTGATGTGCATGCAAAGGATGAGAAGGAGGATCTCATGATAAAATTAGAGACCAAGTTCTCTATGGTTGATGCACGTCAATGCACATTGGTGAAGAAAAGAAAGATCAGCATTGGAGGAAGACTTACAAGCAGTGTGAAGGTATTGGAGGCATTCATAGGTCAAGTTTCTGAGTCTTGGTCATGGTACTTGTCATTTGAATATCTATAAGAATAGTTTCTCGTGGGGTTTCCTCTCCAAGTAGCAGAGGTTTTGTCCTGGCTTGAAGAGCCTAACTTTGTGTCTTTTGTATTTTGGTAATTGACTTGATGAAATACTATCAAAGCTAAGCAAGAGAATACACAATTAACTCAAGTAAGTACACAAGTAATTACCAAGTAGAGACTTTGAATTAATCTCAAGCCCTCCAAATTCTCAATATGTGTAGGTTTGACTAATGGCTCTTCTGCTATTTTTGACTGTAGAGTAGGTGGTCTCAATAGAGTTATAAAAGAGTCACAAAGAACTATAACCTTGACAACTATACAAATAGGAATTTACCTAAACTTGACATATTTACTCTTTGTTAATTATGTTTTTCTTTTGTGTGATAGGACCAAGGAATATGCAATTAAGTTGAAGGACCCTACCCTTAAATAACCAAAATTCCTACCTTAAAAACTACCAGCAACTGAGGAGCTACAAGAATCAACACCATATTTGATTTGAACCTAAATAGTCCTATTATCTCTAAGTATTTACCTAATCAAAATGACTAGTAGATTATCCTCATGGATTATTTCTCTCATTCTATCTATTAATAAAATCCACAAAATGTATCCCTACATTTGAATCTTGGGAAAAAAACATATAATTATTATCATTTAAATTATTCGTATCTCTTGGAGCCCAAAAATCCTCTTGATTCTTGACAAAGTATGATGGAATGAAATTAGGTGAAGACCAGATCTAGGTTTACCATGTCAAAACTTGGGTTCAGTGAGATGACGACCTTGGTTTGAAGATATCCACCATACAAACTAGGACCACCCATAATTATCGTTGCCATCTCTCTTTCATCATCAAGACTAACATATTGATGACCTATAACCCATGAAGGCCCACGATAGTCATTGAAATGAAATTTATTAGAATACATGCCATGTCCATGGTTATTATATTTAATATTTGCATCCAATGTGGCCATTTATTATTAGGAGATTTACCACATCCAAAAATCACATTATTCACTTCATTTTGAAGAAGTCTACAAATTAGGTCAACATAATTTTTTTCACATTTACAACTTCCCTCACATTTTTTGGCTCCTGAAGCTCGAGCACTTTCATAAAAAAATAGGCAAAGTCAAACAAAAAAAATGGTCCACTCTCTTTTTATTTGCTAATATTATAATGAATTTTTATTAGAGGCATTGGTTGTTTGTTTGTTTTAGTTAGAAAAGGGTTTGATCTTGGTTTTATGTGACTTTCAATTTATCGCATGTAGCATTTTGAAAAAATGGGAAATAATAATGTGTGACATTTATCTTGCAGAAATTGATGTTGAATGAAAGAATACATAGTTTAACCAAGCTACAGTTCACTTTGGTAAAGGTGGAGGAACATCTTAAAAAACTGCTTAAGAATACACCATATACAAAGTTTGAACATAAGTAATATATGCATTTTTCTTTTGCAGATATGTTTTTTTTTCTACCTAAGATATCACAACAAGAGCAATATTGATATTGTATAAACTATTTGAGGACCTCATTGAGGTCAATTATTTTGATGTCCTACTTGATTGATACTTTCTCATATGTCAGGAAGGCTTTAAATATGAATTAATATGTTCATGAAACAAATCATATTCAATTTTTATAGATATAAAAGATAAAAACAAATTTCAATGTCTTCGTTTGATTGTTACTTGACTCTCTTGTGGGCGGGTTACGAGAAATGTCATTGGAAAAATGATGGCGAGACAATGCATAGCATGTCTTGGATATGATTCATTTGTTGTTAGATATTGTTGGGTCGTGAATATGACCACTTTTTAACACTTATTTCATCCATTTCTACTCTTATTTATCATGTAATTTATCATAATTTATCATATAAATCCATTTTATAATTATTTATGCTCTTATGGATAAATATTATTTCTTCTCCTTTATTTTTAATAAATTGATGATTGTTATGCATAGTTTTATCAATGATGGTTTATTAATATATTTGGTAACAACACTCACCATTTTAGCCTCCACTATATTTGCTAAATTGCAGATTTGATCTCCAGCACATCATTCAATATTCCAACTCAGAAATTCGCTGGAATAAAAAGTGACAGTTTTGTGGTTGATATTCTGGGCAAATGGAGAAGAATCTGGAAAATTCGGAACATGGGTTTTGTCTAGAACAGACCGAATTAACTTTTAAAAATACCGATTTGCCCAAATCCAGCATGTATTGAGAGAAACGGAAGGTTCTTTGAGCATGATTTTCTTAGATTTACTATTGTGGCCATACTCCAAATTATCTCAGCTGAAAATCCAAATTCGACTTGCTCTTGTTGAAATATTGATGGAAATATATTTTCTTGTTGATCAAGTTGTTGGGAACAATCCAATATTGTTATGAGAGATCATAGTTACTATTTAATTTCTCCTCTTTGTGATTATAAAAGGAGACGTTTGTAAAAGAGAAGGAGGACAATGGATGATTATTGAATTTCTTTTCTGACTCTGTAATTCCTTCACTCTCGTGATCAAAAAGCAACTGATGTAAATGCTATTTATGTTTGATTAATATGAGAACGCGTTTTTGTTCCATTTATTAACTCTGGAGTAAAGCCCAGCGGTGTTTCACTGGTGGTTGAGGGCCCGGCTCTGGTGGATCGATCCGCTGTTTGTATCTCTATCTTTTCATTATTATTGTGTGACAGTTTCTAATTGTTTTCATTACGGTTTCCAAGTAATTATTTTATTGTTCATTTCTTATGGATATTGGCATGTTACATTGGTGAATTGCGTTGCCGTCCCTTTCTAATTTAACAAGAATCTTAATTACTTGTCTTGTTATGCTTTAACAGAGCCACGCTATTCAGAATTTGATTCATTTTCCGTTCTGTTTGATTTTTGTCCATTACAGATTGTTGTTCAATAGAATTTTCCATGCGATCCCATTAATTAGAGTTTGCTGTTCAGATTTATTAAATAGGATTTTTTGTTCAATTACTTTAATTACAATTTTCTGTCCATTTACATTGTTGTTCATTTCAGTTGATTAATTGCAAAGAGTTTGATTTTTCTTTTGAGAACTTGCCTAGTTTACTTTCATTAGGAGCATTAATGATTTAGTTGAATTTCTATTTCCTTTTGATTTCTTTAAAGCAGGACTGTCAACTGTAGAGAATACTGGTTATTGCTTCCACGTTCCCAGATTGATTGTCTTGTTCCAGTTTGATTTCAATTGCATCAATTTCTAGAGGAATGAGTTATTGCTACTGTATCCTCGATTGATGTTTGCTGAGTGAATAGTTGGATTTTAGAGCATTTGAGTTCATGTTATTGTAATTAGATTTCTTTTCCAAGCATCCATTTACTCTTGTATTTAGAAAACTGTACTACATATTACAAGGCATTACTCTTAGATTGAATTACAGCCTCAGATAGAGTACACTTTTGAAATAAAAATTCGTTCTTGGATTGATAATTATTGTAGGATAAATAGGCATTAAAAAGAAACCTTTTATACCTCAACATTTTGGCGCCGTTGCCGGGGAGAGTGTATGCCATTTAGAAAGAGTGATGCATATTTAATTTTTTTTGCTTGGGAAGAATTGGGTATTAAAGATGGAAGGTAAGAACCTGCGCACCGAGCAAGGAACACACTTGTTCACTAGCCCGCTTCACAGCAGAATTGAGTGAAAGCTTAAGGTAGGAATGAATGCTTGCGTTTTTTTGGAATTTTAGAGGTAGAATTTAAAAAAAAAAAAATCTTGTAATTCCACTCGAGTGGTGATGTAAGCATCACCTGTTTCACTAACCAATTGACAGGAAAATTTTAAGGAGGATCCTTAAAGAAACACATGAATAAAATCTTCTATTATGGTAAGAAATGGCTCACATTGCAACTTTTGAATTCCCTATCAAAGATCTAGGAGGAGTGACACAAATGTACATAATTCCCCCATTGTCTCTACCAAATTTTCATGGTTTGACAAATGAAGATCCAGATACATTCTTATTTGAGTTTGAAATAATTTGTAGAGGATATGATTATTGTACTAATGATCAAAGGTTGAAAGTGTTTCCTCTTACTCTAAAAGGAGCAGCTCTCCGATGGTTCATGAGCCAAGGTGGGAACTGCATCCAAACATGGGAGGACACGAAGGACATATTCTTAAAGAAGTATCAAGACTACTGCAAATCCAATGAAGATATTTTTGGTATGATACAAGGGGAATATGAAAGCTTGGAGGACTATGTAGAGCGATTTCGATACAACCTTCAAAAATAGAAGCATAAGCATTTGGAAAAAGAGATCTTGAAAACACTCCTTCCTAAAGGAATCAAAGATGATTTTTTAGAACTCTTAAATCTGATAGGAAAAGGTGATGTTTTTCACTTATCATATGATGATGTTTGTGAATTGTGCATAAGGTATTCAAGAGGAATTTCCAAGGCTGGTAAGAATTATAGAGAAGTTTCTTCTTTCTTTTCCAAATTTACTACAAGAACAAGAGATATAAGAGCTGAAATCAATGTTTTATTTGAAAAGTTTAAAGTTGATTTTATTAGCTCTCTAAATTCACAATTGAATATCTTTTAGGTTCAGAAAAATAAAAAATTTGATGAAGTGTTTTGCCCTCATTACCGAAAGGAGCATCCCATAGATAGTTGTTCTTCCTTATCTAGGAGGGAAGTAGCATATCAAAGAGATGGGGAAGCTACAACAAGGTCAAAACTATGGAAATCATGGCCTATAGGTATGGTTCAAAACAATTCCTCTCCATTCTCTTACTTGCATAATCCATTATGGAATACTCATATGTTAGGGCAACCATGCCAATCTTAATATAACCACCACCAATATTGTCTGCAAGTTTGGCATGGTTCATCTTATGATTGCATGACTACTCTCCCTCATCTTGTAGCACAAAAACATCTTCCAGCTCTTCCACAACATCTTGCTTGCCTATCAAAATCATTCATTCAATCCAATCAACTACATCATCAAAATGCTCCATTCCCTACACAATTTCCTTCTCAAATCATTCCACACCCTCACCATAATAAACCAGTACAACATGCTTATAGTGTTGAACTGCAAAATTCACCCACCCTTCCCACCCATTCTATCTCACATGCACCATTGGAGAAAACATACACTGAGACTCAGAATGTATCAAATCGAAAAATTGTAGAAGTTATGAAAGAAAATGAGGTTTCTTCTAGTTGGCACCAACAAACCATTTTAAAAGCTCAAGAAATTCATGATACGATGCCTATGGGAAATCAAGAAATTAAGGGATACATTGAAGATGGGTTTCACTCCATTTGTTTGCAGCATCACTCCATACTTCAACAATTTTTGGCACCATCTTTTCAAGGGAAGTTGGCTTCTCATACCATAATTTTTATTAACATGCATTTTTCAAATTTGGGTATGTACATACTAGAGGCCTTATTTCGGAAATGACTCCACTAAAAATACTCTTATACGTAATCATATTCATTTTCCAATTCAGAGTAGGCTAATGTAGAAAATAAAATAATTAAGGAAATAAAATAAACACATTTTGTTGTTGTTGTTGTTGTTGTTTTTGTTGCAACACGCTGTGGAAATCAACATTGGTGATAAATATTTTAATTTATTTTTGTATTTAGATGCAATATATTGAAAATAACAAGTCTACAAATACTCATATTCATTTTTATCACCAATATGGAAAAATTGCTTGAATATCATTTTTTTGGCTTGCAGGCTTAATCAAATTTCTGAAAATAGAGTTGGGACAGTCATGTTTTGGGGGACCAAAAGTGAATATTTTTAAAACATATTTCTATCGTAAGTATCCCTTGATTTCTAATTTCCAACCCAATTTGAATCACTCCATTTGGATTTGAAACGAAAAAGTTAGAACCAAAACATTGACAAGGTGTCTAGTAGGTAGCTTAACAACAGAGTTGGGACAGTCAGTTTTTGGAGGCCTAAATGACTATATTTTTAAAACCTGTTCCTATGGTATATTTATCTATGAATCTAGTTTACAATAAAATTTGAATCACCTGATTTTGATATCGTATGAGGAGTTTATGACCAAACTATTGACTGCCTATCATAAATCAGCACTCTTAAAACTTTGTTTTCTCGGCTGTTCACTAGCATATTTGACCCATCAATTATTCTTGTCTTCAAGACCTATTTCTATTGGAGATCAATAAATGAATCTAATTTAATCTCCAATTTTAATCGGTTCAATCCATCATCAAACGAATAATTTATGCTTGAAATATCAACTGTTGGTCTGAGCTGGAAAATCGAAAATGACTCTATTATGCAGGTTGTTCTCAGCAAATTTAACATACCATTACATGGAATTTTTAAAACCTATTTCTATTGGAGTTAAAACATTAAATGAGATCTCATTTGGCTTTGGAATCACTCAAGTCGGACAAAAAACAAAGAAGAAACGATTAAAACACTGCTGGTTAGTATCGTCGACCACTGCTCTCCCGCAGGTAACAAATATAATTTGTTTTATTTTTTTGTAGATTTTTTCTACATAGTAACTACTTGTTAGTTTTTTTTTCATAATTCTTGGATTAGGGGAGCCTGCACACCTCTCTTTCTCCATGATTTAATGTTTTATTGCAGGTAGACACTCGTTTTTTTGCAGGTCTTAGGAGAACAAAGAAGGTTAATTTATGGACGAGCGATTCTTAAAAGAAATTTTAGTGAAACAAGGGAATTTCATCCAGGTCATTACCTAATAGATTCATAATAGGGGAAATGAAGAATTAGTTTCTATTTGAAGATTCATGCCATTACTGCCAAAACATTTTTCAAAAAGATCATTTTCTCTATTAACAGATTGATATTCCCTTAGGAAATAACATCATAGCTGTTGTAACTTAATAAAGTGTTGTTTCTTTTCTGATTTATTTTATGTTTTTGTGTTTGAGGTATTGATCCCTTCAAATTATAGTTTCTGCTCCATTGGAAATTGAACAATAAGGACCCCACCATGCAAGTTTCAAGAGGAAATTTTTCGGCAGCATAAATTCTGTAAATAATTACTTTTTCTTGAAAATAGTACATAAATTTGCCTTTCTATTTGATTGGATTTTCTTGACAATAGATTGTACATTAGTTTTGTTCTTTTCTCTATTTTTTTCCTTCACTGTTCCCTACAACAATTTCTACGTGCATTTTCTTTGCTGTTCCCTACTTTTTTGTGTACCTTTATTTTTTATGCTGTTCCTCTTAAGGAACAACTGCTGTTCCTCTTAAGGAACAAAAACCATCCCTCTTAAGGAACAACAATATTGCGTTCTTATATTTGTTTGTTGTTCCTCTTAAGGAACAACAGCCGTTCCTCTAAAGGAACAACATTTTTTGAGTGCGTTTTTCTTATTTTTTAAACAACATTTCTAGGACTTTTTTGAATTCTTCATGACTCTTTGAAAGGAAAACATACAATTTATGCAAGGATAAAAAAATTAGAGGTTACTGGAATCAGAAAATCAAGAGAAATTGTAATTTTTAAGAAATTGCTTTGTAGTGATAAGAAAAGGAAAGGACACAACCATCTATATCACTTTGCTGTCTTTATTTTCACTAAAATTAATATGATCAATTATCTTTATCATGTTGGTTCTTCCCTAAATCTTCATAACTCTCTTTGATTTTTATTTATTGAATAAGAATAAGGGCATACTTTTTCTATTGATATGTTCAGACTTCTTCCACCTTCCCTACTCTTAAGGAGTGTTGAGCCATCCTCTATACATAAATAGGGAAATGCTACATGAAAAAAGAAGAAAAAACTCTCTATATGATTACTAACAATTCTATGATATGGCAGATGGAGGATAGGGAGTCTCATCAAGAGCCAAGCTACCATGATCATAAGGGAGCAGTGAAGTGGCATTCCCATTATGGCCACCACACCAGGGATATGATCCAATGGACAACTCAGAAAAATAAAAAATCCTTGGAACAGGAGGTCTGATCAGGAGTCGACCTACCCACCTTTCACTCCTTCTTGGTGAATGGCATTGTGATTCATCTGGTTCCCAAGCTAGCACAGTGGCCTCCATCATGACATCACACAACACTTCTCTAGGCATAAATAAAGGATAATGGTTCCAAGGGTGAGAAAGCAACTTTTTCAATGTTATAGACACCTGTGGGCAACAGAGCTCTGTTGATGGTATTGGAGTCATATTTTTCACAAATCAATAGTAATGATAAACCCTTTTCTTATATCTTTATCTAATATCAAATGAGAATATGTTCCTAAACCCTTTGTTCAGAACCTCTTATACATGAAATATATTTATAAATCGATCATAATGGTTTATGTGGATAATGACCGCATAAGTATTTTTTTCACATCAGTTGTCCTTTTCCCTTATTTTCAAATCATTGCATAAACATTTCCATATCTATTCACGATTTCAAAATGTGCACTGATTTCAGCAATGCGATAATTTGTTGATCATATCATAAGTATGTATGTCTTTCCATGCTATACAATTGCTGTTCAGTATGCTGCTCTTTTATTTGCCACAATATTCATACTGCATTTCTACAGAAGTTTTTCTGCTTAAAATTTTTGCATGCATATTATCTATTTCCATTCAAAACTAAAACTGTGGATTCAAGAAAATTGTATAAAAAATCGTGATTTGTTTATAGGAGAACAACAAGTATGGGGGGGGGGGGGATTCTATTCGTAGCACGACCACACTATTGCAACTAACAGCAAAGGCTCATGAACGCGTACAATTCTTCAAACATGATGTGCTTGCATGGCTTCCACCTTTTGCATCACTTTCAGTATCCATTCAGCCTATATCTGCTTCAACAAATGCCAGTTCCTACATGTCATTCCACATTTTTTTTGGAGGTAACACTTGAGGTAAAATAGCATAATTTTCTGATTTATTACGAATTTAAGAGAATTTCATGAAAATCCATTGAGCATTATTTATCATCATTCATTCCACATCTTTACTACTTCCCATTTTTTAGAGACATCTCATCTTTCAGTTTGGGGGAGTGATGTTTTCCTTCATTTATTTCTTATGACCATGTCAGTAATATTCTTTATCATCCATTGATATTCTTATTCATTCTCAACACCTCCCTTATTCCATGTTATTTTACACCAAGCATAGATTTCAATAGATTGTAGTAACCACCTCTCTTTGTTTTCTAGCATTGCATGAGGACATGTTAATTCTTCAGTTTGGGGGGGGGGCGGGGGAATTGCTACACATGATGGATGTTTTCTACTCTCTTTTCTGTTTAAGGCATACAATTTCATTTTTATACATTGCAGAAATTGATTTGCATATATCTTTAAAACTATGAACTGAATTCTTGTGATTTCTAGATAACAAAGAGGTATCATTAAAATACAAAAACCCAGATAATTTCACATAAATTAGTTCATAAAATTTCGAAAATTATGCACTATCACCTATAGCCATTTTGTTTATATCTCATGATCTGTGCATCAAAACGATCTGATTTTTGAGAAAATGGTTAATGAAGTTTGCTGTTACTTATGTCACATTTTTTTGCAACTTCATATACATATAGTTGAACGTCAATTGTAAAAATTGTTATGCCTTCATCAAATTTCTATTATGGAATATTCATTATTTGAGGAAAAATTCATTTGGTCCATCCATTTCATGAGTTGGGATGAACAATTTTTTTTGCTTAGTTAACACATGGGTTTTTTTTTTCTTTGGGTTGTATGAGGACATGCAATATATTCAGTTCTGGGTTGCATGAAGGCATGCAATATATTCAGTTTGGGGGTATGTTGGGCCGCGAATACGACAACTTTTTAACACTTATTTCATCAATTATACTCTTCTTTATCATGGAATTTATCATAATTTATCATATAAATCCATTTTATAATTATTTATGCTCTTATGGATAAACATTATTTCTTCTTTATTTTTAATAAATTGATGATTATTATGCATAATTTTATCAATGATGGTTTATTAATATATTTTGTAACAACACTCACCATTTTAGCCTCCAAGATATTTGCTAAATTGCAGATTTGATCTCCAGCACATCATTCAATATTCCAACTCAGAAATTCACTGGAATAAGAAGTGATAGTTTTGCGGTTGATATTCAATGGAGAAGAATCCAGAAAATCCGAAACATGGGTTTTGTCCAGAACAGATCGAATTAACTTTTGAAAAGAATGGTTTGCCCAAATTCGGCTTATATTGAGAGAAACAGAAGGTTATTTGAGCATGATTTTCTCAGATTTACTGTTGCGGCCGTCCTCCAAATTATTATAGCTGAAAATCCAAATTCGACTTTCTCTTGTTGAAAGATTGATGGAAATATATTTTCTTGTTGATCAAGTTGTTGGGAACAATCCAATATTGTTATGAGAGATCATATTTACTATTTAATTTCTCCTCTTTGTAATTATAAAAGGAAACGTTTGTAAAAGAGAAGGAGGACGATGGATGATTATTGAATTTCTTTTGTAACTCTGTAATTCCTTGACTATCGTGATCAAATAGCAACTGATGTAAACGCTATTTATGTTTTATTAATACAAGAATGTGTTTCTGTTCCATTTCTTAACTCTGGAGTAAAGCCCACTGGTGGTTGAGGGCCCGGTCTTGGTGGATCAATCCGCTGTTTGTATCTCTATCTTTTCATTATTATTGTGTGACAGTTTCTAATTGTTTTCATTATGGTTTGCAAGTAAGTAGTTTATTTTTCATTTCTTATGGATGTTGGCATGTTACATTGGTGAATTGCATTGTTGTCCCTTTCTAGTTTAACAAGAATCTTAATTACTTGTCTTGTTATGCTTTAATAGAGCTACGTTGTTCAACATTTGATTCATTTGCTGTTCTGTTTGATTGTTGTCCATTACAGATTGTTGTTCAATAGAATTTGCCATGCGATCCCATTAATTAGAGTTTTTTGTTCAGATTTATTAAATAGGATTTGCTGTTCAATTCCTTTAATTACAATTTGCTATCCATTTACATTGCTATTCATTTCAGTTGATTAATTTCAAAGAGTTTCGTTTGCAAAGAGTTTGATTTTTCTTTTGAGAACTTGCCTAGTTTACTTTCATTAGCAACATTAATGATTTAGTTCAATTTCTATTTCCCTTTGATTGCTTTAAAGCAGGACTGTCAACTGTAGGGAATATTGGTTATTTCTTCCACATTCGCAGATTGATTGTCTTGTTCCAGTTTGATTTCAATTGCATCAATTTCTAGAGGAATGAGTTATTGCTACTATATCTTCGATTGATGTTTGCTGAGTGAATAGTTGGATTTCAGAGCATTTGAGTTCATGTTATTGTAATTATATTTCTTTTCCAAGCATCCATTTACTCTTGTATTTATAACATTGTACTACATATTACAAGGCATTACTCTTAGATTGAATTGCAGCCTCAGATACAATACACTCTTGAAATAAAAATTCATTCCCGGATTGATAATTAATGTAGGATAAATAGGCGTTAAAAAGACACCTTTTATACCTCAACATAGATCCTTTAGGAACCTGAGCCATCAACTTTGGAAATGTTCCTATTAGGAATTCCTATGGTTTTTAATGTTGTGATTATTTAACCTCATGGTTATTTTGGGAAAGATAATGTTTTAGGAATGCCAGACATGACATCAGTGGGCAGGGAAACAATTTTTTTATAATTGCAATTTCCATTCCATGATATCCTCTCTTTATTTATTTATTGTATTTTGGATCTTTATTTTGAATTTGTTGTCTTTTAACTATGAAATTGAAAATACTTGGCATCATGTCCATTTAAATAGAAACCAAAGCTTGGCTATTAAATTAGTATTAGACGATATTGATTGGAATCCTTATAGCTACTGTGTGTTAAAATATTTTCATGACTATCAAAAATTTTTACTTTCATATTATTATTTGAGCACATGTTGTTTATATACTTGAACAGGTTCATGCGTTAGAAAATGAAATGTTGTTGTGAATAAAGTGACAAGGATTAAACATCACACCTCACATTAGTTGTTTTCATAAGTTATCAACAACTTGAGATTTTTAGCATATAACTCAGTTGCCATGATTGTTTCTAAGCTTTCCCTAAAGGTTTAATACTAAGTTACTAAGGTGTTATTTTCTATATATGGTGACATTTTATTTTCTTTATTTATATAGGTCATATAGCCACATTATAGTGGCCACTATCGCCCCACTAAAAAAAATTTGTTTGAGTTCCATACTTGTATGGGGAAAAATGGCTTTGACATTGCTAATGTTGAGGTATATGTCATATAAACTATTTATAGTCTACTTTAGTTATACCCTAGTGTTCATTGTCTTTCATGTCCTACACTCTGCATTGTATTTTTTTTGTTTTTATAAAAATTAACTCAGTATTGATGGTAAGAAGCGGGAATTGGAGAAAGAGGAGAGAAATAACATTGGAGCAACAAATGCAAAAGGAGAGAAAAGATAATTGGTCTGGTGATACCCTTAGAGCCAATATCCCACATAAGACACACATATATAGAATGATGGTTTAGTATTCAGAGTTGGTGAATTCACCTACAATGCCTTGACAACACAATGATAATGTTTTGAAGTGATGAAACATAATATCATGTGTAAATTGTAGTCCAACCAATATTAAGTAGGAAACTCATACTGTAATACTTTTAACATTTCATATAATATAATTTATGTGGTTGAAAGTATTTATGGTTTCACTTGATATTGTTTAATATTGTAATTATCATATGCAACTTTGTGTTTTCATATTAGATGAACATTCACATTGTATGAAATTTTTTAAAATCATACAAATTAATTTATGTTGATGAATAATGAATACAAAATCAATTTAAAACTAATAAATTAGTAGTTTATATTGATTAATGATGAACACAAACAAAATAATATATGACTAAATTAGTCATTTATAATGATTATTAATGAAAGCAAATGAAATGAATATAAACTACTAAATTAGTTGTTTATATAATGAATATGAAACTACCAAAAAAGATAAATGAATACTGCAAATGATAAATTTTTGATTGCAAATGACGACTAAATTTTGCATATATATGACTATTAGTAGCAATTTTACACTATCTTATAAGACAACCAAAATGTAGTCATATTAATTTAGTCATTAATTGGTTTCAAACTATGAATAAAATTTGAGTATATATGACTATTAGTAGCTAATTTACAGTATCTTATAACACAACCAAATTTTTGGTCATATTTAATTGTGAAAATTAATGACCAAATCAATGGTTAAATAAATTAATGACCAAATCAATGGTTAAATCAATGATTAAATCAATGACCAAATCAATGACTAAATTAACGACCAAATTAATGTCCAAATATACTACTAGACAACAAAATTGAGATAACCAATTAATGATTAAGCTAAAAACAACTAAACGCTGGTCATGTTATAAGACACTGTAAATTAGCTACTATTGGTCATTGACCGAAAAATAGTCGTTTATATGCAAATTTTTGTTTTTTGTTTAGTAACTAATTAGCCATGTTGTACTAGTGATTTGTCTGAATTATGAGCATGTTTTCCACAATTTTCACATGGGTGAATATAAAAACACTAACTTTTCACATGGCCAACCTAATCATATTGTTGACATTTGACAATCTAAAGTGGTTGTGGAAGAGGATCAAGAGAAGACGATATGTCCTGAAGAAACCCAACATTATGAAACTAGATGGGTTTAGAGTAGTCTAAAATGTGAAAGTATCGATCCTTTTCATATTCGACACTGATTTTGTGATTTTTGTTAATGAAATCTTCCCAACGTCTAACGATGGGCTCACATTAGTATAAAATGGCTAATTAGTTACTTGAACAATGACTAAATTTGCATATGAACGACCATTTTTAGATCAGGGACCAATAGTAGCTAATGTACATTATCTTATAATGTGATCAACTATTAGTCATTTTTAGCTTAGTCATTAATTGGTTGTCTCAATTTTATTGTCTAGCATTATATTTAGTCATAAATTTTATCTTTAATTTAGTCATTAATTTCCACAATTAATGACCAATATACAACAAAATACATTACTAGATGATCACTTGAGAAAACCAATTAATGACCAAAATGTTGTCTGTGGTATAAGAGACTGTAAATTAGCTACTAATAGTCATATATATGCAAATTTCAATCATCGTTTGAAACCAATTAATGACCAAAGAAATATGACTAAATTTTGGTCATGTTATAAGATACTCTAAATTAGCTATTAATAGTCATATATATGCAAAATTTAGTCGTCATTTATAATCACAAATTTATCATTTGCAGTAGTCATTTATCTTTTTTAGTAGTTTCATATTCATTATTTAAATGACTAAATTAGTAATTTATATTCATTTACTTTCATTAATAATCACTATAAACAACTAATTAGTCGTATATTCATTTTATTTGTGTTCATCACTAATCAATATAAGCTACTAATTTAGTAGTTTTAGATTGATTTTATGTGTTCATTATTAATCAATATATATTAATTAGTATGATTTTGCGACTAAATTAAAAAAAAGTCATACAATGTGCATGTTCATCTAATATGAAAAGACAAAGTTAAATATGTTAATTACAATACTAAATAATTTAAACCAAATAAATTATATTATATAAAATGTCAAGTATTACATATGATTTTCCAACCTAATATTGATTGGAATACAATTTACACATGAAATATTGTTTTGTCACTTCAAAATGTTATCATTGTGTTTCCAATGCATTGCAAGTGAATTCACCAGTTCTGAAGACTTGACCATCAGTTTCTGTGTGTGTGTCTTATGCTGGATATTGGCTCTACGAGTATCACTAGACCAATTCTCTTCTCTCTCTCTCTTTTATCATTTGTCTTTCTAGTGTTATTTTTCTCCTCTTTCTTCAATTCATGCTTCTTGCCTTCAATATTGAGTTCATTTTAAAAGAAGATACAATGAAAAGTATAAGACCTGAAAGACGATGAACACTAGAATATAAACTAAAGTATACTATAAAGGATTTATAAAAAATATACCTTAACATCAAAAATGTCAATCTCCTTTTTCCCCATAAAAGAAAGAAACTCGAACAAGTTTTATTTAATTGGGCGATAGTGGCCGCTATGTGGCCAAATGAATTGTATAAAAAAAGCAAATAAAATATTACGATAGAAAAGAACACCTTAGTAAACTTAGTATTCAACCTTTAGGGAAAAATTAGGCACAATAATGCCAACTAAGTTACATGCTAAAATGCTCAAGTTGTATATTACATACAATGTGGGAGTGAAAGCACAACTCCCAAAAAATGCTAAACCTAAGTCTATAATAAAATGAAATGAAGTAAAAAGGATATAGTAATAGGATAGCCTCGTATACATGTATATTACGATATAATGTGGAAGGCCATGTGAATAAATATAGGTTTGGAGGTTGATGATGTCAAGAATGCCCAGGTCTCATGAGCATTTCCTGAGATAAGAACTAATATTTGGGTCCATTATCACATATGAATAAGCCAACTAGTTTATATTAAATTATTAATGTTTTTGTTATATTTATGGATCACTGCAGTATAAGTGGATAAATTGCAAAGAAAATTCCCTTCCCATTGTGTTCATAACTTGTGGTACAATATATTAGCTATGATTCGGAGAAAATTTCCAACTTAACTTTTAGATTCCATTTGCTATATGATTCTTGAATGCAAAATCCACACTGAATTCCAACACCAAACATCCAATTTGAGAGAACACTTGTGGTCATCCTAGTGCATTTTGGAGGCTAGATAATTCACTCCTTAGAGCCAAGACCTCTAAATTGATTAAAAAATTTAATCACTCAGCTCAAAACATCAATGATCATTATAATGAAAAGATAAAATAAGAGTAGTTTCGATCTTTTTTGCATATTTACATGCAAAGAAAAAACAATTTTCCCATATTTACCATACTTCTATTTTACAAGAGATAACAATTCGATTGATATTTTACAACAAATAATTGATTCAATAAAAACAAGGATTTGACATATTACATCAAAACCACCAATGTTTGATCCTTAATTAGTTCAAACTAGTTAGGACAAATACTTCAAAAAATATCAACAAGTAGAAATAACAAATCCATCAATTAATAATCAATCAACAAAGGATAAGCTTTTTGTTGAAGCTTGATAAACATATATAAATATTGGAAATCCACTGCAACTAGTGGTCTTGTTCAAAGAGAAATACTACCTGGAGAACTCATCTTCCAAATTATTTTCTCTATTCATGAAGCTTTCTTCTATCCTCAACATAATTCACATTCAATATTTTAGGTTTATGAAGCCTCATAAAGGCTGTACCAAATGAAGTAGTGAATTTCATTGATTTTCATAAAATGCTTCTGTTACTGAAAAAGTATCGTTTTACCATGTGATAGACAATTCAAGCAAGTAAGTAGAAAATTGTGTACAATATTTCTTAGAAGAATTAATGTTAAAATGAAAGCTTTCATATTTCGGATAGAAAAAGTAACTTAATAGAGATGGTCAATATTACAAAAAAATAGACTCGATATAAAACTACATGTAGAACTAATAAAATCCTAATTGTAATACAATTGATTGATTATTCTAATTGAAGCCAACTAGATACATACATGTTTTCATTTTCATATTTCTTTTCCATATATTTATTATAGGTTGAAACTAACTTTCATGCATCTCACAAGGTTTTTTTAGAAAGAGTATACGTTGCATTCTCATATTCCGCGCTTGCTTTTCCATGAAAAATTGTGGCAGGTATTGGAGGAATTATTTGCAACATCAGCTGAGTTGTCAGCTTTAACCTTATCTTTAATTGAGGTATTGATGCTTCCCCTTCTTCTTGGTTATCAATATCATCTTTCTCTTATAGCCAACATAGGAATAATTTGGGTTCATGAAGAATAAAGATACTCATATGATGTCTTCAAATTTGAAAGGATGCATTTTATTATTTAGCTATTGGTAAAAAAGTGACAGGAAGATCTTAAGTGTAACCATACCTTTTCTGTGAATTGGTTTTTTATAGATGCATATGTTAGCACAATATCAATGAAAATAATTGGTAAACAATAATTAAAAATTTTCTCCATAGCATGAACATTGGCTTAGCCTTCATAAAGAAATATAAAGCAATTAAAACTACAAGGAATAAAAAAAAGAACACCATTGATATAAATTTACAGAATACTAACAATAAAAAAATAAGTGAATTTTCTAGGTAGTAGCTCAAAACCTTGGAGTGGGAACATGCCCTCAAGTTTGAGTAATATATACATTTAGAGGAATGATATGCGAGGCTTGTTTCTTACGTTTACTAGGTAGAACTGAAACTGGAGCACCAATGTTTGATTTAGATAAATAGTATTGGTGTTGATATGTAGTATGGCCCTCCAACATTGGCAATGGCATAGCTATTGGGGTTCACATAGTTACTACAAATTCAACGTATTTCATGTCTAAGTGACTAGTGTGGTTTGTAATTATTGGTGTTAACCCTGAGCCAGGGAACAAATGCTCAAGATTTCTCCCCGAAGGAATCTATTGAAAGTTTAAAGTTCCAGACCTTCCAGATTCACCCAAACTGTTATACATGGTAGAAAATTTTAAGGCTAAGAGTATCTCACTAGTATGAGGCCCAAACCATATTAATATGGAATTAAAATTTTGTTAATTGAAATGATTTCTATCAAGAACTCCTAAAGACGACTGTGAACATCCATAATATTATGATTGCAGCCTTGATTTTGTAACCAAATATACATAATTGAAGCCATGCATTTATTAGAGGCTTCTTCGCATATCTCTTTGATTCCTTGAGAAAAAAGAAGAAAACTCGCAATTGATTGATAAAGATACATGTTGTTGTGTTTTTTTGTGTGTAGTCCCAAATTTGAATTGTCCTATCCCATAATGAGGGTTAATTGTTTGATCGATGGATTTTTCCTTCAGATTTGGATCAACACCACCACTTCCATCATCTGCAATCTTTAGCCTTTTCACTTCTTGTCTATTAAAATAGATGTACATGGTTGTCATTGGTGGAATAATTCTAGAAGAAATATATTGATGGTGAGGAGCATCAGATAGTTAAGAGGCTTGGCTCTGAACAAGATCATCACTCCAAGAATCACTTTGTTGTTGGGTAGGTGGACATGTAGCACATCAATTTACTTAAGGTTGGGAATCTTTCCTAAATGTGGGATTTATTTTCTCTTACTTCTAAGCACAATTAATTGAATGAAAAATGGAAGAAACAAATGTAGTTGTGCATGAATGAATTTTTGACAGTAAAAATTGTCTTTGATATTTCCCTTGAGAATGTAATATAGACAACTAAGGACTTGCTCCAAATGTCTAAAGTGGAAATGTGATTGTTGCTATTGGTAGACCCATCACTGAGGCTTGAGGACTAAGAATTGCACTCAATTCAATTCTATTAGAAGTCATCTACTGAAATGAAATCCATTTTTTTGACAACACTCCCACAGTGGGTGGCTACTAAGAATTAAATATAGAGGGTCTAATGATTTGGCGATGAACTAAAGCTACTGGCTTTCCTAACATGTTGAATTTCATATAACTATCCAAACATGACATAAATGGATGTAAATTATTTCCAAGTCTACTAATTGAGGGCCAAAATGAGTCAAAACTATTTGGAAATACCCTCTCAACTCCCATCGACATCGTTTTCAGATTTTCTAAAGTAGTTTTTAGGGAATTAAGTAGCTTTTAAAAATCAAATATTTGAGGCCTTTCAGAACTTATTGATAGATGATGTGCATATTTTTATTGAGACTCTTGCAGACCCTGATCAAAACTCCTTGGGATAGACAAGTTGTATTTATAGGCATAAACATATAGCTTCTTCCAAGTCCATCTCGAACAAGTAAAGCATTTTGATAATATATTCAACTAAAAGGTCGAGTTGAGCGAGCAAGAGAGACCTGCATCTTAGTTTCCCTTTCTATACCAGAATTTAAGGAAGAAATTGTATACAATGTCACTGAATGGCAACTTAGTATTATTTTCCCTATAAAAACTACACCCGATGAGCCTTGAATTTGATGAGTGGTGATCATGTTACCCTGCATGTTGGCTTGTCTTTGGTTGACTACATGTGGAATTGTTGATTGAGGAATTGATATAAGTTTTCTAGTGGAATTTGGGTGTTGAATATATTCTAACTGAGTTAAAGGATGAATATCATAGGTTGGGAAGTATGGAGGATTGTCTAAATTTACAACATTCTATTTTACACATTTTGGCGATGATCTGGAGGGAACACTTAATGGCATTGTTGAGGTGGTAGCTTGCAAGATTTTTACTTCAGTTGTGGCAACATCACCTACCTTTGATAAAAAATCTTGATGAGTTGCTAAAGTTACACTATTGTGGGCACTTTATCCTTTTTATGGATGAATCTGCCTATCCAATATTACATTTTCATTTTGCATAGATGCACTTGTTTTGTAAAGATCTAATTTTCATCCTTTACAATAGATGGGTTGGTGACGCCAGTCGAAATCCAAATCCATAAGAAGAGAGAGGGCTTGATGACTAGTTATGACCAAAATGAGTAACTAAAACATCAAGTGAAGAAGATTCATTGGGATCAACAAATGCATTATGCTGACTAAATATAGTGTGCTTTCATTTGTCACTTTCATTTGGATTATCTGACTTTCTATGTGGAACAACAAATAGACAAATTTCTTAATAACAAAACATGAACCAAAACCTTATCTTGATAAAGATGTTGGTTTGTTGAACTATATATATTTGTGTGTTTCTCAAATAAGGACAAGTCCGCAGAAGCATAACATATAAAAAATTATTTAGGATGTCCTTCTCCCAGTGGTTATCTTAAATTGGTTTGTAAATTTGAATTCAAAACATATTTCAAAAGAAACAACTACTTATTACAAAAGGGATACAAACAAATCAAACATATGATATCAATATAAGCATGAAGCATTTTCAAATGGGATAAAAAGATGCACAATATTGACACATTTAACTGAAAAGGACCACAATATTCATTTATTATATATTTCATTAAAGTCCAAATAGAACGAATAAATTGAATGCCTCTCCTATGTTCGTAGTGATATTTTTTGAGCCCGTGCTAACCACCTTTGACTGCACAAAGTATGCACGTTCAAGATCCTTTTTCCCTTGAGAATTCATGTGCACTATTCCTCTCAGAGATGATTTATTTATAACACTTTGTGCATGTCACTGCTTCATTGAATTCATTCCTACTGTCTACTGGAGCATGTGCTTAGGGGGAATTCTCAAGATATCATTTCCAAAACTTTCATCTAAACCAATACTCATTTTACTTAGTTAGATATATCCCCAGTGACTCATAGTACTTAAAGATTGTAAATAATCTCCCCTTTCAGTACTTTTCCTAGTGTAATCACTTCCAACTTTTGCACTCTGATTAGGATCACTCTTTGTTTCTATCAAACATAAAGAACTGCTCAAGTGAAAAAATTAAAAAGGGATATTATAATAATCATGGATATATTAATCACCAGAATGGATTTATTTGGGATCCGGGAAATGGATTCCCATGTATGTCTAGAGGAAGTACAAATAAAAAGGATCTTTGACATGGTTGAGAGATATGGGGAGATAGGTAAGAGAATGGTGGAGGCTTGGAGCCATTATGGCTCACCTTTCATGCAAAAAACTTGATGGCGCTTACCTCGATCAAGGATAATATTTATATAGGACTATTATGGTATGAGTGGGAACTGATATTGTTGAACTGGTGATGGCTTAAGGTATGAGAATTTTCACTAAAGAGAAGAATAATGCCTAGTTAATTCCACATGGATTTCACTATATGTTCAAAAGTAGTGGGTTTATATGCTAGGAAGGCTTGTTCATGGCATTTCTCATTATCATTTGAATTTGGCTCCCATCCTGCTAGCCTTGTGTAGCCACTTTTGGCTAATCACTTGGTCTGTCTTAGTGGCTTTTGGGGTGGATTATATCTTCGAAAAGGATGGGAAGCAAGTGGAAATTTTATCAAGGGGATATTAGCCACATTTTACATAGAGGGAGGTTGAGGAAATGTAGGGAGTACTCTGCCACTCCTCGGTCACTTGAATATGGTAATTGATTGGACATTAATAAAATTGTCCCATCTTATACATTATATGTATCTCTTCACAGGACTTCCATTTTTTATTCATAATTTCCATCTGCACAAAGTTTTTTTGACATTCGTCAGAGGAAAATAGTAATGCAATATAGGTGCCAATTTGAAATTGAAATATTCCAATTAAATGATTTCACCAAAGGAAATTAACTTTGAAAAACACATGAGGATGAATCCACTCGCATTACATTTTGTTTGATTGAACATGTCTCATAAAGAGAACAAGTCTATTTTCCAAGGGACTCTATGCAAGAAAACCACACAATATTTATCGTTGCATTCAAGTATTTGCTACTGTTGGTATAAGTTATTATTTTAATCGAAATTCATGAAAGCAAGGCTATCCTCTGTGAAGAGTAATACCAAAAATGGCATACCAAAAAAGGATCCCTTTGATACATGAATCAAAAAATAATAATGATTAGGCTTTCATGTCTCCAAGTTCAATGACAAAATCCTAGCTCCATATACAAAAATATCTCTTGCAAGAAGAATAAATGTTTCTAGCTCTATCTCTCACAACAGTCTGCCATAGATCCCATTAACTCTAATGGTGTCATTTTCAGTCCCTGTAGACTATGTCTCAGCAGTGCTAATGTTTAAATTCATTCATTTACGGTGGTGTCTAGTGTTCAAAAGGTTCTTCATAGTAGAAGTTGTATAGTGGTGGTAGTTATCCCCCTTAATCAAGAGACACAAATGTTACATTTTTGCTCTGACAGGCATCTAACAGTTCAAATTTTTTATCTCACTAATCCTGTCCTACTTTTATTATTTATGTATCGGCATATTTTCTTGCAGTATCCCAGTTTACTAGTGTTCCACATTAGCATGTAAGTGTCTAGCAATTGGAAATCAAGCACTATAGTATGCTAGAAGGATGTAAGAAGGAGTGGACTAAGTCCTTCCCATTTTGGAGTGGTTTAATAAGAAAATTCATAATGGGGTCAATGAATGGACACCCAATGATTTGAGGATCAAGGGAAGATGTTTTTATCAAGAAAAGCATTAGACAAACAATACAGAGAAAAAAATTCTTACCCTTGTCTTGGGATGGTTGAGGAAGTTAGAAATGAGGACAAAACAAGTAATGAAATTAGAGAAATTTTAATATAAAGTTGATTATTTGAGTAATGACAACCTAGTTAGCAGACTCATAGGGTTCTGGCCATCTGAAAAAACTCTCAGATTGTAGATATAAACACGATGCGATATAGAGGGTTAGATCAATCTAAACCTATGCAATTTTTTTTTTTTTTTACTATTGTCCTCTCCAGTAATAAATAGAGGCACGATATTTGATGGAGGCCCATATTTTCTAAATTCCATGGGACTCTTCATTCACTATCTAAAAGATGATTTTGATTTTAGTTGAAGGATCTTTGAAATTAACCACCAGTGTAGGTAAGACATTCCATTTGGAATTTTGATGCAAACATATTTTGGAAGGATGGAAACTTGTTGGGAAAATTTATGATCCTTGGAGATGAAAAGGGAAAAAAGAATGACAACCATATATGCCAGGTTTTGTGTTTATTTAGATATATGTAAAAGAATAAGGTATGTGACAAAAAAATTTCTTTTTGGTAAACCCTTAATTTAATAAGGACTACAAGGAAGCTTAGGAAGCATACAAAAAATACAAGAATGATGACCTCACTACATAAAATTTTCTCATAAAGAAAAAATATCACATTTGTAAGACATGGTAAGAAAATCTACTAAACATGGAAAGGAAAAGCCCTAGAGCCACTAAGAAAAAACTGTAGGTGAGGAAATCAAGGAATGAAACAAATATAACACCAGTGCAATGGTTGTACCAAAAAAAAATCCTTTATAAGTATTAGGAAACCATTCTTGAGGAAAATTCCACCAAAAAAAATACCTTGAAGGGGATATTTTTGAAAGTCATATGTGAAGGTAGGCATTAGAAGGGTGGTATTGGGAAAAGTGAGAAACATCCAAAGGCTTTCAAGTAGAGCACTTGAAATGGGGTAACGATCATCTCATCCAACATATTATTCCATCACTCAGATTTTGAAGGAAGGTTTCCCATACAACTGAACAACAAGCCTTATTTTTCCCATTTTTAAAGTAGGTAGGAGAGTTAAACTATAGAAAATAACCTAGGAAACTACAATAAATTTATGATCAACCTGTTATTCTCCAAGTTAGTTGGAGGAATGGTAGAAAGGAAAATCAACAAATAAACAGAGGGGAAAATGCCAATTAAGTAAATGCCAGATTTAGACCAAAGCATTCCTCTATAGATCACTTCCCAACATTAATCCACATGACAGAGAAGACACAAGAGAATAAAGATGAGGAAATTTGGTGTTGCTTCATTGATTTCAGAAAATAATTTGACATTGTACCTAGATAATTTTTACTTAGTTGTCATGACACTTCACAACTTACAACATGAATTTCCAGCTTTGGAGAGCTTATTGTGTAGAAGTAGGGATGAAGGTAAACATAGACAAGACCAAGGTGGTGTGATTCACAATAAAAGAACCAAATCAATTCCTCATACAAATTCTAAGAATTGGATTTGACTGATTCAGTTTGAGACTGAATAGAGACATGTGCACAAGGAAGAGGTGGGGGAATTGGAACACATTGTGCTGCCTTTTCCAGGCATTGATCATCCATATGCTACTGTATGAGTTTGAGGTGTGGATTCTACATATCTTTAGATAGTAATGGAATCATATGGAAAAACCCAGAGGATACAAAAGAATTTAATCACCATAGATTTTTTTGATTGTAAAATATCAACACCCCTTATGAGAGACTATTGGTTGAAAATGCCCTGAAGAACATAGAGCTTTGAAGTGCTAAGAATGGTGATTTTGTATAGACAAATAATGAAAATTTTGGACAACAATTGGATTTATGTGAAAATAAACCAATCGGTGTTGTAAATGAGAAATAATACTTGGAACCTACAATTTAAAATGTGGTTCAAGGAATGGGATATAGTGGAGGAATGTAGCCTAGTGGAAAAAAATGAACCGAAATAATACTTACAATACTGCTTAAGGAAAGTTAAATGGAGGATATATCTCATGAGGAAGCCACAATATGACATAGAAAATTTCAATTCAAAGGAAAATATCAATCCAATGAAATTCCTAGAATAGTGTTTCCTCAACTTCTTGGTGAGTAGTGTTCGGTATGTGTACAATCAAATGAAAGCTGATTGTGTTGTTCCAATATTAACATATTGAATTTACTTATAAAAGCTACTCCAATTACTTATAATTCAAAGAATTTGTTAGGATTCTTTGTGAAATGTGTCTGTAAGGATGCAACCCCAATCCATATACCTTTAAATATATCATTGAAGGTTTGTGTGACAAAGGTATGACAAAATAAGCTTCAAATTTTTAGAAAGATGTGATATACAAAGGATTTTTTCCTAATAAACACATTTATAATGTGTTTTTCAACAATATTTCAATTGAAGGAAGACTACATGATGTTATTAAATATATTGAGGACATGGTAGGTCATGGCATGTTTCCTTATTACATCACTTACATGAATATTATGGATATGAATTATACGAAAGGTAGGAAGTAGGGAACCTCTAAATCTCTCTGTGACCTTTATGATAAGATCCATTTCCTTGATGAGTTACCTTACAGGAGATTGGATAATGACTCAATTTTTTGAGTAAGCAAAGGTTGCATTTGATGAGATGTTGATATTTTCCCCGTCCCCAATTGAAGATACCATCAATGGTATCATGCATAAGTTGGGATTTTTTTTGAGGTTCAAAGGATAATTTTCCAAAATTCAGAATGTTTTTAAGGTTGAAAGGTTCATTTTCCAAATTTGGCAATGTTTATGAGGTTTAAATGATCTATCATGGTATTAAAGGTGTAGGTTATATTCCGAATATGAGACTTTACAAAAAAACTTATTGTTTTGCATTCTAAAAGTGGGTTGGTTAAATATAATGAATCGATTTTCAAGGAGATGAAAGCATTCGGTGTTAAAGCTTGATTTCAACATCTACAACTCAATGTTAAGTATTTAGAGGTACGTAGGGAATTCAACGTAAGTGATAATAATATTTATAGCATTTTACTTGCTATGTATAGTAGGAATATTAGGACTAAAGAAGATTTTACAATTTTGAGACAAATACCTTCCACATATTAGGGCAAGGGAATTTGTATCAAGCTTACAAGGTACCCACAATATCACTCTAGCTTGAGTACGGTGAGTGGGAAAATAATGTTTCTAGAATTAAAGTCCCAAGGGATAGCTTAGTGGCTTCAACCTTTTTTTTTTGAGGTGTAATGCCCACGGAGGTCAAAAATCCAATGCCATAAAGCCCTAAAGGGTTACCAACCACTATTTCTACTAGAATATAATATTTCCTTCCATATTAAAAGCTAAGGAAAAGGGAGTGGAATATGTATAATGACATCAGTAAGGTTCCTACTTCCTCATTCTTCATTTAATTGCAAGAGGGAGGGGGGAATTATTTCTCCAAGAGAACTTGTAGGTGTGTGTGTGTGTGTGTGTGGAGAGAAGAAAAGGGAGTGAGAGAGAAATATTAGCCCCAAATGTTAGCTCAACTGGTTCAACTTGCCATGGCAAAGTCATATTGGCTAAGAAGGTTGTAGCATAAAATCCACTTGGGTCTCACGAGATTAGGTGTACATGTTCTCACCTACAAAATTTACCCTAGGTACCATTCATGAAATGTGAAGAACTTGTTGAGAAATGTAACTATTATCAATTTTCATAATTGTAAATTGATATATAATAAAATAGATTTTAATTTATTCTATTGTGTTATCTAATGTCGCTGTGAAATGTTACACCACTGATTAAATGTATGGATGATTAAATATTATAATGAAGAGATGAAAAATATGATAATATAAAAAATTAATCCAGACATCACATACAAATGCGCTAATCAAATTTTAATATATAGGAGTATTGTTATAAAATCACTGGTGCATTGTGTTATGTAAAATCACCATAACGAAATCATTTTGCATGCCCGATGCCTTTCAAGAAAACAAGAGTACTAGTGCATTTATAGCTTCAAGAAATGGTCTTATTTGAGATTAATGCCCTAGTGAATTGAAATCCTTAACGCACCAGTGCTTTCATATAACTAACTTCCCAGTCCTACAAAATATTACTTCCAACTCGGTGCTTTAAGGAAACTAACATGACCGATCCTTTTGTATAAATAACACACTAGGGTATTTGTACTAAAAATATGCATCGATGATGCAAGATTAAGAAAAACATTGATACAACAATTATTTTTTGTGTGCCCCTGTGTCCTTCCTTAGAAGAAATCCCTAGGGATTTTGTATCTCTTAGCACCAGTATTATTTGCATTCAAATCCACGGTGATTTTAGTTATGTTTGCATCTTGCTTCATTTATAGCCTCCACTAGAAGGTAATTTCCTTGTAGTGAGGATGACATGATACAACAACTCGAGTAGCAGGTGACCCAATAAAAAATAGAGTTGTAGAAGAAAATTGAGCTAGTAAAGGGCCATCATTATGAGGAACTAAAACAACGAGATAATCAACTAAAATAATTGTAGAAAATATTAGAATGAGCTAAAAAAATATATTTTAATCTCATTGAGTTCAAACATGAGGCCATTAAACTCAATGTTCAACTTGTCAATCAAGAACACATATTTTGTAACAAAATAATATTGATATAGGTACAAAATAAGCTAAGATCTAGATTAGTTGATGAGTTGGTTTCCATAAAAATTCAATATGATGAGGTTAAGCAGAATTTGAATGAAATCCTAGAGTGGTAGTCAGATAAGAATAGAATGCAGCTAAAACTGCCTAAAATTGATGAAATTCACGTCTCTGGTTCTTGGAAATTGGAAGGACAAAATTCTCTTAGTCAGAAAGTTGGTAAGTGATACTAGGGAGATTTCATGCTCTATTTCTTGGTCTACGACCAACCCTCTTTTGTAGGAAAATTTTCTTTCAAATTATGAAGAAGATACAAGGTCAGATGTCGAAGCATTACAGAAAACCTGGGTAGATGACAACACAAAGTTTTGTAAAAGGTTTGAGCAGATATCCAAAGTTAATATTGAGTTGAACTAGCTACTATTAATCAAGCCTCACGATTATTGCAGAGTTCTTAATACTCCCACCGGCTTAGCAACTTAGATGCGATCAATTCTTCAAACTTTTGTTTTCAACTTCTAGCTCAATCTGAAGCCTCATTTCCCTCAATAGCTGAGAGCCCTTCTAGATATATATCAACAATGACAACAGGATAATGGATCGAAATCACATTGAAGTCTTATGATTGGTTTGTTTTAGTTGCGATAATATAAAAGACTCAATTTTTCATTTTTTTCGTAAAAAACTATAAATAAGGCTCTCAAACTCATGAAAAGGGTTATGAAGTTTTGGAAAAAAGAGCTTTGGTTGCACTATTGTACTCAAGTTCCTTTTTATTAATATATCTGAACCATTTTTATTCCAGTATGAAAAGACAAAGAGAAAAAATGGTACTTTTATCTTCTATGTTTTAGGTTTATCTTTGAAAGGAACCAACATATACATATATTTGAATTTTAAGCATTGTTTTTGTACTTTGTTTTTCATCGATTCAAGCACAATCACTATTGATGTGTTTATATATATATTTATAGTACATTGAACTATTTAGTGTTATTTCTGTATGTGAATGTGTTTAACATTTATTTGATTAACTATTTAATCAAACTAACATCTTTTAGTTGTGATTATTAATGTTATATCTTGGAAATATTTATTTTCATTGTTGTAAATTTATCATTGTATCATGTATGCATTGGTAATACCTGGGTTAAATGGGTTATATATTAGATATTAAAATATTTTCATTTGATTATGCCTTTATTTTAGTTATCAATGGACTTTAACTCACTTTTTTCCATCCACGCTTATAACTTTTATTTCGGGTAACTAGGCCCATTAAACTAGTTGTAGCCACCATTCTCAATGGAAAAGGGTCTGATTTGGTACCTTTACTAGGTAGTCAGGGTGGTATCCCAAATGTTGATGATGTGATTTTGGGCCATCAACAAGATCATAGAATCCACATCAACATATAGATACAAAATGAGCTACTTTTCTAAGCTTATCTAATACCATGATTATGGTGTCATGTTGTCGAGATGTCCTTATCAGTTTGATAATGCAATCCATTGAGATGAGCTCCGACTTTCACTCATAAATGGTGATTGGTTGTAGAAATCCCACTGGGTCTCTAAATTCTACCTTTACTTTCTCGCACTCAAGGAACTTAGCAATTTACTCGACTACGTCCTTTTCCATACTTGGCCAATAAAAAAACTTTTTCATAGTTATTATCATTTTATGATAACCAGGATGATTAGAATATGGTATTTTATGAAACTCATAAAAAATAAGATTATTTTAGTCAACCATACAAGGTATATACCATATTATTTTGAACTTTAATAGTCCTTCCTCTATAATGGAGTCGTTCTTTCTTAATGTTGCATCTGACTCTTGTTGAAGCATTCTTTGATTTGATGATAATGCTTGTCTTACTATGCTGCCTCCTTAATATTTAATTTAATGTCAATATCATAAGTGCTAATGATAGCTACATGAGCCACTTGTATTCTTCTATTGAGTCCATTATCTACCTTGTTTTCCTTACCCTTTATGTACTTGATTTAAAAATTGAACTCACTAATGAAGGCTAACCATCTGTAATAGCCCTGGTGAAAATTCCATGTAATAAATTTAAAATAATAACCACGGTTGATGGGACACTTATTCCAAGTTGAATGTTGGGAAAAAAATCCTAGTGTGGGTGTCCGCATGGTTTATTATGGCTAAGGAAATTGGAAAAGGCTATGGCTAAGGCATTAAAGTGGGAAAATATATTTTTGGCACATTTATTTATGAAAATAACGGAAATTAGGAGAAAAGGGAGATGAAAGGTCACAGGTTTCATTTGAGGAGGAAAATGAAGGAAAATAATGGAAAATGAAGAAAATATAGGCCTCATTAAAAAAAAGGCTTTTTAGGATTAGTTGGTATCTTTTGTCAGTGCATTTTTGGAGATCTCTAATTATTCTCTCTCTCTCTCTCTCATACTCTTGGATACTTCGAGTTTTCTTGGAGCACTCTTGGAGAGTGTGAATACTTGGTGATTTGGAGCAAGAAGGAAAAGGAAGAGAAGGAAAGCACAAGTTGACATCAGGGTCAATAACTAAAGTGGGATTTGATTGCAGGTACCAAGTTGCAGGTATGTTTTCCTCACTAGTTTTGGCATGCATGGTGTATGCATGTGGATTTTCCTAGCCTTGAGATTTCCTTGATAGAAATGGTGTTGTGGGTTTATTTCCATTGATTATTTTCTGGTTGGTTCTCATGATTCCTTTAGCTGTGGGTTGAGTTATTAGTTCCTAGAAGCCTTGGTTGGAAAAAATCTCTGGAAGCCCTAGGTTAGTTGAGTTACTAGTCCTGGAAGCCCTGGTTGGACAAACACTCTAGAAGCCCTGTAACAGTTGGGGTTATGTTACTATTCTCGGAAGCCCTAGTTGGAACAAACACTGCGGAGCCCTGGAAAAACTTGGATAGAGACCAATCCATGATGGTTGTGATGTCCAACCGTGAGGTGGAATCACTGGTTGAGGATTGAGCTGGTTTTTCCTCTGAAGCTCTAGATTGATTATGATTGATGTGTTTGATGATATCCCACATTCATGCTTGGAATATAGCACTGGGGTGATTGACTGAAGTGGGACTTGGCTCAGCCAATCTATGGTCGGGTGGAATGTGGAATTCCCATATCAAGTTGGTTTCTACATTCAGTAATGAGTAATTCATTCCCTTGGTATTTGGCATGAAAATGTATTGATTTAAATGTGGATTCTATTTTTTTTTTGTATCCATTGTATTTTATGTGGTTACTGTGCTGGTTATAAGCATGTATTTGATTGGTGATGATGTATGGCCCTATCCATTTTTTTACTTTTAACTGGATGCATAGTGTATCTATGGCCAAATAGGTTGTATTGAAACTAATGATGTAACGTAGAAATTCTTCTTAGTGATTCTCATATAAGTATGACACCCCTATGTTTAAATATGTTGTTTACACTTGTAGATTCATTTTTTGTGACATGTTTGAAAAAATTATTGTCATGGATAACAGGTTCTAGTTGAGTCCTTGATGATATGTTTACTTCTAAATAATTTTCACGTTGTTATTTATCATGTCTAAAAGTTTCATGAAGTTTTGGGAAGTGACATGGGCTCTTGGCCTAAAAAGGTGGCTCAAATCTCAGATCTGTAGGCACAAAACTGAGCAATTGGGGCCCTATCCACTGGCTTGCAGTGCTATGCCTACAGTTATAGAATCCCAACCATTTTCATGCAGTGTTATGCCTATGTCTATGGCTCAAAGAGGCCAAAAGGTTAGTATGAACCAGAGGTAAGAGACCTAGGAGGTTGGGTTAACTCTTGGGAGTGTCATTAATGATGTACAAGGTTTGTTTGTCATGTTTCCATTGGTTCCACTTCCTTAAAGTCACCAAGGAGGTTGGATCTCGTAGTAGCCTCTCATCACATGTTTACCCTAGTTGGCCAGTTAATTGGGTAGATGTGGGAAGAGGGTGCTATAGAGTGGCACCATAGCATGGTTTAACCCTTGGACTGGATGTGCGGTGTGCTGTTCATGCTTTTCTATTGGTTGCATATGTGTTTCTCATAACTTTGGTTTATGTGCTTTTTGCATCCATGTTATGTTGTCATGAGGTGATGGTGTTGTGTCAATAGGTTGTCATGAGTTTTTGGCTGATTATGTGTTGTTCATGTTTGTGTATTGTGCATGCACACTTGCTTAAATATTGTTACTTGTTGTATATGCATTGCTTGTTTATGCTAGGTCACATATTGGTCATTCTTGTGCATTGTATGTGGTTTCTTGCTTGTGTGGTGTCATATGTTGAACATGCATTGGTTGTTCATGATTGGTTACATGCTACTTATGCTGGTGTATGGTTCATGCTTGTGATTGCGTGGGGTCAAGTTGCATTTGTATGGTCAAGGTCGTCATGCATTAGGTCATGGATTTTACTTGGTATGGTTATGCATCTATGACTGGACCCCAACTAGAATGATTATTAGGTGCTAGTATACCATGTGTTATGAGTTTATATGTTGTTATTATTTTGTATATACATGTATTATGCTGATTGGTTGATCTTGCACGAAGTATCCTCCCCAAAATTACACTAAAGTGTGTTGGTTTATTTATGATTTGGTTTACTTTACATATTGTACCTTGTAGGAAGAAGTCAAATATGAATAGCATAATGGTAGACTACAAAGATTCTCCCTATCATTCATATGAGCATCATGGTGTTGGAAATTCATCTAATTTGGTAGATACACTGAGAAGTCTAAAGGAATAAATAAGGAGTTGTAAGGTAGATAATAAAAAAATTATACAAGCACGAGAAAAGTAAGCAAAGGTGAATTCAACCATCCTTCAAAGTTTATCAGAATTGCAGAAATAGGGGCCACTTAAGATCAAATATGGGCAGGAGGATGGGACTAATGGGGCATATGGAAGTACGTATCCTGAAAATCATAGGTCAGATAGGGATTCCACAGTTGGAGATGGTAGATTGTTGGACACTCCGAATAGGAGAGGTGACAAACACAGGTATCATTCTAGTTCTAGTTCTAACAAGCATCATGATCATGATCACTATCATCCTTACAAGAGGAGTGACAGGGGTTATTTAAATTATGAGTTTAAAAAGGAAAAACCACTTAAATTTGAAGAATATATGAAGAAACCACAGGATGCAAAGGCATGATTTCTTTCCATGAAGAAGTTTTTCAGGTTGCATGACTACTTGGAAAATATGAAATCTAGAATAGCTACATTTAGCCTTAGAGGTAGAGCAAAAATTTGGTGGGAGATGTGAATAAAGCTAGAGATATATATAAGGAGGAGTTGACTTGGAGTGAGTTCAAGAGGCTATTCTAGAAGAAGTATCTATTAGAGAGATACTACGATGATAGCGCAAAGAAGTATTTTGAGTTGAATATGGGTTCCATGACAGATGAGGAGTATACTAGTGGGTTCTTGTAGTTACTGAGATATATGCCTTACCTCAAGGAGGAGAAAGCCAAGATTCAAAGATTTATTAGTGGGATGATGACTGCATTTAGAGAAAGGGTTGAGTTCCATGAGCCTAGATAATTAGAGAAGGCCATATGGAAACTCAAGAATTATAAGATTGGATAGGTAATGATAAGAATAAAGGAAAATGGGAGAAGAAGCGAGTAACGAATCAAGATACAAGTAACAAGGAGAATGTTTCCCCACCGAAGAAGTTCAATAAATTTGGTAGAGTACATGGATTTCGATATGAGGAGAAGAATAAGGATGAAGGATGGAAGCCTATACAATGTTGGACTTGTGGTAAAGATCATTGTAGGATAGATTGTCCACAACATCAGGGTGGTAGGCCATAGATCTACAATGCACAAGAGGCACAGACAATGGTAGATGTTGGCCATAACATTCCTCGGATTTATGCAGTTGTGCACAACATGTAGGAAGATCACCAGGCTTCTATCATTCAGAGGGATGGTAAGCTTTGTGATCAATTTGTTTCTATTTTGATTGACCTGGATCTAACTATAGTTATATTAATATTTACCTGGTGGATAAGTGTAGTTTGAGTAAGGAAATGCATACAAAATATTGGTTAGTGTAGTCGACCACATGTACGAAGAAAGCCTTTCACCATTGGGTAAGATCTTGTGCATTTGAGTTAAATGGCATGCCTACAACAACACACTTCAGCATATTGCTTTTGGGATCATACTGTATGCTATTGGGTATGGATTTGTTATATATTCATAGGACTAAGGTAGACTGCTATGACAAAACTATTGAGTTCTTGGATGGCAATGGGGAACCAAGAGTCTTACAAGGAAAGAAGAAAACCACATCAGTTAGGATGGTGATAGCCATGCAGGCCAAGTGCAGTCATAGGAAAGGGTGTACAATTTTCAGTTCATATTTGTAGTGACAAAGGTAAGGAAGTTGAGTATGTAGATTTTTTGAATAGGTATCCAGTCATTAGGGGAATTTTGAGGTCTAAAATGGGCTTCCTAAGGAAATTATAAAATATTAGTGGAAATAATAAAATAATATTTGATTACATCATCAAATTTTAGAGGGAAAAAAGAAAAAACTACTTTTCAACTCATATTTTCAACTTATCTCCCAAATTTTTTACTCAAATTTTGAGCGGGAGTACTCTTTGGATGAAAAATTTAATTCCTCATCCAAGGAGTACCCATGTTGCATACTTTCTTAGGTCATGCTACACGAAAAATGAGAAATACATGAAAAACGTGATTGCAATCACATTTTTTTATGTATTTCTCATTTTTCATGTAGCAGGGTCCATCGAAAGTATGTAACATGGGTAATCCTTGGATGAGGAATTAAATTTTACATCCAAAAAGTACTCTCACTCGAAATTTGAGTAAAAAATTTGGGAGATAAGTTGAAAATACGAGTTAAAAAAGTAGTTTTATTATTTTATTATTTTTTAATCATTTTGCCCTTTTAATTAAAAAATGGTGAATCATCCCCCATGGTTGACATCATTATCTTGAATCTTATTGGTTCTTAAAATATTATTTTTGTTGTACATTTTTTATAGGAGGCCCATTTTAGACCTCAAAATTCCCCTAATTTTACAACAGTTTCAAGATCTGTTCGCAACATAGATTTTAGAGTTTCCACCGCACAAGGAGGTAGAATTTTCTATTGAGTTGATTCCATGGGCAACTCCAGCATCAAAGACACCTTAAAATATGAGCACACCTAAGTTGGTAGAATTAAATTTGGAGCTGAAAGAGATTCTTGATAATGGGTACGTTAGCCCAAGTATATCACCATGGGGTGCACCAGTGTTGTTCGTGAAGAAGAAATATGCCTATCAGATTGTTCATTGACTATAGGTAGCTGAAAAAAGTGACCATCAAGAACAGGTACCCACTACCAAGGATTGATGATTTTTTCGATCAGTTGAAGGCAACAAAAATGTTCTCTAAGATCGACTTAAGATCAGGCTATCATCAGGTACACATCAAAGAGCGGGATATCTACAAGGCCGCATTTAGGACCAAGTACGAGCATTATGAGTTTTTTGTAGTTCCATTCAGTTTAACTAATGCCCCAGCTACATTTTTATGTTTTATGAATAATGTGTTGCATCCTTATTAGTTTGTGATTGTGTTTATTGATGACATATTGGTGTATTCTAAAAATGAGGAAGATCATGCCGAGCATTTGGCTACAGTGTTGAGATTGCTGAGAGAGCATTAGTTGTATGATAAGATCAAAAAATGTAGTTTCTTCGAGACTGAGGTAAACTACTTGGGACATGTTGTCTCCAAGGATGGCATTGTAGTAGATCTATAAAATATAAGAGCCATCATGTAGTGGGTATCTCCTAAGAATGTAGATGAGGCGATATCATTCATGGGATTGGCAAGTTATTAAAGGATGTTCATCAAGAAATTATCACATATTTCTTATCCTATTACATCAGTGTAGAGGAATGGTAAGAAGTTTGATTGGGCAGAGGAGTGTGAGGCTAGTTTTGAATAGCTTAAGTAGTTGTTGACACATGCTTCATTGCTAAATATTACTGATCCAGACAAGGAGTTTGTAGTGTGTACATATGCTTGCAAGAGAGGACTTGGTGGAGTCCTTACGCAAGATGGATAGGTGGTATGCTATGAGTCACAGAAAATGAATGAGAATGAGAAGAACTACCCGAAACATGATCTTGAGCTAGAAACGATCATACATGCACTGAATATGTGGAGGCATTATCTTCTTGGCAGGAGGTTTGTATTTAGGAGTGATCACATTGGGTTGAGGTACTTATTTAACCAGTCGAATTAGAATGATAGGGAGGCTAGATGGTTGGTCATGATCAATGAGTTTGACTTTGAGATCAGGCACATCAAGGGAAAGGAGAACATAATTGCATATGATCTTAGAAGGTAGGTACAGGTAAATCACATAGCAACTATGAGCTCTTATGGGATAGACGTACATAATAGGATCTTGCAAGAACGTCAGTAGGATCGCAAGTATATGGAGATTTTGCACAGTTTGTAGCAGAGTATAGGTGTTGGTACAGGTACAGGTACAAGTTTTGGCACAAGTAAAAGTATAGGTATAGGTACAGGTGGTACAGGTACACGTGTATAGGATTTGGACTACCATATCACAACAGATTTATTGATTAGATTTAGAGAATGAATAAACGTGTTGGAAAACCATGATCTCAAGAAGGAAATATTAAGGTAGTTTCATGCGAAACCATATTTGAGTCACCCCGGCTACCAAAAGAATTTGACTACAGTGAAGAGAATTATTATTGGCCGAATATAGAGAAGGATGTGGAAACGTTTGTAGCCATATGTTTGGATTGTCATATGGTTAAGGAAAATTGTAAGCATCTAGGTGGATTACTATAGCATATTGTGATTCCAATGTGGAAATGGGAGGTCATTTCCATGGATTTCATCACAGGTTTTCCCAAGACAACTAGCCAACATGATTAAATCATGGTTGTAATGGATGTGTTAACAAAGGTTTCACATTTCATACCAGCAAATACTACATACTCAGCTATTGATGTAGCACAAGTGTTTATCAGAGATAAACAGATTGCATGGTGTTCCAAAGAATATTGTGCCTGATAGGGACAAAACATTCACTTCCAAGTTTTGGAAGTAGATGTTTGTAGGTTTGGGCACTAAGTCGGCCTTCAACACAACTTATCATCTGTAGACAGATGGACATACTGAGAGGGTCAAAAGGATATTGGATGATATGTTGAGGATTTATGTGATGCATCAACAACGCAAGTGGGAAGAGTATCTTCCACTGGTAGAGTTTTCCTACAACAACGTGTATCAAAATTCATTGAGGATGAGTCCATTTGACGAATTGTATGGGTGGAGTTGAAACACCCTATCAGTTAGAGTGATCCAATTAATAGGGTATTGATTCAACTGGATAGGTTGGCAGAAATGGAATAGGAAATGCAGGTGATCAAGAAGAACTTGAAAGCAATGCAAGAAAGGCATGAGAGTTATGTTTTGAAACCAACTCCAAAAATAGAAGAAAAGAGAGATCAATGCCTTAGAAATCAGCCACTTTGAGGGGGAAAACTCCTTTACATTACATAAATGAACAAATCTTGGATGATTCAAATTACAAAACCTCCTTTCTATATATAAGAGTCCATGGGGTCACAATATAATACTAGCTGACCTAACAATAATAATGTAAGGGCACAAAAATAACAATAGTGGGTCTTTATGGGGCACAATAATAACAATATGGGGACTACAGGGGTACAACAATAACAATAAGGGGAATAGGCTCAGAACAAAAAGGGACTACACTAGTAATATAGGGACTTGACATGCCCCTTTCCTTCAAAAAAGTGTTGTCCTCAACGTTTGAGTAGCTCTTGATGCTTCTGTATAAAATTATCATCCTCCCATGTGGAATCTTTAGTGGGTAAGTTCTTCCACTTGATGATATACTCTGAAATTGATCGATATCGTAGCTGTCGAGTTCTTGTTTCTGTGACTACTTCAGGTTCCAATATGATTTTTCCTTCCTCATCAAGTTCTGGAAATATTGTTTTAACTGGAATTTTGTCACCTATAACCTTCATTAAGCATGAAACATGGAAAACTGGGTGCACTCGAGAAGAAGCACGAAGCTCTAATTTGTATGCCATAGTACCAATCTTTTGCAACATCTTGTGCGAACCATAGTACTTTGGAGATAATTTATTACCCTTCTTAGCTTTCTTGAGGGACATTTTTTTGGATGGTTGTAGTCGTAAAAATGACTAGTCTCCTACATCAAAACTTATCTCGCTACAATGTTGATTTTCCTACGGTTTAATTCGATTTTGTGCCAAATTTAGGTTATGCTTTAAGAGTTGGAGAACTTGTTTTTGATGCTTGATGTTATATTCCACTACTTGAACCTTAGAATTTTATCTTAAAGATGATGTGATGGATAGTGGATGATATCCATAAAGTGCCATAAATGGGGTCATTTTTGCTGTAGTATGGAAGGAAGTGTTATACCACCATTCAACCAGAGGTAACCACTTGACCCATTGTGTTTGTTTATCAGATACAAAAAAATGAAGATATCCTTCCAAAAATTTGTTCACTATCTCAATTTTCCCTTCGGATTGAGGATGATAAGATGAGCTATGGGCTAGTTGACTACCCAAACAAGAAAATAATAATTTCTAGTGAAAATGGATCTCTGTCGCTTACAATAATATTTTCTTTTCCATGTAGCTTTTGAATTATTTACATGAATGCAGTAGCTACTGTACTTGCTTTAAATGGATGATATAATGCACAAAAGTGTGCATACTTGGTAATTCTATCAACTACCACCATGATGACACTCTTTCCTTAAGACTTACATAAGACTGTGATAAAATCCATTGAAACCTCCTCCCAAGATTGACTTGGAATGGGTAAAGGTTGTAGTAGACGTGGGGTCTTAATTGTCAACTTTATTTTGTTGGTAAACCAAACTTTCTACCACAAAATTTTGAATATCAGATTTAAGGCCATCCCAAAAAAAAATTTCTTCACCCTGTGGTAATTTTTTAAAAATCCTGAGTGTCCTCCTACGGGAGAGGTGTGCCATTCCAAAATAATATTTTTTTTTAGTTTTGCTTCTTACAAAGATATAAGCGATCTTTGTATGATAAGGAATCATTTTTCCAAGTAAATGTATGAGATGTACTAGGATCTTGCTACAACTTTTGAATGAGTGTCCATACTTATTTGTCATTCTTTCATTCCTCCCTTGCTTCGGTTATCCAATCTGGTTGGATAATAGAAATGGCACAAATCAATAATTCCACCTCCTCATCCTTTCTTAAGAGTGCATCTGCAATAAAATTTAATTTCCATTTTTTTTAGATGATTCCAAAGTCATAACCCAACATCTTTGTGACCCATTTTTGGTGTTCTTTTGAAGATAGTCTTTGTTCCAAAAAGTGTTTAAGACTATCATGATCAGTTTTTACCTTGAAGTGTCTTCCCATTAGGTAAGGTCACCATTTCTTTATTGCATGTATTATTGACAACATCTCCTTCTCATAAATAGCTTTATGTAAATACTTTCCTTTGATTGGATGAATTTCAAAAGAAATGGGTCTTCCTTCTTACATTAAAACATCACCAATTCCATTTCTTGATGCATCACATTCCACAACAAAGGTTTTTGTGAATTCTGGTGTAGCTAAAACCGGTGCTAGGCACATTAACTCTTTAAGATGTTCAAATTCCTTAGTTGCTTCACGAGTTTGTGAAAATGCATCTTTCTTCAATAATGTTATTAGATGTACTTCTATTCTCCCATAATTCATAACAAACTTGCGATAGTTAACCCAAGAAATCCTCGCAACTGCTTTATGGTTGTGGGGAATTTCCATTCCTTAATGGATTTAATTTTGTTAGAGTCTACCTTAACACCCTCCTGAGATACAATATGACCCAGTTATTCCACCTCTTGTACTCCAAAGAAACATTTGGAGGTTTTTGCATATTTTTATTTCTCCTCCAATAGTTTGAGCACCCTGTCAACATGTTAAACATGATCCTTCCAAGACCTGTTGTAGATTAGTATATGATTAAAAAATACTAACACAAATTTTCTAAGGAAGGATTTAAAAATGGAATTCATCAACCCTTGAAATGTAGAAGTTGCATTGGTAAGGCCAAAAGACATGAACAAAATTTAATAATGACCCTCATGAGTTTGAAATGTTTTTTTCAAAATATCTTCAGTCTTCATTCTAATTTGATGATATCCTGAACAAAGATCCAACTTGGTAAAATAAATTGCTCCATGTAATTCATCCAATAATTTATCAATCACAAGAATGAGAAATTTATCTTTAATAGTGAGCTTATTTACCTCACCATAATCCAGACACATGCACCATGATCCATCCTTCTTGTGCACCAATACTACTAGAGAAAGAAAGAACTTTGACTAGGTTGAATTATACCAGGCTCTAAATTTCTGCAATCATACATTCAATATTTCTATTTTGGACATAAGGGTATATGTATGGCATGATGTTTGGAGGAACACTTCCTAGAATCAAATGAATAGCATGATCATGATCACGAATAGGTGGGAGTCCTTTGGGAGTTTTAAACACCTTGGAATGTTTGTCCAAGACTTTTTGGAGATCTGGAGAAATAGATGATTTTGATGTTGGAACTTCTAGTGAGCATAATTTTGCAATTGCGGCCTTGTTTTTCTTTCTTCAAAAGATTTGTCATGAAATTAGAGCTTATTATCTTTCTCGGCTTCCCTGTGATACCCAATAATTCAACTTCCTTTCCTTCTGAAAACAAATTCAAGAAACATGCTTGAAAATTAAAAGCTACTGTCCCCAAAGATTGTAACCGTTGTACTCCTAGTACAACATCAACATCTCCCTTGGAATGGAAAGCATTGGACTATTCAATACATATTCCCCCATGGTTAGCTTAATATTATGGAATTTTCCAGAGAAATTTATAGTCCCTCCATTTTCAACCATCATTTGAGACTCTGGTGCTGGGTATAGGAAGAAATTAAATTCCTTGGCTACCTTACAATGAATAAAATTATGGGTACTAACTGAATAAAACAACACTATTACATTTTTCTTCTTGATATGTCCTTTTATATTGATAGTTTGAGGAATGGTAATTCCTGCCAATGCATTACAAGATATGGTCAAAATCATTTCTTCTTTCTCTAGGGTTGGTTCCTGGTGTATATCCTCTTCTTTTGAAGTTTATTGTTCATTTTCTTCCTCCTCTTCACAATCTATGTAAAATAATTTCTTTTCAGCACACTTATGACCTTTAATGTATTTTCTATGACAACTATAGCAAAGACCTTTTGATATTTTTTATTCCACTTTTTGTGGTGCCAACCTTGTAGGTTGTGGAAGTCTAGGAGTAGCATCACTTCAAACTGATTTTTCAAACAAGACTTATGCAATTTGAAAAAAATACACACATTTTTCTTGCTTTTGAGGAGCTCGATATTGAAGCTGATATATCAGTAATTTCAGATCCTCGAGATTTTATCTTTAGTATTTCAGTATCCCTTTGAATCTTATTTCCAATTCCACAGGTCTGACCCGATTTGGAATTTTCAAGACAAAGTTATGCCCAGTCACCCACCATGACCTAATTATGGACTGGTTCAGTAGAGTGAACTTGTACGACATGCCACGTGTCACTATTTCCTCCTTCGGCTCTAAAATTGATACAAAAGAAACTACATTCTATTTAATTTTGGCCACTTTTTACATAATTCTAATTTGATGCTCAGAGAGAGTGTTATGACTATTTTCCCAAGGTCACGTCTTAGAGATGAAATTCAGGATCCTGCAAAAACCTTAACTTCCATAGATCATATCTTCTAAAATATTGTGAATAAATATCTAAAATTTTTACAAGACATTCCTCAGGATGTATTCAAAAATGGGTATTTGTTTTAGCTTCTGAACCTTCGTAGAAAAAATGTTATAGCGAAAATTCCACAATGACCTGTTTGAAGCAGCGAAACCCTAGAATCGAAAGCTCTGATACCAAATTTTATGAAACCAGCTCCAAAGATAGAATAAAAGAGAGATCAATGCCTTATAAATCATCCACTTCGATGGGGAAACCTCATTTACATTACATAAATTAAAAATTATTGGATGATTCAAATGACAAAACCTCCTTTCTATATATAGGAGTCCATGGGGTCATAATGTAATCCTAGCCAACCTAACAATAACAATGTAAGGGCACAAAAATAACAATAGTGGGGTTTTATGGGGAATAATAATAATAATATGGGGACTACAGGGGTACAAAATTAACAATAAGTGGGATAAACTAACAACAATATGGGACTACACTAGTAATATAGGGGCCTGGCATATAGACAGGAACAGGTTGTTCAAGGAGTTTTAGGTTGGGATAATGTGTACTTCCATATGAAGCCCAAGAAGAGATCCTTGCGGATTGGATCGTGTGCCAAGTTGGCACCAAGGTTTTTTGGACCCTTGAGGATCATGGGTGAGGATTGGGCCAATGGCCTATCGACTTGCACTGCCTTCCACAATTAAAGCCCATGATGTTTTTCATATCTCATTTCTTAAGAAATATGTTAAAGATGTTGATCATGTGATTGACTGGTCTATATTGTAGGTGGAGCCAAAAGGAGAGTTCTAGCCAAAACCATAGTGAATTTTGCAGAAAAATATGTTCATGCTTCGGAATCAATAAATCGAGCAAGTTAAAGTGCAATGGAAGCACTTTGGGACTGATGAAACTACATGGGAGATGTTGGATTAGATGCGGGCCATCTATCCTTCCTTGTTTACTGACTGAGGCAAAGGAGTTTTGGTGTGATGTGGTATTTGTTTGGCATACATTTTAATGATGTTTTTATGTGATATTCAGGTATATGTATATATGTATATGGATGTAAATACTGCCATGAGCTATGTTATAAATTTCCAATAAGCGGTATGGGTGTCATGTCATTATAATTGTCATGTTGCTGTGATGTCATTATGGTTTTATTTTCAATAGGGTAATCATTGTAAATACTACAATGATCGAGCTATGTTATAAAGCTCCATGGGAAGTATGTTTTCTTTTAAATGATGTTGCTGAGGTATATGTGGGATTGAACACTGAGGATGGTGTCCCCCAAGAGAGAGGTTTCTGTAGCAACCCTGGTCAAAACTCCATGTAATAAAGTTAAAATAATAACCACAGTTGATGGGGCACTTAGTCCAAGCTGAATGTTGGGAAAACATCCTAGTGCGGGTGTTCGCATGGTTTATTATGGATAAGGAAATTGGAAAAGGCTATGACTAAGGCATTAAAGAGGAAAAAAATATTTTTGGTAGATTTATTTATGAAAACAATGGAAATTAGGAGAAAAGGGATATGAAAGGTCACAGGTTGCATGTGAGGAGGAAAATGAAGGAAAATAATGGAAAATGAAGAAAATAGAGGCCTCATATATAAAAAGGCTCATGAGGATCAGTTGATACCTTATTTCAGTGCATTTTTGGAGCTCTCTCATTATTCTCTCTCTCTCTCTCTCTCTCATGCTATTGGATACTTAGAGTTTTCTTGGAGAACTCTTGGAGAGTGTGAATACTTGAATAAGGAAAAGGAAGAGCACGAAAGTGTAAGAAGACATGAGGATCAACGACTACAATTGGATTTGATTGAAAGTACCAAGTTGCATGTATGTTTTCCTCGCTAGTTTTGGAATGCATGGTGTACACATGTGGATTTTCAGAACCTTTCCATTTCCTGGATAGACATCATGTTGTGGGTTTGTTTCCATTGAATATTTTCTGGCTGGTTCTCATGATTCCTTTAGTTGTGGGTTGAGTTATTAGTTCCTGCAAGCCTTGGTTGGACAAACGCTCTGGAAGCCAGACAAGAAATTATGGGTTTAGTTACTAGTCCTAGAAGCCTTGGTTAGAAAAATGCTTTGGAATCCCTAGGTGGGTTGAGAGACTGGTGCTAGAAGCCTTGGTTGGAAAAAAGCTCTAGAAGTCCTGTAAAAGTTGGGGTCAAGTTACTAGTCTTGAAAGACCTAGTTGGAACCAAAAATATGGAGCCCTAGAAAAATTTTGATAGAGACCAATTCATGATGGTTGTGATTTCCAACCGTGAGGTGGAATCACTGGTTGAGGGTTGAGGTGGTTTTTCCTCTGGAAGCCATGGATTGATTTTGATTGATGTGTATGATGAGATCCCCCATACATTCTTGGAATATAGCACAAGGGTGATTGCCTGAAGTGGGACTTGGCTCAGCCAATCTATGGTCAGATGGAACGTGGAAGTCCCATCTACGGTTGGTTTCTACATTTAGTAATGAGAAATTTATTCCCTTGGTATTTAGTATGCAAATTTATTGATTTATCTGTGGATTCTATTTCTGTTGTATGCATTTTATTTTTGTGGTTATTGTGCTAGTTATAAACATGTATTTGATCGTTGATGATGTATGGTTTTATCCATGTTTTTGCTTGTAAATGAATACACAATGTATCTATGGCAAAATAGGCTTTATTGCAACTAATGATATAAGGGAGAAATGCTTCTTAGTGATTCTTGGATAAGTATGAGACCCCTATGTTTAAATCTATTGTTTACACTTGCAAATTCAATATTTGTGACATATTTGAAAAAATTCCTGTCATGGCCAGCATGGATCTGGTTGAGTCTTTGATGATATGTTTGCTTCTACATCATTGTGTTGTTGTTATTTATCATGTCTGAAATTTTCATGAAATTTAGGGAAGTAACATGGGATCTGGGCCTAGAAAGGTAGCTCAAATCCTGGATCCGTAGGCACATAAATGAGCAATTGGGTCCCTAGCCACTGGCTTGCACTGCTATGCCTGTGACTATATCCTCCTTACTACTGGCATGAAGTGTTATGCCTGTGAATATGGCTCAAAGAGGCCAAAATGTCAGTGTGACCCAGGGGTAGGAGGCCTGAGAGGTTGGGTTAACTCATGGGAGTGCCATTGATGATGTACAAGGTTTGTTTGTCATTTTACTGCCAGTTTCACTTCCTTAAGGTCACCTAGGAGGTTGAATCTCGTAGTAGCCTCTCATCACATGTTTACCCTGGTTTTCCTGTTACTTGGGTAGATGTGGTAAGAGGGTGTTACACTATCTTTCCTACCTCAAATTAAATCTAGGATGATCAAATAGGTTCATTGTCCCTCCATGATATGTCATCAATACAAATTTCCACCCAAGGAGCTAATGCCTCCTAATATTTAGTGCATGAACATAATTTTTCTCACGAGCAACATAATGTTTCTCCCAAATTTATGGAATCATAATAGAACACCTATAATTCTTTCATGAGGACTCAACCGAGCCCTTTCTTACAAGCATATATGAAAAATACAAACTCCTTCTTTGGATTTATTATACTCAATATCAATGCATGTGAAATCAAGTATTTCAATTTCTCAAAGTTGCCTCCACATTTCGGTGTCCATTGGAATTTAACTTCATTTCCCTACAACATTGTGATTGGATTCCTAATCTTTGAAATGTTCTAAATAAACCTCCAATAATACATAGCCAAACCCATAATGGATTTGATTTTAGACATGTTTTAAGGAGTATGCCACTCTATAATGGATTTAATATTTTCTAGATATACTACTACTAGTTCCTTTGAGACAATGTGTTCCAAATACTGATCTTGGGACTGGAAGTATTCACACTTTTTCAGTTTAGCATAGAAATTATGCTCTCTTAGCAATTGCAATATTGACTCTAAGTATTCCTCATATCATCTATGAAGATATATATGAACTTTTGCAAGTATGGATTGAGGAGGTTTTTCATTAAACACATAAACATTGATGGGGATTTTGTGAGCCCAAATGACACAACTATAGATTAATAGTGTTTGTACCTGGTTATGAATGTCATTTTATGGATGTCCTCATATTTAATGCATACTTGATGGTACCCTGATGTCAAATCGATATTTGAGAAGTCCACAACTCCTCTTAGTTGATCAAATAGATCATCAATCCTTGGTAAAGGATATCTGTTATTGATTGTGATTTTATTTACCTTCCTGTAATCAATACATAGCCTTAGGGTTCCATCCTTCTTATTGAAAAATAGTATAGACACTCTCCAGGATGATACATTTGGTTTGATGTACCCTTTGTCCAATATGTATCCTTCATTTATAGTTTCATCTCTACTAGCTTTGATGTGCTCATCCAATATGGGGTTTTAGATACGGGCATTGAGCCCGTCAATAGTTTAATTAAGAAGTTGATTCCCCTTCTTAGTGGTAGTCCTTGGATTTCCTTAAGGAGAAAATCCACAAATTCTTCCAAGATATGATGCTCTCCTCAGATACTATTTCGACCGTAAGAGCCATTGGTCACTTAGATAATTAACATGACTCACAGCCCTTCCTTCTACATGTCTTTAACTATAAAGAAATGGTTTGTTGGATTGTCACATGCTTTCTTTTTCCTTATAGCATCATTATTTTTTCGTTGTCATTGAGGCATTCAATTAAATTTTGGAAGCAATCAAATTTTTCAGTGTTCCTTTGTAACTAATCCATTTTGATTAATATGTTGTATGAACTCATTAGTAGTAGGTTCAATTCAAATAATGTGGGAATGTTATCAATTACAACTAGACATTACCTTACCACATGCTCAACTTGCTTCTTTGTCCTGGTGTTAAGCATAACCAATCATGATTTTTCATGTGTTATGCTCCGCAACACACACTTTTCTATCACTGATGGAATTACATAATTGAAATTGGAACCAGGGTCAATTAATATCGAAACAAGTTGGTTGTTAACTGTACCTTCCATTTCAATCACTAAGACTTGGTGATTGGACTGCATATTTTCCAATGTGAGATAGATATGCAACACACTCTGGGCCATGTCCTTCATGGTATCTACCTCTTACACAATTTACACTTCAATTATAAATAAAATATAAACGATAAACCATAATCATCCACAAATACATAAGAATGAAATGGAATGTCTTTTTAGCCTTATCTTTATTATATATTACTGAAATTTACATTAGATAGGAACCTGGCTTGATTCCTTATTAAACCATGTAAAAGAAACCAAAATACAATATGCCAAAAAATACAGCAAGCTTCAACTCACTTAGGCATCTTGTTGCTGACTCACATCTCTCGTGACACCAAATTTTAGCTATCATGACTTGGTTCATTTAGTGATCTTCCATATTGCAAACTTACCTAAACCCTCTTCACTTCATGGATTTTATCATTCCATCTATTTTCTTCCAACTTTCTTCTTACTTCCAATCAGTTCACCTATTAGTTACTTATACCTTGAGACAGGGGTGGGTGAACCATCACATCGGTTTACCTTTCTGCCTCTCACATACCTTTACACTCTTTTGCAATTTGGCTCACCCTCTGTTCTACAAGTCAAATTGTCTATCCATTGCATGGTGTCACCCACTGTTGGGCTAATGCCCCACTTTGTGTCTCTCAGTATGGTTGTTATTTCATTATTATGCAACTTGGTCGAGCCAACATTCCATCCTCATGTCACTCAAACTTCGGATAACATTCCACAATTATACAAAGTCATGTTACTCAATCAAACCAATGCCCTTGTGGCACCCAACGGTTTTTCCATCAATCTAATACACATACTCTACGCTCCATTTTTTTGTGTCACCTCCATGTTGGGTGTTGGTTTCACCCAACTAGAAAATCCAACTTTGGTTTCTCATGCCCATGTCAACTCCACAAATCATGCACACCTTCATGAAGGTGCCATGCTAACTTGATTTTTTTCCTCCCTCATCTGACTTTCCTTTGTTTTGTTGGCTAACTTGTCTAGCAACACTTTCCTTGGTGTGCGCTCTCTCATGCCCATGTCCATCAACCAAACACCCAAAAACATCAAAAATCTTGCCACATAAATGTCATAAATCCTGCAACGGGGATGTCAGCCACGATGCACATTTGGTTAAAGGGACACCGAACTCTAGTGTTTGTCAATACCACTCTTGTTTATCATTTACTTTGATTTTTGGAAACAAAATCTCCTATGTTATCTATGGTTAATTATAAAAACATGTTGCATCATATCTATATAGTGCATGGTTGATGAAATTATCTTCTCTTTATTTTTAATGCCCTTTGTGTTTTAATAACCTCCAAATAGCTTTCATAAGGAGCTTGTATGTAATGCTTCATGTTTGATTTTTCCTTTGCATCAATTGATTTTTTAGTGTGATTGAACAACAAAAAGAAGTCCTGAGTAATGATCAACCCTGTGCATAATGCTTGAAGACGATCATTGTCAAATAATCAAGTAAACTAAAGTGTAGATGCACCAAATCAAATTTAGCCACATGTGTGGAAAAATGTGACATATTGATAGTGGCTAGTTGTTAAATATATCTAAACATAAAATATTTAAATTATTATTGACTATAGAACTATATTTTTACATTATTAAAAAAATACCACATCATTTAGATTCTTTAATTTCAATGGCATATGAAATAGAATACAATATCAAAGACACTATAAACACTTACCACAAAAAAATAGTATGGGAAAAACATTATTCAAAAGAGTTATATATATATATATATATATATATATATATATATATATATATACACACACTCAAGCTATGAAATATTGGTATTTATGTTCTATTATTGCAATATTATTCTCAAACTACGAGATATTGTTATTTTGGTATTTATGCTTTGCTATTGCAAGATTATTTTTAACCTATGAGATATTGGTATTTATGCTCTATTATTCCCACATTATATCCGCACATATGTTTAGTGAGTAAAATTTGGAAATAACAACTAATTTGAATTTTCTATTATATATATCTATATATATATATAGATATAAGAGTATCTAATGTGGATTAATGTCTCCACAAACCAAGTTTTTTAAATAAATCTAAATGAACTTGAAAACAACAAGCTTTAAGATGAAAAACTTATGTATCACCAAAAACTATTAAATATTTAATAGGATTACATTTTAAGGAATACAATCATTGTGGAAAATATTATGATGAAATTACACAAACTTGTTAGGAGAATGAATCACTTACAATGGGATGCTATTATCAAAATAAGTTTGATTTCAAATAGATGCTTTTTAGGATAATTTAGTTCTTCAAAAATGGTTTCCATTTTCAATTAAATGAACTTGAACTTGGTAGAAACCAAATCCTACTCAAACCTACTAATTTACACCTGGTAAATAACTTACATAAATGATTGATTGTTAGTGCCATATCCTCTTTGTTGTTGTTCATATATATATATATAGATATAAATAAATTTATATAATAATTTTTTCTAAATATTAATATTAATTTTTTGTTTTTTTACTGCAAAATAAAATAAAATCTACCTACTAATTTACACTCCTAAATAATCTACATAAATTATTGATGGTTAGTGCCGTATCCTCTTTGTTGTTGTTCATATATATATATATATATATAAATTTATATAATAATTTTTTCTAAATATCAATATTAATTTTTTGTTTTTCACTACAAAATAAATTTGAATTTATTATTTGTATTTATATATGTACATTTATATAAAAAAAATATCAAATAATATTTTCACTTTCATCATTTGTTTGAAAAAGTGAATTGTGAATTCTAAACCAAGTCCTATTCCACTCTAATCATTTAAAATGAAAACACCCACAAAATAACCTTCCCTACCCACCATATATAAAATCGAGCTTAAAATATTTAACATAGTGAAATTGTGTTTAATGAACATTTCACATTACGTTTGTTTTTCTTTAGTTATTGAATAATATTATTATTTATATTTATTAAGATATCCAATTTAATAATATTGTAACATTTTATGGAACTTCGCATGAAAATGCATAAAGTTTAAAAAAAAATACACAATTTATCTACAGGTAGCTATCCAAGTTAATATTTTAGATTTCTCTTTAACCATTAGATATAATATTAACAATCATTGTTGTAGTGTATTAACATAAAATTAATGACACAATCTTGCATCATTTTCATAAACATCACATCATGAAAGAAATCATCATCATCAAATCGATATATCCTGGAAAACACTATATATAGTGGAAACACCATAGGGTGAAAACTAGAAAACGTTTAATTTTACTATTAAACATTTGTGAGGGTGTTTACCCCTCATTCAATGGCTCAATGGCTCATAAGGGAGTCCATCTCTTAACCATTGTCATAAAATATTACAAGGAAATATCATTGAATAAAACATATCTCGTTACAATCATCATGATACCATTTACCCACAAATCTTCAATAACTTTGTGGCCTCATGGTTCCATGAGTGGACCATCTTACAACCCGCACTCATCTGCATGGATCATTCATTCTTTACCTACCACAATACTAAGCATAATATATCCTTTGCAAAAGTCACTATCCTTTCATGCCATTATTTCCATCAATGAACTTTGATAACATTATTGGATAAAGTATTAATCAACCACTAATCCATCTTAATAGCGATTCCTCAATATCTATGTGGATACATGAAATGTCAATAAAATATCTCAACATGGTTCTTCTAAACACACTTCTCATGCATTGATTATAATCAAATAATTATCAAAGCATGTCAAAATAAATACCACATTACTATAATTCCTTTCTCACAAACACACACTCTTTTCCAAACGATAACCACTTTAATCATCCATTTTCATTTAAAGGATACTAGCAACTTAGTTTTGTTTTCCATGCATGTACTTAGATAAAAATCTATTCAAAGAAAGTTAGCCCCTCATATTTTTCTTTGTACATATAATGATGGAAAATTGTAGGGGCTAATATTCGTAGGTGGGTTAATTTTCCATGGTTTTTCCAAAAAAAAGATTCGCCAATTTCCATTTTTTCTAAAAATAATTCACGCAGGTTTTATAATATAAATAATTTTAACTTAAATATTGCCAAAATTATTTAGAGGGCATATATCAATACATAATAAATTTGAATGTTTTTACAAATATATCACCAAATAGTTATAGTTTTCATATTAGAGACTAGCAAGATTCGTTAAGGTTTCTAAACTTTAAGATAAATTTACATCCTTAAAATTTTCCCTGCATATAACTAAGTAATGTTTCCAATAAGATATTACTATTACTATTATGCATGCAAATGCAAGTCCCCTTCTAAGAGAAAGCTAACATAATAGATATCATTATCATGCATGGAGTGCAAGTCCCTTTTCCAAAAGAATCTTTGCCAAGGTAGAGTTATTTACAAAGTCTATTGTACACACAAATACATGATTGGTTCTAAAAGAAAACTCTTGCATGCAAATATATGTATTTTTCCAAAGGAATGCTAATGTATTTATTGCATGCGATTTCTTTTTTCTCTTCCAAGATTTAACATAATGATTATTCTTTTCTGCATGAAAATACCTGTTTTTCTTTAAAATGCTTAACACAACAATTATATACTTTCCATGCATAATTCAATTCAAAGAATCAAACATCATAGGCATAATTTTCATGAATGCAAAGATCGTATTTCCTTTCAAGAGATCAAACACAATATTTCTATTTTTCGTGCAAGAAAATAACACATTTCCTTTCAAGAAATATCAAAGATAGTATTTCTATATAGCGTATGCAGATAAATTATCTCCTCCGAAGAAATATCAAGCATAGTAGTTCTATTTTGTTCACAAAATAACTTATTTGCTCTCAATAAATATCCAATGCAATAGTTCTATTCGGTGCATGCAAAGAAACTATTTCCTCTCAAGAAGCATTAAAATAACTAGTTCATTTTTTGTGCATGAAAATACACGTCAATGTTCTCAAAAACATAATAGCCATTAAACATGTGTTTTGGTATCAATAATTATAACACACAATTAATATTTTCCTTGCATGTAAATATATTTTATATAACACATTGGTTGTTCTTTGTACATACACTAAATAATCCTTTTTCAATGGTCTAATGCATAGCACCATTTTTTGGTTCATACCCACACATTTCTCTTCTACGAGAATTTAATAAAATAATGCATGCATAGAAATTTCACTTCGAAATATAATACAATGATGCATGCATAAATGTTTCTCTTTTCAAGAAATCAAAATTACAATAGGAATTTTTATTTCGTGCAAAAACAATTACCTCATTTCAAACTCAAATTCAAAGTAACTATTTATCTTTCATGCAATTTATATTTTCTTTTCTAAGAAAAATAAAGCATAATATATATATTAATCTCATATGCATATTCTTTTGTAGAATAGTATAATAGCATGCACATTTTTAAGAAATATCTTAAATAGATACGAATCTCATGCCAATACAATTCTTTTACGCATATGAAAATTCCATTATAAATGAAAACTAACACACATGCAAATCCTTTTTAAGTACAATTATAAAAATACTTATCTTTATTAATTTTTATGTGAACTATCCTTTTTTCACTTATCCACATTTGTACATTCGCATTACACTTCTACAACAATGTCTTCTTTCAACAGTTACAAAATTTCAGACAAAATCTACTAGAGTTGTATTGCATATAAAGTTGATTATTGCTCCCTAGCAAGTAGACTTCGTTGCCATCTACAAATCATTGAATTGTTGTGCCAACAAAAATATAATGCAACATTCGTGCAACAAAATTTGTAACGCACTGGATTGAATCCCTATGAATACTTTCATCTGTTATCTCACATGAGAGTCCCAGCCTCACAATTGATTACTAATTCTGTTCACCACAAATCATTGGAAACAAAAAATAAATACGACTATCAGAGCTACAAACTTGATCCAAATAGAGGATTTTACAAAGGAATTGAAATGAAAAGTGCTAATTGATAATAGAATCCGCTCTCCTCACTCCTTCCTATCGAATCATTTTCTTGGAACTGATAATGGTAGTTACAAGTCGTTCCATAACTACTTCTTGATTCCATACGTCAACAAGTTAAACAATAATATTATGTAATTACTTTATTTTCGATAGGGATATTACAAACTCCCCCTTGAAGTAAACACCATCTTCAGTGTTTATCATTAACTTTTACTCACAATATCACAATTAAAACACTCAAAAGGTGGTCCTCTCCCCTTCAAAATGAGGAATTTTATTTGCAATATACTCATAAACATTTATAAATGCAAAATATGCAACTTCTACTTTCTATCACTTAGCCATTATTGACTTTTACAAAACATAAATAAAATATCTATACCAACTTACCATTACTTACCAATTACACTTGGAAATCTTGATCACTTTTACGCAATCATTCTAAGAATGGTTTGACAGCCCCTTAACACTCCATGTCATGAACCCTATAGTGCATGACTAAAAAATTTAACATAATCATGTTAATCACAACATTTGCAATCAAATGAAATACTTTTAACTAACAAATATGTATGCAATCACTTTACTTCCACAAGTACTTAGAGGGCACAAACCCTATAATAATCAAAATGCTAAATCATTGCTGATCTGAACTTAAACAGGAACACAACAAAATATAGATATAACCATAAATACAAATATGGAACATAAATAACACTTCATTTGATTAGTATCAAAGAACTGAAATGTGCTTACATACAAAATGGAAACAAACTAGCTTGGTTGATGGTAGCTTATATTTAAAAAAAGACATGGCGACTACATGCATTTTAGCTGTGTTACAATGAGGCTCAATGGAATTTTTATCATTAAGAAACAATGAGAAACCCTAAACATCCAAAAACCTAACCCTAGGAGGTGAAGCACAAAAATATTTTGGGCCCCGTTGGAGTAAGTTTGAATGTCAACTTCCTGGGGTCGTAACTTTGGCATACAATCTCCATTTGGATATTATAATACCTTTTTTCGAAGATCTAAAAGAGAAGGCCAAAAGAAAATTGGGAAACCAATTTGGAACTTTTTAGGTCTTTATATTTTCCCTAAAAAATATTTTAGTCCCTTGAAATGGATTCGAAAGTTTAAGACCCAAAAAACTGCCAAAAATAGTAAGTTGTGCCACAATTAAGGAAATTGAAAAGAAACAATGGTGGGGGTCCAAGTGGAATAGGAGGGAGGCCACCAATATCCACCTTGATCAATTGCACCATATGCATATTATCTTTGTTCCCACTAAAGACATCCATACAATACTTTTAAAAGTACTCAGAGATAAGCTATCTCCCTAATCATCGAAATGATCGATAAATGCACCAAGTTCATATTTTCTTAGCCCCTACTAAGAAATTCAAAAGATTAGTAATACAATAATGAAACTTACTCTTCCAGTAATTCCTTTCCGAGAGGTTCCTTTTCTGTCAAGATGTACATAAAATATTTACATAATTATATAGAAATTTCATTTTTAAAATAACACATAACTAATTAGTTAATTATTTTATGCTATTTGAACCATAGTAGGCTAAACAGTTCTTTGACAGACACCATACCAAATCCTATCTAGAATTCCATTGGCTAACCAACTCAAGTATTTCAATTACCACATAGGTTCCAATATAGGATTATCCTTGGAAACGCCCTACCTATTCCTTTGAAAATGTCCCATCTATGAGGAAGTTTTGAGTCTCCTCCAACAAGCTCCAAAATCAATATATTTGCCTCAGTATTTTCCCCGTATTCACCATCTTGGCCAACTCTTTTTCCTTACTGAGATCATTTATATTTAGGGAGAGGAAATCCAGGTAGGAAAGCACCACCAACCCCTCTATGTAGGAAACCACCATCAACCTAAGGCCTCTTCGCATTTCACAACTATCAACAATTATCTGACATGTGAAATTATATTTTAACACTCTTTCCCATAGTATTTTTACATAATGAACCATATGAATGTTATCATTAAAGAAAAAAATATATTTTTGTACATCATGGATTCATACTTAACCATTAACATGGATCCACAATATCTAGATTGATACGAAATATAACTGATATACAGGTTTTATACATTTTGATTTTCCAAATAACACAATCATGCATATAACATTATTCTTTCTCATTTACGGTTGCAATTCAGATTTCAATACTTTATCTTCACAGGTTTTCATGTTTCCATTAAGATACTCATGCTTAATCCCATTAACAACGTTAGTCATAAATATGCATTGTTTAAACAAATATTAACTTTCACAATCATTTTATTTTCATGCATATAATGTTGTCATGCATAAAATTATATATAAATATTCATTAATGTGTATATTTCAATAATGATTAGGGTGAAAATACAAGCATTTCCAATCCCCACAGTATAATTTTACGAACATGCCGACACATAAAGTAACTACCATAAGAACTTGTTTACACCTTGCAATAAGCTTAAATCAAAACCAATTCATGCATTTCAGTTTTAATAGTTAGTGATGCAACACTAACTAATCAATGCTATTAATCATCTTAATGCATCCATGACACGACTCAGTCAACAACTAAACAATACAATAAAGTTTCACTACTTGACTCATTCTGTATTTTTATCACCTAAAAGAGTTCAATCAATTTTATTTTAAAACACTTTATTGTCCTCTTCAAAGACATTCCCCATCTTTTACATTCATGAATTTATTCTCCATAAGTAGTGCATTGTGACTTTAGTCATGTACATTAAATGTAATATCATTAATATTTTCATATCTGAAAAGGTTGATAGTTGATTCCCACTTTCCATGTTTAGTGTTCAATATTTTTCATAGGTGTAACAAAGGTTTTATTATATTTTATCCTCATTGGGATTTAAATTTCATGAACACAATTTTTCCAAAAGACTTTATTAATTACTACTCTTCGATGTTCTTATAAATATGCATCATGCATCTCAAGTCAAAAGTAGTTTACTACATATATAAATATGTAGATTTTTACACTCATACCTGAGCTTATACCCACTAGTAGCATACCCTGCTTAACAATTCCCAAAGGCACCAATGCTACAACCTTTGTCTCTGATACCACTTGTAACATACACAGGTAACTTCGCATGAAAATGCATAGAGTTAAGACAAATTTACAGAATTTACCCAGGGGTAGCTATCCAAGTTACTATTCTAGATTTGTCTTTAACCATTAGATAGAATATTTATCATTACACAAAGTAACATCAATAAAGAATAATGGGTTACATAACCATTAAAACCCCCCGTTGTGACATATTAACATAAACTTTCTAACACAATATTGCATCATTTTCATAAACATGACATCATGCAAGAAATCATGATATGTCCTTGAAACCCTGTATGGTGAAAACCAACAAAGGGTGTTCACCCCTCACTCAATGGCTCATAAGGGAGTCCATCCCTTAACCATTTTCATAAAATCTTACAAGGAAATATCATTAAATAAACGATATCTAGTTACAATCATCATGATATCATTTACCCACAAATATTCAATGTATTTTTGGCCTCATGGTTACATGAGTGGATCATCCTACAACCCACACTGATCTACATGGACCATTCATTCTTTACCTTCCAGAATATTAAACACAATATATCATTTTCACAAGTCAACATCCTTTCATGCCATTGTTGTTATCAATAAACTTTGATAACATTATTAGATAAAGTATTAATCAACCATTGATCCATATTAATAGTGATTCCTCAACATCTATGTGTATACATGAAATGTCAATAAAATATCACAACATGTTTCTTATAGCAACACTGCTCATGCATTAATTAAAATCAAATAATTATCAAAGTGTGTCAAAATAGATACCAAGTTACTATAATTCCCTTCGCACATGCACACACTCTTTTCCAAAGGATAACCACTTTAACCATCCATTTTCATTTAATGGATACTAGCAACTTAGTTTTGTTTTCCATGAATATATTTAGATAAAAACTTATTCAAATAAAGTTAGCCCCTCAACTTCTTCTTTGTGCATATATCTAAGTAATGTTTCCAATACAATAGATATTATTATTACTATTATGCATGCAAATGCATGTCCCCTAGGGAAAGCTAACAAAATATATACTATTATCATGCATGCAATGCAAGTGTCTTTTCTTTCGTTTTCCAAAAGCATCTTTCCCAAGATAGAGCTATTTAAAAAGTTTATTGAACACACAAATGCATGATTTGTTCTAAAAGAAAACTCTTCGATGTGATTATTTGTATTTTTCTAAAGGAAAGCTAATTCATTTATTGTATGCGATTACTTGTTTCTCTTCCAAGGTTTAACATAATGATTATTTTTTTCTGCATACAAATAACTGTTTTTCTTTAAAAGGCCTAAGACAATAACTATATACTTTCCATGTGTAATTCAATTCAAAGAATCATCATCACAGGTGTACTTTTCATGAATGCAAACATCATATTTCCTTTCAAGAGATAAAACACAATATTTCTATTTTTCAGGAAGAAAATAACATATTTCCTTTCAAGAAATATCAAACATATTATTTCTATATAGTGTATGTAGATAACTTGTTTCCTTCAAAGAAATATCAAGAATAGTAGTAGTTCAATTTTCGTGCATGCAAACATAATATCCATTAAACACCATTTCAATATAAGATTTCAAACACAAATTAATATTTTCCTTGCATGTAAATATATATTTATATAACACATTGGTTGTTCTTTGCACTTGGACTAAATAATCTATTTTCAAAGATCTAATGCATAGCACCATTCTTTAGTTCATACCTACACATTTCTCTTTTCCGAGAATTTAATACAATAATGCATGAATAGACATTTCACTTCGAAATAAATATAATACAATAATGTATGCAGAAATGATTTTCTTTTCATGAAATCAAAAGTACAATATCATTTTTTATATCATGCAAAAACAATTCATTTCAAACTAAAATACAAAATAACTAATTTTCTTTCATGCAATTTATATTTTCTTTTCTAAAAAAAATAAATCATATATATATATATATATATATATATATAATTTTCTAGAAATGATGTAGTATAATAGCATGCAAATTTTTAAGATATATGTGAATACAATTCTTTTACGCATGTGAAAATTCATTTCTAAACGAAATCTAACACACATGCAAATCCGTCCTAAATAAAATTAGAAAAATACTTATCTTTATTGCTTTTGACGTGAACTCTGCACTTATCCACATATGTACATTCACATTGGTCTTCTACAACAATGTATTCTTTCAACAGTTACGAAATTTGAGGAGGAGTTGCATTTCACATAGAAGAGTTGCATTGCACATAAAGCTGATTATTCTAGTCCTGGCAAGTAGACATGGTTGCCCTCTCCAAATCGTTGAATTGTTGTGACAACGGAAACCTGATTCAACATTTGTGCAACAAAATTTGTAACGCACTGGACTGAATCCTGAGGATGACTTTCATCTGAGAGATTCCCCACCTCACAATTGATTACTATTTCAGTTCACCACAAATAATTGGCAACAAAAACTAAATACAAAATAATTGGCAATACAAACTAAATACAAAATAGAGGATTTCAGAAAGGAAGTGAAATGCAAAGGGCTAATTGATAATTGAATCCGCTCTCCTCACTCCTCCTTGCCGAATCATTTTCTTAGAACCGACCATGGTAGTTTCAAGTCGTTACATAACTACTTGATTCTAGACGTCAACGAGTTAAACAATAATATTATGTAATTGCATTAGTTTCTGTAGGGATATTAAAAATTCCTTGTAATATTATAAAATATCTTTATTTTTTTTTATCAATTTTAATAAATATACGTACGTTTTTAAATCAAAATTATTTTAAATATAAATATTTAAATATTTATTATTTTTAAAATATTGATTTAATAAATAATAAAATTAATATATTAAAATTTAATAGAAAAAAAATCGGATAAAATAATACAATATAACTAAAAAGCATGTTGATCCTGATGTGCAAATTCATCTCCATGCTATTACATGTATAAAAATTATAAATATTATAAAAGAAATAGTGTGGAATTAAACAATCTAACTTTTAATAAGAAGAATTAAAATTCCAAAAAGTAAAATGGTGTATATCTTTGTAAATTAGCAATTGCACCATATGTTGCAGACGAAACATCTTAAGACATAAATTCGAGAAGCATTGTGACATATAAAAAAATCATTGAAGATAAAAATTAGTAAACAAATTCCATTCAAGGTATAATACATCACTTATAATATGCCAAATTGATAGATTTTATAACTTTTCCAATATAGATTGTCTCTTAATGTTAAAATATAGCCTTTCAAGTTCCAATATCAAATATTTGATAGACTTCAAAGTAGTAGATGACATCAGATAGCCTAAATAAAATAATATTAATTCATGAACAATATGATGCCTATCTTTCCAAATCTAAATGTTCATCACAACCTCACAAATTTCAGACATAATCCCATATTGGATGAAAATGATCGAGACATCAACTCTCAGTTATTCATAAATTTTGGTGTAAAACCTCCCAATTCGATGGGAAACTCTAGTGCAGTGCAGTTGATGATGTTAAATATCTCCAATGTTTACTCAGAACATTATTACTTTCTTCAGTTCCACTCTTTTTTCCATGAATGGAATGTAGTGCTTCCTCACGGCTTCATTTGTATCTTTCTACTTTTTGAATACAACAAAATCAAAGCCCCTCATCTTCATCATTCTCAGAAATCATAGCAAAATCAATAACTTTCCCAAATTCTCCGTCCACAAACTCGTGAAGCTCCCTACCATTGAAAAAGGTGGAAAACTTCCAACAAAGACCTTTGGAGAATTCACACTGTCAAATTCCTCATTCAATAGCTTTCCCAAATTCTCCTTCCACAAACTTGTGAAGCTCCCGACCATTGAAAAAGGTGGAAAACTTCCAACAAAGACCTTTAGAGAATTCACACCGTCAAATTCCTCATTGGAATAAGTTCCTAGTAAATATGCACAACTCTTGCACCTAATAGAAGATCCTTTAAACAATCTCAATACATTGAAATTTGTAATTCCATGATCCTTTAAATTCAGGACAAAAAGAACTTGATTAATTCAATACATTGAAATTTATAATTCCATCCTAATAGAAGGTCCTTTAGACAATCTCAATACATTGAAATTTGTAATTCCATGATCCTTTAAATTTAGGACAAAAAGAACTTAATTAATTCAATACATTGAAATTTATAATTCCATGATCCTCACAAAAAAAACTTGAGGTTAACTCAATTGGTTTTTATTATTTTTTGTTAAAAAACTTTCTTTATTATTAAATATTATATAGAGATATGTTTTCATAATAATCCCATATAAAAGGATTTTGTCGACTCATTTAGAACCAAGTAGTGACATTCTTCTTCAACAGAAATTAAGATTATTTATTTTAAATTTTAAATATTATTCCAAAATATACAAGAAACATAATTACAATTACCACTAACATTTAATCAAAGGAAATATCTTTTTAAATAAAAGAATTAAATTTAAATTTACTATAAAAATTAGTGAATCATTCATTAATTTAAAACACTAAAATTATTATATTTTTTTCAATAAAAACTAAATAAAATATAAAATAATAAGAAATAAGAAATCACTTAGTGAGAAAAAGGAAAACACACAACATGATCTATATAGAAGTGCATAATTACAAATAACCATATCTTATCAATTTAAGTGGTGAGAGTTTAACTGTGCATTAACTTAGTGAATCATCCATTAATTAAAACATTCAAAATTATTATATTTTTTTTTCAATAATAAATAAATAAAATATAAAATGAATTAGAAACAACAAATCACTGGTGAGAAAAAGAAAAGCACACAACAAAATCTATGTAGAAGTGCATAATTACACAAAACCATATCTTATCAATTTAGGTGGTGAGAGTTTAACTATGCATGAGTATCCTTATTTAGAAACTAAAATTTTAATTGAGATACTTAATTTTTATGTTAGATCTGAGACTTTTGTGATCCATAGAATAGATAAATGTCTTTTCGGATTAATCACATTATTAATATTTGGTCGACGTTTTGAACCAACTAATGTGGTTCATCCCCAGGACAATATTTTTGTAAAAATATTTGGTAATATTTTTGTAAAAATATTCCAATTTAGTGTATTTTTATATATACTTTCTTTTATAATTTTAGAGATATTTAAATTTAAAATAATTTTATATTATAAAACTTAGTCGAATTATTTTTGAAAAAATGGAATTTGGCTAAATGTTTTTGGAAAAATTATGGAAAATTAGGCCATTTATAAATATTAACCCCTAAAAACCATAATATCATGCTCTATCATGTATTTTAATCTCATGCTTCATTTGTATCTTTCTGATTTTCAAATACAATAAAACCAAAACCCATCATCTTCATCATTCTCAGAAATCATAGCAGAATCAATAACTTTCACAAATTCTCCTTCCACAAACAATATTACTTTTCAAAATTGTAATTACTAATTTAAAGATATTAAAAATTTTCAATAAAAAGTAAATTTAAATATTCTAGATTTTTACCTAAACAATATATTAATGAGACAAAAAATTTAGCAAATTGTTGGAAAATTTTCTGAAATATATGCACAATCTCAATACATTCATTGACCTTTTAGGAAAAAAAACCTTGAGATTAATTCAATTGGTTTTTATTATTATTTTCTTAATTTTTTAATAAAATTAGTTAAACATATATAAATAACGCATCATCTAAAATTATAATATTTTTCTCATGCACAAAATTATGAGGAGAAAATTAGTGAGTTTTGACAATATTATAAATTTTGAAAACAACCTAAAACCCTACACATGGCATTAAAGAAAGATGTTGAGTTTTAGCAACGAGATCCACTTGTGCAGTTGAGTACGCTAGCATCCTGTGTGAGCGGTCTGACATTGGTGGAAGGCCTCCCTACGAAGCTCAACCCATTTATGTATGCGCATGGCGTGAAATATGCACTGTTCCAATCCTTGGGATCTCCAATTCCAATCCTTCCATTCATTGTTGCTCTGGTTTACCCAATTTGCAGATGCCAGGAATCTATTTCCTTGGTTGTTGATTGTGGGGTTTGCACTCCCACCAATTGCATACATTCCCCATTCACAATGTAGTAATTTTTCACCACATGGAAGTATCTATGCATGCACCTACATTGAATATTCCTCTATTCATAAATATTTATTTCTTGATAAGACTATTGTCACACAGGAATATTGCAGAGAGAATCCATTTACCTGGTCATTCGCTGCACAACACCTTCGCCAAAATGGTTGAATGCAACCGTCACTTGCATCTTGACATCATGAATATAGTTATCATGGTGATCCAACAACATTACCTACAATTTTCACACCGAAACGAAACAGAGAAACTGTTATTCATAATAATTTAATGGGAGTTGTACCGAGGAGAGTTTGTTAGGTAGTTAGGTTAAATTAAGGAGATTTTATATGAATGGTCTAAAACATTTCAATCTTCTAACATTTGATCTGATGGTGTAGATAAGTACACGTGGCACTTAGGAAAGTTTTTTTCAAATAAAAACGCCTTAAGGCGTAAATATACTAAAAACGAAAAGATTAGTCACTAAAATGACCTCAACTAAAATTTGAAAAAAATCATCCACTTGGAATAAATAGAAATCTGATTAAAATAATAGCAAATCCTGAGAAAAACAAGCCCCAATAAATATTGTATTGTAGCCTTCTCCAATGCCTCTATTTGAAGCACTCAACAGGCAGTAGCGTAAGGGGAGTGAGCAATAAGCAACATAAAGGAGAAACAAGCATCGTAAAGGAGAAACTAGGAGTAGACAGGCAACGAGCTGCTAGGCAGTGACCAGGAAACATAAGGGTTTGAGCATGTAGGAAGGCAACGAACAAGCAAGAAATGATACTTGAGCAACGAGCAAGAAATGATACATGGACATCGATGAGAAACAAAGAGTAAGTTTGGCCTGGTTTTCTAAGGGGATATGGATATACAACCACAAGGGTTTATTCTTTCTCCGACCGAGAGTGATTTTATGGGACCACTGCACTGAACTACAAGAACATGTCTGCCCCATTTTCCTCTTATCTTTTTTTGAAATAGGAATTTTAATTTTTAGTGCATCCTGGGGTTGAAGAAATAATTTTGAGCTGCAAATAGAGGGAGTAGATAACATCAAAATTATATTTAAATCCATGTCCATTGGGAGTAGATTGAGTTTTGTTGCTAGTAAAAAAAATGCCTGTAGATACATATCATGACATAGAATGGAAACCCCTTTTACCAGAGTTTCAACACGTTAACTTAACACAAGCAACTCAACTGATAAGTGGATCTTTGTAAATGAGAAGAAATATTTGGGGATATTAAAGCTTAGGTAATCTAAGAAAAGGAAATAGTTGCAAGAAAACATACTAATTATGATCTTACCAAAAGTAACAAGAAAACCTATGTGGCAGTAGCTACAAGGGGCCATTCAATAATGAAACATAATGACCATGGATGTAACAAAGGAAAAAATAAAGAGGCATTGTCTTCTAAGGAAACACATAAGACAAAAAAAGAAGCATGGAAACATATGCATTAATCAAAGGGAAGAGTAAGGACAGACATCAAAACAAAAAATACCTATACAGTCCCAGAACCTCACCTTTAATATTCTCTCTAGAACTATATGTAATATGCTCATGACTGTGGAAAAAAATATCAATGATAGTTGCAGGCTTCGAGAATTACCATAGTAGGAGGCTTATTGAAAATCCATAAAAGATGTCTCTAAGTGTCCAGGATGAATCCAATGAAAGCTGCAGGTTACTGGTAGAGAATCACCAGAGTATCAGGCTTATTGAGAACCCATCAAATGATGACTATGGTTGTTGGGAGCTCAACATTCCAAGCATAAGAAGAATAGTAATGAATAAAAGTGTTCCAAATAGATTGCGAGCACATATTAGGTAGAAAATGGGCTCCAATCCTACATTTAAACCTATCCATTGAAAAGTGCTTTGGAAGAGATTTCCAATGATATGAGGAAGTCCAAAAATAGGTTTATGGATCAAAATATATGGTCTACTGAAGTCTAGGGACTTCAAGCCTTGAGAAGGATGAGATATCACAGCAGGAGGCATATCAGATATCATTATATCAGAGGTTTGGGACATCGTAATATCAGAGAAGATCAACACATCAAAACCTCGAGGCTTAGAGCACATCATAACATCAAAGTTCATTGGGATATCAGAGGTCCAGGATATCAGAATATTGAAGGTTCGGGATATCGGAATATCGGAAGTCTGGGATATCGGAATATTGGAGGTTTGGGACATTAGAATATTGGAAGATCTTTATATAAGTGTTTTAAGAAATTACGATATCCACCAAGCCTAATAGAGGTAAAAGCGTCGATGAATGTCGAAGAATATTAATAAAGGATCATGTTGCAAAACCATGGTCTTACAGGTCCTCTTCTCTCTCTTCTAGAAGGACACATGGTGGCATGAGATTGGTTTCGAGAAGCTGTAGTGGCAACTGACATCAGCATAAAGTGGCAGTATGACGATAAATGTGGCAGGAAGATTCAACATTATTGGTTGGCTTAATGAGCTAGATCTAGGTGACACGTTTCACCACTAAGGGGTTACCACATGGAGTGATGACATCATCCCGGAGGTCGGCATATCGGAGGATGAGGACTTCATAACTTATTTACAAATGGTTTTTGGAAACACTATGATGAAAGGTGCTTCTAATTTTGGCTTGGCACATGGTCGTGAGAGTTCAAAGAACCGAGGGGACAAAGCAGTTAAAAAAAAAAGATTGGCCCTCAGAAGGAGCATGTAAGGTGTTAGCACCTAAACTCTAAGCCATTAGTCATAGTCCCAGTTATATGAGAAAACATGTGCCAAAGGAGCTGAAGGAAAAGGGAGCCAAGGAATATTGGGGAGTGAAATATCGTAACGTATCGCCTCTGTAAAGTTACGATATGGCATGTTCCGATGAGTCAGTACAACGATTTGAAAAGATCAGATGAGTTAAAAATTGAGATTTAAATGCATTACCATACAGTTGGTATTTTTCTGGAAGAAGCAATGGAATAGGGCACGAAGGTGACTGACTCATAGAAAATAAATAATGGGGAAAATCCATTCAGGATTCTAGTCCCATACATGTCTTATTTGAATTAAAGGAAATATGGGAAGCATAGTTTCCATTCACGTATACTTTCCAGCTCTGATAAGAATAAAAAATGCATGGGAAGTCCTTGTAGAGTGTCCAAACAGACTGTGAATTAAAATAACAATATGGAAGTGTACACGGTGGGTTTGTGAAGACTTCATAATCCAATTCCTGTGATTAATTCTTTGACACAATTCAATGGGAAGACGCAAAGGAATCAAGGCATGTCACACAAAGAAACACTTAAGTGGTGTGCGTACCAATGGAAGAAGCATGATTGTGCAGTATGAAACAGTGGAATAAAACCATTGAAATCCTTTGAGCAAAGTAGGGAAAGTGAGTATTGTTGAATTTTCTAAGTGGAGAGAGAAATGGTGGTGATGGGTGAGAGAACACTGATCCTGAGCTGAAGGAGAAGCAACAGAGAATGATTTGTGAGACATCAAAGTGTTGATCACATGTTGTGCTAAGTAGAGTACAAAAGGTGTAGTTGTGCAAGACTGGAGGAGTTGGTGATTCAACAGAGGACCAAGAGCGGAAGGAAATTCTGTGACAAAGTGGATTGGTATTTTTCTTATTTCTAAATGCCTCTGTTTTCGGTTTGAAAATTGTATGAAATAGTAGAACAATGGAAAAAACAGGTGGTAGCCTACATTCAAAGTGGTTGGTTCCTCTTGTCAATTAGGTGTTTTCTATCTGAAGGGGTTCGGTGCCTCCAGTGAGTGGGTGCTCACAAACAAACTGATGTAATTAAAAGGGTGCTTAATTTACATCTTAAACAACAACAAATTGATGGTTTTCACCCTTTGGGTTTCCACGTGAAAAAATACTTGTGCCAATGTGTGTGTTTTCTTATCATGAGAAATGTTGTTGAACATATGAATGCTCATATTTAAAAGCTTATTTTATTTATGAATGAATGCTCTCATAAGTAACATACTATAGTGGGACAAGGTAAGGATATATTCAAAATAAAAATTGAAAGTAATCACACAATTACTGATTCACCCCCCTCTAAGTAATTCCTTATTCCAACATTTTGTATCAGAGCCAGATTCCATTAGAAACAGTCTAACCACTCGAAGGTTAAAACTATTAGGAATTATGTCAAGGCAAGAGAACCAAGAGGCTTACTCAAGAAAAGATACCAGTCTTCGATAGGACAAACTTATCCTTTCGAAAATTAGGATGGAAGCATAGCTAATGTGACTTGGTGTAGATGTGTGGACTTCAATACTGGTAGAATATAATGTCTTTGATTTTCCTCCAATTGATGCAGATGGTAGAAAATTATATGGAAATAATTCTAAAGCCAAGAATGTTATTCTCTTTAGTCTTAGTCAATCATAACTTGTAAAAGTTATGCATTGTAAATCTGCTAAGGAGGTGTGGGTAAAGCTTACACAGAGTTATGAAGGGGGTGACAAGGTCAAGCAGGCCAAAATGAAAACCTTTAGAATGAGGTTCGAGAGCCTAAGAATGGATGAAGATGAGATTATAGCAGAATACTTCCTCAGGACTAATGAAGTAACCAATATGATTGGAGGCTTGGGTAAAGAAGTCAAGGAAGAAATATTTTTTCACAAAACCTTAAGATCTCTTCCCATGATATTTAATTCCAAAGACTTAGCTATTGAAGAAATGGATAATTTGAAAGATCTCAAGATGGACGAGTTGCATGGTACTCTCACAACCTATGATATGAGAATTGGAAAAGAGAAGACGAAACCAAAAGAAGCAGCGTTCAAAGTATCAAAAAATGAAAAGGAGCTCCAAAAACATTAAGAGTACTACAACTGCGAATCTGATCAGGAGTTGGCTTAGGTGGCTAGGAAACTGAAGCATGGCTCAGGTAAATATAAAGGGAATATTCCCTTTAAATTCTTTGATTGCGAAAGAGTGGGACATTTTTCGTCCAAATTCCACTATAAATAATGTACTAAAAAGAAGATCACCAGAAACTAGGGAAAAAATCTCAGAAACAAGAGAAGAAAAGGTTATATAAGAAAAAGGGGCACTACTCCAAATAAGATAGCTGAACACCAAAATCAGATGGCGAAAAATCTTCAGAGGATGATTCAGATAAGTATTTTCTTACGGCCTTCGGAAAAACTCCAAGAAATAGAGTATTTTTGGCTTTGAATAGGAAGAAGAATAAGAAGAACAAGTATTTGACCTTGAAGGTGAACTCATCAGTTCCCTTGATGAGTAAAATAAAGTAAGGAAGAAGAATAAGCTATTAAAGGAACAACTACAATGTTCTAAATAAGGTATGCATTACTCAAATAATGAAGAGTTTGTTTATCAAAAATAAAAACCTGAAGAGGGCATTCAAAACAAGGATAATCTGGTTTTCTTCTAGAAGAAAAACAAGGAACAAGTGAGAAATTGGAAAAAGAGAACAAGCAGTTAAAACATAAGCTGCTCAAGATAAGAAAGGAAAAAATCTCAAGAGCATGCAGGAACGAGATTATGTCCTTAAAATTTAAGCTAGAAGAAGTAAAATGAAAGGAAGGAGTACTTCAGGATATAATACATGAATGGGAAGATAACTGTCAAAGTCTTGAGGAATAAATTGTCTCTCTAAGAATGTATTTAGAGGGAAGGAAGATCAAGAGTGGTCTAAATGAGAAGTTTGCAGAAGTCACAAGAAAACTAGATCATATTTTAAATAGCGAAAGGCCTTAATGAATCATAACAGGTCTAGGATACTCAAAGAAACAAGAATATTCCATGAGGAAGATGAACTTTAGGTTAGCAGGATTCAAACAATCACATAGTTATGAAAATAAGCATCAATAGAGAGTTAATGAAAATAGAAGGCATAATGACAAAGAGGAGATCATCACTGGAGAATGAATTTGATCAACCAAGAATCCAAGGTACTCTCATGCACAAACTCGTAATATTTACAACAATAGGAATACTTATTTATTTTATGGTCATTGTTATAAGTGTCATATCATTGGACATAAAGTTGTTGATTGTAGAATGATAAAAGTTGAAAGAGAGATGAAATCCTAGATGTAATAAATATCATAGTCTTAAATCTCCAAATTCTTCTCTTAGAAATCAAAATGTATTCTCTCCCTTGCTAAGTGAATTAGAATGCTTCAAATGAAATAATTTTGTGCACAAATCCAGTGAGTGAAGATGTAGGTTTGAATACATGTCTAATTCCAAAATATTATCCATTCAGCTATCTAAAAGGATAACGGGAGCTAGAAATGAAAGATGGAAAAGAGCATGCAGTGTGGACTCACCTTATAAGATCTAATGAAAAAAAAATGGTATGTGGATAGTGTTTGTTCCAAACATATGAATGGGGAAAAAAAATTATTTTTCACTAAAAGAAAGGGACAGAGGAAACAATGTCACCTTTGGAAAAAATGCTCCCGCAAGAACATAGTCAATCTTGATAAAAAAAATAGAAGAAAAAAATGTGTTGTATGTAGAGGGTATCAAGCATAATACGCTTAGTGTTAGAAAAATGTGTGATAATGGCTACGATGTGACTTTTCTATCTAAATATTGTGAGACCCACAACATGAAGGACGGAAAATAGGTGGGAAAAGAAATCAAAACCGACAATAATGTATATTTTTTTGATGATTCCAGGGTTAAATATTGTTGGGGCCTTATTTTTTTGGAATGAAGAGTAGTTGTGAGATATCTGGAGGGATAATAGGTGGTAGGACAACCGTTTCATAGTCATGGAAGAAACAAGGAGTAATCTAGTGTAGTCTTTGAGTGGCGAAATGTAAACGGGGAATATCAAGGAGAATTGAGCTATGGGTGCAGCTGAGAAAAAGGATAGGAGAGACTAGCAGATTAGTTGGACAACAACGGGATAAGGAAGGAAAACTAGGAGGAGGGGGGAAGAAGCCGATGGCGGAAGAGAGGATAGTCGCTCTAGGATGTGGTCTCTCTATACTTTGTATTGTTAGTCACGATTGTTCTCTAGAGAGATAGATCTATAGTTAATGTAATGTAATATGATGGATCTAATATAATGAGATGCTTAGTGGCCTATATCTTGTGTGTATTCTCTGGATTACTGTTATTATTTGAATAGTTGGCAATAAAACTCTTTTTTATTATGTATATTTCAATCCTTTTCACTGAATGGTATGTTTATATCTTGCGGAATAATTCCTTAGTTATGATGGTTACGGACTAAATAAGAAAAGATCGATGGTGCTTATGATATCTCATTCTTGATTCTCTCATCTTATTAAGGTCACGTCATGCCTTGGGTGAGACTCCTTACTCAATATTGGGTAAGGTGAAAATGTCAGTGTTTTCCTAGACAATATCGGAGCCTTGTTGACCCCTTTGCCTGAACCTTGGTCTTCACCCGGTTATTATTTTCAACCAAAAAAAGGTTTCATTACCAGGACCTGAAATTTAAAAGAGAGTTGGAATATGTTATCAAGGATCTATAATAATGAACCATGAGGCTGGTGGTGGATCAATTTATCTCACAACAAGCCCAACTCAACTAGCAGAAGGAAAGAAAGTTGAAGAAACAGGTCCTATAATCAGACTCAGTGAGTGATCAATACGATATATTTTGGGGTAAATTCCTTAAATAGCTTTATAATTGGTTGCAGAGGATATATATCAAAGGAAAATCTAGTGAACAAAACATATCTCATTTCACCTAGATGCAATCATATCTAGTAGCATTACATAGATTAGACATAGATCTAACCTCAACGATAAACTTTTGGGTGCAGTCCACGCTAGAAGGGTATATTGTTGAATTTGCTACAGAAATCCACCATAACTTTTCGAAATGTGAAGATATATTCAGATCAGGGTTGCAAGGGAAGATTTTAAAGGCGATCCCATTGTGGATTAAAGTTTTGATGGTGGAAGAAGGCTTCTTGTTGTTCCAAACTCGAAGCATGGAATCCTAAATACCTAGTACTGGGGGAAGGACCTAAAGGGAGGGGTGATACAGGATAGGGATATATGATGAGATTGATAATATGGATGTAGATAACTCCAATAAACATAGGGATCTAAGGGCACATCAAAGAGCACAAATAGTGGAGAAGTGGCGGGAAAGGGCAATGTGGGAGATCAATAGGGAAAAGGAGGATGTGCACTAAGTAGGAGAGGTGTTGTGAAGTCCGATAGAAGAAGAAGTGGCAGTGGAACTTGGAAGGAAAGAAGGTTCTTCTAGGAGAGTTAAGAGTCGATAAGATAATAGGATCCCATCTTGATCCGCAGAAGAAAGGATGTCAGAGATAATGGAAGGTGAAAGCTCAAAATATGACTTAGATGGTGACATGCATGTCATGATGGAAACATTGTTTGTGGAAAGCGAAGCATCCAATATACAAGGTAATACGATCTCCCCATGCCCAGGTAGCACCTTTTCCAACCTTCACCTGGTACTTTACAAAATCCCTGATCAATTTTTGTCAAAGCTAATTAAATTCATTAGAGTTCATAGTGTTCAAACTAAATTTCAAGCTAGTACTAGTAGCAGTGTTAGTACTGGAAAGATACTGCAAGGATCATGACATCCTGGACCAAGAGGATTTGTACTTCTTCCTCAAGCACAGTTAAATATGGCAGGGTCATTCACGTGGTATCCAGAGTTCTTTATGAAAGCGAATGATGATACAGACCAGCATTGGTACTTGTACGAAGTTATATGGAAGGCTCGCCAAACACCAGATGCTGCCAAATTGATTTAATTCCAAACCAATATTAGGGAGAGAGCCTTGAGATGGTTTATTAAATGGTCAAAGCTACATTAGAGTTTGACAGTGGATGATGTAAAAAATCAATTCGTACAAGAATTAAAGCTCCCTCAGTCAAATCAACAAGTATTGTCTGAAGGGTGGGAGATTACCCAGCATGACAGGGAAACAACTTGGGAATAGATGAGAAGGTTTAAAGATGTAATCGACAAGTTGAGTTACTGCATAGACCCGAACCATCAACGGGATTGGTTAATGAAAGCACTTGTACCTCTTGCAAGAACGTCGTTAATCCAACATGATATTGATACGTTGCAGGAGGATTTAGACCAATCATGGAGGATTGAAGGTATGGTGGGATACCCACATGAATTCAAAGGGGGAGAAACAACAAAAGACCCTTCTATACTAGGTTTGCAACATTATATTGCAAGTATAATAGAGAAATTAAAAGATATGCAACCTGTATCACCAACAAGACCAAATGTATGGTTTATACATTGCTTGGTTGAAGGAAACCTTGTCATAGATTTCCCAAGGTTGAGTGGGTCAGAAAATTTATGAGGATCGGGAGGGGGGGATGGGGGGGATCAGGAGCTCCACCAATTGCAGAAGTTGTGTAGATAGGGACACAAGGTATATACCAAGGGGAAACACAATTCCATGGATTCTCGAATCAGAAAATCCCAACACCCACTGACTACCGCGATATTTTAAGGCATTTGGACACCTCCCATGGCTCTACCCAATTTTACAGAAATATTAAAATGTTCCCAGTAGCACATATTATGAGTTTTGTTCCTTGCCAACTCACCACATAGACCAATGTAGAGCACTGGATGCATTAGATGAAAGGATGGACATAAAAAATCACAAGGTTAATGAAACTCCTTAGGGACGAGGAGGAGTAGGAATAAGAGGGGGCAGGATGGGAGGACGAGGGCTAATGCGTTGTTACAATTGTGACCAGGAGAGTCATGTTGGGAGGGAATTTCCTTTAGTTAGAACTCCGTCGTGTTCCTAGTGTAGAATGAACACACATTCCACATAAAATTTCCTAAAACCAATCAAAATAGGGGAAGAGGAAACAAGACAAAGGGTAGACAATTTAATCGATGTAGAACCCATAATAATAGAAATATAACCCCTCTCAAGTGTAGCTATAGTTACGCACGAAGGAAAGAAGTCTGGATATGACGTGAGAAAAAATGAGAAACCTAAGGGTATAAAACCAACCTCACCAAAGCACCCCTATAATCCACAACAACAGAAACAAAACTATAAAGAAACGGTGGAAACATTCACAAAGTTAAACTCAAGCAAAGAACCACAAAAAGTACAACCAATGGTTGGGAAGGAAAAGGAATACATTCAACACAACCTATAGATGAGTGGTTCAGATTGTTTTTGAACATAGTGAAGGATGAGAAGATGCTCAAACAATTGCGGTAGAATTTTAAATCAACAATTAAAGGTGGGATGGATCATGGCAGAACAATTTCTACTAATCTCCCAAGAGAGGCACTCAAGAAAAATCCAAAGAAACAAAGGACGAACAGGGAAGGAGTTCAGGATTGATGCACACATTGCAGGATTCTAGATAAGAGATACCATGTTGTATCTGGGTTCATAAGTTAATATACTACCAAGGAAGACCTGGGACGCGTTTGGGAAACCCAAGCTAACATTTTCTCTTATACAGTTGCGCATGTAATATCAGTACTGAATCATACCCATCGGGAGACTAGAATATGTGGAAGCTGATATCACGAGGGTTAATACCTATGAAGACTTTGAAGTCATAGACATAATGGGTGATAAGGACCCCTATCCTGCACTTCCTCAGACAAACTTGGCATTTGAAAACTATGTAGTGATTGACTTAAATAAAGAACTAATGATTCTTGAAGTGGAGGGGATTTGAGTAATCCAACCCCTGGACCACTACAAGGGTCCGAGGTTCACATATTTGGCTAATGATAGAGCCTAGACTACTAGATCAACTGTACCAGCTAACAGTGGGAAAAAGGCAAGATAATATCAACCTGATAGCTGAAGGGTCAAACAACTGGCACAGTTTTCAAAGTTCAAATATTGGATCAGAGGTTTCTTGGGATGATTGGTAGCAAGGAGTAGCAAGGAGGATACTAAATCAACACCCGAAGATGTGCCACCATTTGAGGGGTTAAATAGATTAGAATAGAGGTAATATGATATCCTAATAGAGCAAAAAGTACCCTTGTTGGCTTGAGGGGTCCTGACCCAGGTTCGTAAGTGAGGTTAACCAAAAAAACCCTCTTACTACTGGCCCTTTTGGCAGTGACCTTCTTGTGCAAGTCAAAGTCTCACCCGAGGAAATATGGGTGGGTGATGGAACCAGGTTTCCACACCCTGAGAGAGATTTTGAATGATGTGGGTGCCTTGCGATCCCAAAAAACCTTAAACAGACCTTCACAACACTAGCCCTAACCAGTAAACCATTTTCATGTAGATTTAGGTCAAGTATGTGGCTTATCTTGCAAACGTTAATCAATTAATAACCATTAACACATTATATAAGAGCTTTATACCACCATATCTATCCAATAAACAATCATATAAACCCTACCGAAGTTTCATAAGAGATCTAAGTGCATAAAGTACATAAATCGGAAAAAAGATGCAAAAACATTCATACCATAACCAATATATGCATAAAGGGATCAAACATTCACAACAATACTTATTTGTTACTAAATCAGTTCATATCCTTCATACAAACACGTCAACAACATGCACACACAGCCAGCGTGGTCCGCACACAACAGGACTAAGGTCTCTGCGTACACAGCCAGCAAGAGCTTTCTACCCAAACCAATCCACACCAAACTAACACAAATTATCCAGATCTGTCATCCACATTCATCCTTATCCAAAAAATGACTTCTTAGACTCGATCTATTCACTTATTTACACTATTTAGCCTGTGCTATCCTATGGTACACAAACCATGGTTTTCGGCCCCTTGATCTACCCTTTTAACCCATTACAATTTGTAAGGGGTTTTGACCCGCCCCTAAACCCTTGCGCAAGACTAAATTATTAAAAAATATAGAAAATTGTCGAAATTAGGGGACATTGCTCCAACAGGTCCCCAACACAATATTTTGACTCATCCCGAGTCACACTGGTAGTGGAGTCTTCCTTTTGACCTCGAGCGCATCTATGGCAGTAGAAAATGGTGGCAAAATACCTACAATTTGGTCTGAGATACTTTGCACGGTCTCAACCAAATTTTATGACGGGGGCCCTTCAGCGGCTATAGTGACATTCTACATCATCTGGTTTAGGTTGGGGATGACAACATCAAGGTCCTGAGAGAGCTGCATGGCCTCATCCACCTAAGGCTTCATGTGATCAGTGACGATTTCCTTTTGGCGACAGAGTGCCTCCACTTTGCCCTATAATGCCTGGCTGGTCTGAAGGCGGGCCATTATCTGAGCAGGGACAAGGGCAGGTAGAACCTCTTGTAATTCATAAAACTTCTACTCCTTCATGCGTAGTTATTGATTGAGTTTTTTGACTAAATGATCTGTCTATACATAGGTCCATAGTCCCATGGCTTTGTCGAGCAAGGTAGAGCCATACGTGTAATATATGTTGATATGCCAGCCACAGTGTTATGGATAGTAGTTGCTCGTTGTGCGATTACTTCTGGGGGAGTATTAGTATGCATCTGCACCAACAAAAAAGAAATATTTTTCTCAAAATCTGCCTTTATGGACTGAACTTCTGACCTGGAGACTTTGAGAGTGGAAACCAGGTCCTCAACTTTAGCTTGCGACATGGTAGAGGTTGGGATAATGATGTTCAGAATATTTCCACATAGCCTATCAATGAGGCTTTCCAACTCCGTTCTTTGAGCTAAGGCTTCCTGCGGCACTGTCTGAGCCTGATGAGCCTCTTCCATTTTTGTGGATGCAACTTGATCAGCCTCGCTGACCTATTGCTGGACGCGTGCATCCCTGTCCTGAAGTTCTGCTGAGATGAAGATATGTAGCACATGGAGCTGCCCACTTAGAAAACTAGCAAGGTCGAGGTCGAAAAAAGAGCAAGTGTGGACTTGTGCGCACAACTATGTTGTATCTAGAGATATTGCTGCGCTCAAGAGGGTGCAGACTATGCTTCCTGTGGCTACAACAATCACTGTAGACGGTAGGCTCGCTTGCACCAACCTTGCTTGATCCATGCTCGCTTGTACTGGTCTTGTTTAATCCATGCTCAATTGCAAAGTATCAGCCTTTAGCTACAGAAATTGTAAGCTAGACTGCAAGGCTTCCACCGTAGCCTTGTGTTGGGCCTCCATGGTGCTCCACTGGTCCTCTGATGCCGAGCCAACCACATCAGAAATTTTGTCAAGATATTCTTCAGTTAGAGTAACCTCCTCTTCTCCCATTAGAGGAATTTTGAGGTCTAAAATGGGCCTCCTAAGGAAATTAGAAAATAATAGTTGAAATAATAAAATAAGATTTGATTACATCATCAAATTTTAGAGGCAAAAAATAAAAAAAAAACTTTTTCAACTCATATTTTCAACTTATCTCCCAAATTGTTTACTCAAATTTCGAGCAGGAGTACTCTTTGGATGCCAAATTTAATTCCTCATCCAAGGAGTACCCATGTTGCATACTTTAGATGGATCTTGCTACACGAAAAATGAGAAATACATTAAAAACGTGATTGCAATCAGGTTTTTTCATGTATTTCTCATTTTTTGTGTAGCAGGGTCCATCAAATGTATGCAACATGGGTACTCCTTGGATGAGGAATTAAATTTTGCATCCAACGATTACTCCTACTCGAAATTTGAGTAAAAACTTTGGGAAATAAAATGAAAATACGAGTTGAAAAAGTAGTTTTATTATGTTTACCCTTTTAATTAAAAAATGGTGAATCATCCCCCATGGTTGACATCATCATATTGAATCCTATTGGTTCTTATAAAGTTTATTTCGTTTGTACATTTTTCTTACGGGGTCCATTTTAGACCTCAAAATTCCCCTAATGTCCCGTCTTGGACCCTTTCCTTTTCTTGCGCGGCCCCTTAGATGCTTCGCCTCCATGCTTAGTACCACACGATGATTCTAAACCATATCCACTAAGCACATCCAACCCACGGAGGTCCACCTCTACTTGGTCACCTCCTAATTCCTGACCTCTGTCTATTTCTGCATCGCCGTCGGTGTCCAAGTTATCGTCTCCTTCAACTTATTTATCTTTTCCACCTCTCTGTGTGCGGATCGGTGGTATCTTTGGGCATTGTGTCTTGTGGATCTGGGGCTGTATCTGTCAGAGCTATTTCTTTTGGGGCTATTTATTTCCCGGATCTAGACGATGTGACAGGCTTTGTAGAGCCCAACCCAATCTTCCATGACTTCAGCCATGAGGCAACAACCTAGTCAACCTTTGCTTTTGTAACCATGTAAGGTAAGGGATACCAATTGGGGATCTTACGTGCCTTGATCATGATGTTGTGCATCATTACCTGACACTCCATCACACTTTTATACTTCTCATATACCGCCGGCGAGAGTCGTGGTTGGGAATGAATAGCCTATGCCAACGCACCTGCAGAAAGAACCCAAAAAATTTTGTTTTCTTCGGCCCGCTTGTCATTCGACGAGTCCCATAAATTTGCATAGTGCGCCCCCTCCCAGACGCCTGACTCAATTTTGGGCGGGATTGTATCCTCTGGGGTCTCCCGTGCTAGAAGCACAATCAACAATAAAAGACATGAATAGCAAAATGAAATCCCCATTTCCAGTGATTCACGTGCATTCTCGAAAACCTGCTCACATAGAAATTGTGACAATTTATATAGCACCCCTTTTACGTATTGCCCCGCCAAGTAAATGACGGGCGCCAGAACTATCTTCGACTAGCATTTCCGCATAGGCTTACATCCAAGGACAAGTGTGTCAGCATGCACTGCTTGGTCATTGATGGTTTGAACTAGAAAGCCTTGCTTATCCCATTCTACCTTGTACGTTTCCTTAACCTCCATTCCTACCTTCAATTCAGTGCTTTTCCTGAACCCTGTCATTAGATGGGGCCCCCTCATGGGCAGGCAGAGGATTCGATGGATCAGCGCAGCATCGATAGGGATTATTTCTTGAATCTAGAGTACTTCATCATGGACCAAGGTCACCAATTGGTGAATGCAGATGCTTGTGATGGGGTACCACCCAAAATAGGGGTTTCTTAGTAGATTGAGGACTCCCAGATTATGCAATCCATGTGCCCATGGCATTGGCTCTACCTTCAGGACATCACCGTACAACACACATTCCAAGTATTTTTCTGGGGCAAGCTCAGACAACGCTTCATCATTGGCGAGATAATAATCATCAAATTTCATTTGATGGAGCTTGCCATGCATTTCGCCGACCATGAGGACGTCCTAAGGGCACAATGGCATCTGCAAGTATTCCCGTATTGCATCAAGGTTCCGTGGCTTATGCACTGAAGGCTTTTGTGGCTTAACATATGGTGGCCGCCAAGAAACTAGAACTACTTGCAGTGCTTCTTGCCCAACAGTCATCAGTCGTTTGGAGGGATCACCCTTTGGGGAACGCTCCTTAGAAGTTTTTCTGGGATACAGAACATTCCTCGGAGAGGTGCGTGGCTTAGAAGTAGCCCACTTTGACATTTTTCCCTTACCCTTTTCTTTCACTGGAGTGGATTCAACTTCTTCCATGTCCAGAACTACTTCTCTGAGCTCATCTGATCCTTTCTCTATAAATGTCGTGAGGGGCATCAAAAGCTCTTCTGCAAGGTTGGTGGCCATCATTCTTTCTCAGAATATGAACTCGGGGTTACTACCATTGGAAAGGGGTTCGTGACCAAACATGCAGAACACACAGATGGCAGGAGAACAGAGATTACAGATGATCACAGGGCGCTAAATGTTGGAACAGTAAAGGGACCAATTAAGACCCACGTGCTCCTTGTTATAAGCCACCCATAGTAAAAATGATCATATTATCATTAATTGCCATTTAATTCTAAGGGAACGGTAAAAAAATATTCCTTGATTGCCTCATTAAATGAAACCAATCCGCTCCTCTCGATGGTAATTTCATTTTTTCACCTTGCTGCACTGTTCCAATGACTAGTTTTTGGACCTGCGCATTAGCCCTGCGCTCTGGGCACACCTGTCTGCACTCTTTCTCCCTGCCACACACTGATCTTCTGATTCTGATGCTCCAACCATATGTTCATTTGGTAGGCACTATATTTTCTCTATACAGCTTCAGGCGACTTCCATTGAAGTATCTGGGAAGGTCATCTTCGCGCAACATGGCCAAGCGTACCACACTGCCATCAATAATCTCATTTATCATGTATGGTCCCAACCAATTCTTTCAGAATTTACCTGGGTGGTGCAAAAACTGACTATCATAAAGCAAATCCAATTCTCCTTCCTTGAATACCTTCTACCAGATGTGCCTATCATGCCAGCTTTCTTGCGTTCCTTTTGTACCTACTAGTGGAAGTTAGCAATGAAGAGATCTTCTTCCAAGGCAACAAGTTGCGCCAACCATTCTTCCATAATGTCAGGCTAGGCCATGTTAGTGAAGGTCGCAATGTTTATACTTGGGACAATATACTCCATCAGCATGATGGCTTGCATCCCATAGACCATCATGAATGGTGTCTTTCCGGTCAATTTTTTGCAGGTTGTCATGTAAGCCCATAATACAAAAGGGATCCACATGTCTTGATCGTCCCGGTTGGTATTGCAGACCTTTGTAAGAGCGTGCTCCAAAATATTGTTGAATGCTTCCACTGTGCCATTTTCTTGTGGGTGATACGAGGTACTCTTCTTGTGATGGATCTGAAATTCCTTAGTCAATGCTTCAATCATCTCGTTGAAAAAATACGTCCCTCTATCACTCATTAAAATCTTTGGGCACCCAAAATGGGTCAAAATTTGATTAAAGATGAAGTGCACAATAGTGTCTGTAGTACAATCCTTCACCACCTTCATCTTCACCCACCTGGTCACATAATAGTTTCAGTAATAATATATCGTGCCCCAATCTTCTTCCTAGGAGGATTGATTGGTCCCACAAAATATATAGCCCATTTTTCAAATGCCTACAAGGCCATCTGCGGGTGTAGAGGCATTTCATTTCTTCGCGAAGGCTTCCCAGTTCATTGAAAAGCATCGCAGTCCTGACAATATGGTGTGCATCACCATGTAGTGTGGGCCACCATAACCCAGCACGCAGCAACTTTTGCGCGATGGTTTTCCCAACGTAGTGGCCACCTTCTACTCCTTTGTGAGCTTCAGTCAATATAGCCCGTATTTCATGTGAAAACACATATCTCCTTATTACTTCATCTACTCCTAATTTATATAATTGACCTGCAATTAGGGTGAAATCTATTGCGTGCGCAACCAACTCCTTCATTTTTTGGACCGAATATGCCATAGGCGTTGTCTGTAGTTTGAAAATGAATAATGTCCACAAAGTGTATAAGCAGAAGGTAAAGGATGAGTTATAAAAGATGATGGTTGCAGGTATCATTGAACTAGTCGAACAATCAGATTGGGTGATCCCGATGGCGATGGTGGTACCTTAGTCCTGCTGTGTATGGTCCCTGCTGGCTATGTGTGCGGGCTGTTGAAGTGTTTGTATGAAGGATCTGAACTGATTTAGTAATAAAGAAGTATTGTTGTGAATTTCTGAGCTCGTTATGCATCTATTGGTTATGGTATGAATGTTTCTTCATCTTGTTTTTGATTTATGTACTTTTTTCACTTAGATCTCTTATGCAATCGCCGTAGGGTTTATATGATTGTTTATTGGATAGATTTGGTGGTATAAACCTCTGATATAGTGTGTTAAGGGTTATTACTTGATCAACGTGTGCAATATAAACCACATACCTCACCTCAATCTACCTAAAAGGGTTTACTGGTTAGGGCTAGTGTTGCGAAGGTAGGTTTAAGGTTGTTTGGGATCGCAAGGCACCCACATCATTTCAAATCTCTCTCTCGGTGCGGAAACCTAGTTCCAACACCCCCCCCATACTGAATCGGGTGAGACTTTGACTTGTGCAAATAGGTCACTACCGAAAGGGCCAGTATTAAGAGGGTTTTGTTGGTTATCCTCACTTCTGAACCTAGGTCAGAACCCCTCAAGCCAACAAATGGTTTTGTTTCCGGGACCGGGAGCATTTTGAGAGAGATTGGGTGAAGCAGCGAGGTCATTAGTAGCCATTAAAACCTGAACTTGAGGACTGTTTTGAAAAAAAAAGATTCAGGAGTTTGCCATAAAAGAAAACAAAAGTAAGAAGATATCTGCTGAAGAGTGGAAGAATAAGTATATTTTTACGGAGGTGCACGAGATCTTCTTCATAACATTTCCATAAAAACTACAATAGTGGTTGGTTAGGTTAGTAGAATTCCAAACCTGTTGGAAGGATGACTAGGTCACGCAGTGGACCCCTGAATTAATCCAACAATTGGAAAAGATCGATAATTCTATTATCAGGACTGTAGATCATTAGGTTGATAGTGTCTTGGGTGGATTTGTAACTGAATTTGCAGTCGATCAGTTTGTGTCCTACTCTGAAGCTGCACGGAATTTTTGCAAAGGATTGAGGGGTAATTTCTTACAAAATTTTCCTCTACTGATTAATATGCTATTGTGTGAAAAGGGTGTTCTGTGCAGCCACACCGAGTGAATGACCCCCAATTAGAGTTGACGTACGACACGAAACAGTAAATACTATCGTGTCAATCAAGAGGGGGCTAAATCATTATATAGTCCTATGATGAATTCACCTGATCTAAATGAGAGTGGGGATATGCATGTAGGGACTAGTCCCCTGGCTACGCCACCCTCAAATTCACACAGGGGTAAGAATCCTCCTACCCCACCTCCAGCCCCACCTGAGGATGATATGGCTGCGTAGATGAAGTTACCCACTTTTAAAGGTGTGGGGGATGAGGCGATGGGCTGATTTTGGTACGTGGCGGATGCGGTATGGGCTGCGCAGAATGCCAATAATGATGTTGTTAAAAGAGCATAGTTAGAAATAGCCTTTGAAGGTCGGGATTTGGATGGGTTCATGGGATACATTTCTCAACATGCGAATCCCACAATCAAGGAGATCAAGGATGCCTTGAAGCAACAGTTCCAAAAACCTAAGTCCTATTCTCAATGTGTAGTAGAACTAAAATATATCAGACAAGGGCCTACAGAGTCACTTTGGGAAGCTAACCAACAACTAAAAAATGTCATCAGTGATGGAGGATTTGCCTACGATGAAAAGCATCATAAGGAATGGTTCATTGCCATGCTATTGGCGCATTTGCATGGGCCCATGGGTCAAAAAAATATTGACTCGTAGGAGGAAGCCCTAAAAATTGCTATGAAGTTAGAAGCGACACAAAGGGATGATGCTCAATTTGGAGTGTTACAGATTTAGAGCCAATTAGAGGTGATGCATGTAGAAATTTAGAATTTACCAAGAGACTAGTGTAAAGAAACTAGCGTAGATGCCTTGTGCATACGCTGGAGAGTATCTGACCACACCAAAGATCAGTTCCCTTTACGATCAGACTATATGAAAGTTGGGGGAAAGATTCCACTGCGCCCAGCGGATATTGTGGGGCCTAGTACCCCCACATTATGGTGCACTGATTGTCGGGTGGCAGGGCGGCATGATACAGACCATTTCCCATGGTTAGGTGCCTATGTCCCATAATTAAAGCAATAGTGGTGCAGATTCTGCTCTTTGGTGGGACACGATGAGCACAACTACCGCACGTATGACTTCATGATTGATAGAGGGAACCTTTATAGGGTGCAGGCCGACTCTTCATCACCAGCATCTCCCTTCGGATGCGAAGGATCCCTAGTAAGAGGTCGGGGAGGGGGAGAGGTGGAAGCATTGGTAGAGGAAGAGGGCAGCTAATTTTATACAGTTGTGGAGAAATTAGACATTATGCACAATACTTCTGAAACCCGGAATGGCAATCCTGCAGGTATTGTAGGAAATTCGATCATGTAATTGAAGACTATCCGGTGTTGATCACTAAAATGCAAGAAAAACAACAGATGCCAAAACAAAACATACAATGGATTACGACTGAGCCACGCGACGACGGTCCAAGTGTAAATGTCATTACACACAGTGGATTTTATACCAAAGGAAACAAAGAAAAGGCTAATGCAGAATCACTAATCAGAAACGTAGCTGACAAAAAGGAAATCCTCAACCCGCAGAAATAAAAAGAGACTTTCATCGAAGCCATAAATGAGTTTTCTGAGGATGGAGCGACCACTTCAAGATCGGGCAACCAAAGGATGACGATGAGGTTAAGCCATTCTTACAAGTCTGCATTAAGATATTGCGCAATAAGAAGGCAATAGATAATCTCCAGGCCCTGATAGACAATTGCGTAGAAAAGGAGGTGTCGTAGACATAATCTAAGGCTGTAAACAGAGTTTACAAGCATAAGAAGAAGATGGGTAGGGAGATGCGTAGAAAATACATAAATAAAAAACAAGATGCAGGAACATTCATACCATAACTAATAGATGCATAAAGGGCTTAGACATTCATAACGATACTTATTTATTACTAAATCAGTTCAGATCCTTCATACGAACACTTCAACAGTCCATGCATACAGCCAGCAGGGTCTGCACATAGCAGGACTAAGGTCTCTGCGCACACAGCCAACAGGAGCCTTCTACCCAGACCAATCCGCACCAAACTAACACAAATTATCCAGATCTATCATCCACATTCATAACTGACTTCTTAGACCCAATTTATTCAATTATTTATACTATTTAGCCTATGCTATCCTATGGTCTGCAAACCATTGTTTGCGGCCCCTTGATCTACCATTTTAACCCAATACGATTCGTGAGGGGTTTTGAACCACCCCAAAACCCCTGCACAAGACTAAATTATTATAAATATAGAAAATAATTTGGGCTTAGGGGACTTTGCTCTCACAACCCTTAATGAATGTGGCTTTACAAGAAACATCGGCCCGGTGGTGGGGAACCCATAACAACAACCTTAAAAGGTGGGACGAAATCTCAAGTGCATTAAGTTTCAGATTCCAGCAATCGAGGGATTCGCAACAAGATGTAAAGTATAGAGGTTCTTCAGACCCCCTAGAACATATAAAATATTTTGAATAATGATGGGATGTTGAATAATTTCCAAGGGAATTGTGGGTCCATGAATTTGTGCATTCCCTGGGACAATTTCAACAAGTCTGGTACATAACGGAAGAAAGAAAGAGACAAACTGCAGATTGGGATTCTCTAGCAAGCATATTTGTGAGTAGTTTTTATTTTAAAGATATTGATCAAAGGTTAAATTATGCACTGGAAGTGATCAGAAGGAGTTTTATTATAGGCCAATTTATGGAAGGAACAATAGACTATGCCACACTGAAGCATAATTATGATTCAAATAACAAAGAAGGAGTGGCTCACAGAAATGTGGATCAGGAATATGATGATGATGAATTAGAAGACTTAAGCCATCTATCGTTTGAGGAGAAAGAAGGGGAACGAGGAATTGGAGATGAACCTGTTACAGAAGGACCCCAGTTGTTTCCCTTGAAGGTGAAGAAAAAAACATAGGAAGCAAAGAGAAGCGAAAGATAACATCTATTGGGGACTACTGGGACGGCCAAAAAAAAGGGAGATATTTGAACTCCTAACAAAGTATGAGGATTTATTTCCATCATGTGTTCTATAGTTAAAGGGAATAAAGGGGAATTTGGGAAAGATGAAGATCATGCTAAAAATGAATGCAAAACTAGTAAAACACCAACCGTACATACTAAATCCGTGAGTAAAGGAGAAGGTAAAGAAGGAAATAGAAAAAAATTCTAAAGGTCAGATTGATATTCCCTGTTGATGAGGCTGATTGGGTTATCCCAATAGTCATTCATAATAAGAATTATGCATAAGATATAAGGGTACGTGTCAGTTATCGTAGCCTGAAAAATGCATGTGTACATGATCCTTTCCTATACCCTTCAGTGACGAAGTCTTAGACAATGTAGCTGGAAATGAAACATACTTGTTCACAAATAGATTTTAGAGCTACCACAAAGTCAGAATAGCAGAGGAGGATAAAAATAAAATGACTTTCAATATAAAGTGGGGTTCGTATTCCTACGATGTGATGCCCTTTGGCTAAAGAATGTACCATAAATTTTCTCTCAGATTGTAATAGTGGCATTCATAGAATACATCCATAGCTTTCTGGAAGACTACATGGATGACTGGAAAGTGTATATCTTTTTGAAAAAACACTCCAACCTACTTCAAATAATGTTCGATCAGTGTAGGCAGCTGAAGATATCACTAAATGTGAAAAAGTGTATCTTTGTTGTTCCTTTCGGAACTCTGTTGGGCCACATTCTATGTAAAGATGGAATGTGCATGGAACCCGCTAAGTTTGCGGTGATTGTGAATATAGACACACTAGGGAATGTTAAGAAATTGAGATCAACATTGGGACACACTGGCTATTATTGAAGATTCATCCTCAAATACGCACTCATCAAAACCTTAATGGAAAGGCTACTTAAGAAGACAAAACAATTTATATGGACTGAGTAGTGTAATGACATATTGAATATACTAAAGGAGAAGATGGTGAGTGCACCAGTTTCTATCTACCGAAATTGGAATAAATAGTTTCACATACATATTAATTCCTTTCAGATTGCATTGGGAGTGGTGTTGGCCCAATAAGGTGAAGGAAATCTAGACCATATAATCTAATTTTCCAGTAGGAAGCTATCCAAAATATAGAAGAATTACATGACAACAAAGAGGGAATCGCTTGCGATGGTCTATTCTCTACAAAATTTCTTCCATTATCTTCTCGGAGGAAGTTTCAAATTTTTTAAAGACCACTAAAAATTTAAATATCTGGTGAACAAGCCTTTATTAGAGGGGGGAATTTGTAAATCGTTTCCACTTTTCCAAGAGTTCAAATTTTAGGTAATTTTCAAGCCAGGAATACTGCTTGTCATATCTGACCACTTATCACGGCTTGAGCCAGGAGAAATCAAAGGTTCTCTTGATGATCAATTACCAGATGAAGACTTATTCGGGGTAGAAGTAGTGCCAGACTACTTGGTGGATATTAGAGAGTTCTTAAATAATGAGAAATTCCTGGAGGATTACAACACAACACAAAAGAGACATATGGTAGTCAGAGTTGCCGATTATCAGTCAATTGTAGGTCAACTATACAAGATGGGGCTAGATTAGATACTATGAAGGTGTGTATTATACCATGAAAGAGAAGAAGTACTAGGGGAAGGACACTCAAGGGTTGCAGGAGGACGCATTGGAGGGAAGAATACTGCAAGGAAAATTCTGCAGGCAGGTCTGTGGTGTCCCACTATTTATAGAGACGCAAAGAATATGTGAAGAAGTGCAATGTGTGGGAGTGAGTACTTGACAAGATTGGTTGAAGTTGCACTAGTAAGGGATTGTACAACTGACACAAGAACTAATTTTATCTTTGAGAATATCATCACAATATTTTGATGTCCCAGAAGCCTGACAAGTGACCAAGGGAGCCACTTCATCAATGAAACAGTCATGTCACTACTGTGGAACTTTATGATTCAACATCACTAGACTTATATGTATCACCCATATGAAAATGGAATGATTGAGGCATTTAATAAGATACTAGAGAAGGGCCTAGAGAAGGTGTGTTCAGCAAAAAAATATGACTGGGATGAAATAATTTCAACTAATTTATGGGCTTATCACACAATGGTCAAATGTTTGCATAAAAAAACACCTTTCCAGTAGGTGTATGGTAGAGAAGTAATGGTGCATGCCGAGTTTATCGTCCCAGGTATGTTTATTGCGAAGGAAACACAAATTTCATAGGACTAGTCAATTGCAAAATTATTAGAAGAACTATGGGAGTTAGATGAAGCCAATTTCCTCGCGGATTTCTATCATTCAGTAGAGAAAATACAATAAAAAGGCCTAATATGACCAACATATTAAGAAAAATAAGTTCACTGTCATAGTTTGTGTCCTGAGGTATGGTAGTAAGTTCCTAAAATTCCCGGGTAAGCTGTGAATGCATTGGCTATGGCCATTTATTGTTGTAGAGATATAAGAATCAGGAGATGTAAAGTTCACACAACTCTATGGAATTATACTACTAGGTTAGGTGAATGGAACATGCCTGAAACCCTTCCATGAGTATAAGGATACTGAAATTTTCAATTCCAATAAATATTTGGAAGGAGAAGTAAGTAGGTATAGGTAGAATTAGTCATGGTTTTTTGACAATTAGTGAATCACTCAATCTATTAGTCAAATACTTTACATTCCCATAGATCAATCTGGTTTTGAATAAATGTATGCCTTTGAGTACCCCATTTGCGGAGATATATGCACCTCACCACAACTGATTATGGTGGCGTGGGATACCATAACTATTATCCATCATTTCACAATAATTGCACCATAATTCAGCTGTCAATCCAAATTTGGAAAATGTTTCCTTTATTAGAAACATCATCCCCTAATAAATAATTCCATCACTGTGTAATAATTACCCATCGCCTCCACTTGGATTCATAGGATAGTGTCATCCAAGTCAGATCCACCTCACCCGTTGTCAGTAAAGAACACGATTAGAGTAAGGGGGATTTGTCAAAATAATTGTTTAGGAGGTCTCATCACCATATGTCATGTCAAAAATATCTACTTAATCTGCATGGATAGGCAAGACGTTTCAGAGTTGAGAACCAGGCTACTCAGAGAAAAGAGTCAAGAGTTTGTGTCCTCTAGCAATTGTATTGACAAAAGGCTTAGTATCGCTATATCAATATTTTATGTGAGGCATTCAAGAATGAGGTAGACCATTGTATCATTCGTAGAGCCAAAGGTTGAAGAAATAATTAAAAAAGTGGATTCTATCAAAGGTAAATATGACAAGGCCAGATTGGTTGAACCTGATTTCATGGACTCGTTTAAGTTTTCAACACTGAAAATACAGTTGTATAAAAAATATTATACAAAGGAGGATGGTCACAAAGCGGTACGAGTTATAAATGACTTTAAAGGAATTCATACGTCGATATTGATTCACATAAGGAGTCTACTGGTCTTCGATACTCAAGGAGCAACGATGCAGTGCACAAAAATTATTCTTAGTAAAATACACAGAGGGTCGCTATGGTTGGGATGAGAAATTTAAATACATGCGGTGGATATACAATGGCTAATCGACCTTTCAGCAGTAGTAAATATGGTGCCATCCGCATTCAAAAAAACTTGCAAGAGAGCCAGGAAGGTCAGAGAAAACAATTTTGATGATAAATATAATACCAAGAGAGGATTCAAGGGATCTGAAATTGACGGCATCAACAAGGCGAAAATCATATTTTACTATTATGTCATAACAAGAAATATTATGTGTCATTAAATGAAGAATTAGTGCACGCTTAATACCATCTCAATTTCTAAACACTGTGATGACAGAGAGCACCTCAATTGGTGCGCATATTTACTCCAAGAATTATTTGAGGCCTACAGAGATAATTATAAAATATCCACAAGCTTCATCTATGGATATCTATCTAGTCATGGCACTGGCCATGTGGGAATGGTGCCCTCCAAAAGGAATGAAATTAGTAGAAATAACTGAAGAGCAACCGATGGCGCTAAGGTATACACCATGGAGAACATAAGGAAATCCAAATAGAAAAGAGATCAACAAGGTTTGTTTTCAAGGTTGGTATAAAAATATGTTATACTTTATCAACACGATGCAGATGATTCACAAATTTTTATTGGATGAGTACTCAGAACAAGTATGGTTTAGAATTAGTCATGCTCACACCTAGATAAGGCTATGGTGCATACATGCCAAGAAGTTTCAGAAGAGGGCACAAAGGCTCACCCTAACTATGGAAGCATTCCACAAAGAAATAATTTCATGGCTCAAAGTTATAGGTGAAGTTTGTGACAACTGAAACTTCCACTCTTTCTAGGCGATGGTGTCGCAACCGCTACCGGGCGAGACAAAAGCATATGCAACAAATAAGCTCACACATATACAATTTCAGCCAATTATTCAAAAATACAGACTCAAATGCAAGCCATCAACTTGAAAATGGTAAGTATCAGAGTCGCAACCACTAAATTCCCTTCTTTTACTTAGTTTCAAGCTCAATTTCAGCATCCCACAACTGTAAGCACTGCAGTGGTCATCGAAATCCCATTCATAGACCCGCATTCGTAGTCCCAGCCCCCCATTCCACTGTTTATAAATAAAAGGGCCTATCCACCCATACCAACCCCAAGGAAGAAAAAACCCAAGGTGTCTCAAGTTATAACCCAGCTGGTGGACTTAACAACAAATGATAGTCTAGCTCAGTCTGGCTTCCCGGTAATTGAAGAAACCCATATGGCTACACCAGTCACCTCGCTTGTATATGAAGAGCACCAAATTTCGATCCCCATTTTTTCACCCTTATCATGATACCCATCACTACAAACAACCTCCACCTCCACCACCATCTACGACATTATCCAAATAGGAAATATAGTTGTGACTAATATCGACATGGAGGTAGACTCAGAGACCCCACATGTGACTACAATTATAGAATCAGGGATTGATTTGGGATCATTCTTAACCCTGCTATTTGGTATAGGCCCTAAAATGGTTCAAATCTCATTCATTAATAGCCACCTCACCAACACATCACACCAAATATCATTACTAGTTTAGTCTGTAACTTCCATCCCACCCACGCCTAAATTCACATATCATAGCCTGCACCAAGATGAACAATCACAAAAGCCATCATCACCTCATGGATAGTCAGAAAGATCAGTTTCCAGTGGAAAAACAGTCCAAGGAAGGTTCCCAAGTCTAGAGGAGATGAGCCAGGGAGGTTTACAGGGCTAGAAAAGGACCTATCTATTTACATTTATTCAAGCAACTGCACAATGGGTGGAGACATTTCACAACGTGCTTGCAATGCAACACGTGCATCAACAACAACAAATATTGGCACTTACTGAAGAGTGCGACTCACTGTAGCACAAATGGAATGATCTACGTAACCAACTGGAGAAGATCACAGAGAAGTTTCAAGATTTATGGCCGAAAGTTGTGGATTTCTTCATAACTTCCCCATAGGACATGATTGCATGCACACTAGTAGAGTGTTTTTCTCACATTAAGGCAGCATATCATGACCTAAAAAACACAAACCAAGAGCTAAGGAAAACATTTTCAACAACAAGGAAAGTGCTACTGGAACCAACCACAAAGTACGAGGCCGAGTTGAGCCAACTAAGAGAATCCCTGAACAACATAGTAGAGGAGGCACATGCATTGTTAGAACAAGTTCATGAGTGTTTTGGATGCTTGGCCATTAAGAATCAACCAATCTACCTGCTATGAAAGAAACTCCAACAAGTAATGGATGATGTCAAGGAAAACAAGGATATCAATGCCTACAAAAGAATGTATGATGAAGAAAAATACTTGTAAACAAAAATCCAGGTAATTGAAGCTGAGTCAAAAAAGAAAAAGAAGCTACTTTAGAACTTAAGGCCACCTATGAATAAAAAAGAATAATCATTGCACCAAATAAATTTAAGGTCATAAGCACACTGGAAATACATCCTCAGCACTTGACCGCAAGAAGTAGAAGCCAAAATATGACTCATTTCATTACCAATGCTTCCAAGATCTTGCAGACCTCGCAGGAGGCAATCATAGAATTCTAGTACTTCAAAGAGGGGGGCCTCAAAATAGTCCCTGCGTTGGGGCCATCGATTGAAATATATATATTCAAGATTAGGCATGATAGAAGGAAGCAACAAAAACGAAACAAGAAGAAGAAGCATGAGAAGAATCATCAAGACCGAGACCCGAAGACAGGATTGACTCGAGGACGAGTAAATAGACTATGGTTGTGGCCTATTGGGGCCTTCATTTTTTGGAATGAAGAGAAGTTTTGAGATAGCTAGAGGGATAGCGGGTGATGGGAAAACCGTTATGGAGTCGTGGAAGAAACAATGAGTAATATAGAGTATACTTTGAGTGGCAGAAGCTAAACGAGTAAGAACAAGGATAACCGAGGTGTGGAGGAAGCCAAGCGAAATGATAACAGAGACGAGTAGCATGATTGGATAGCAACGAGATAAGGAAGAAAAAATATGAGGAAGAGGGAATAAGATAGTGGCCAAAAAGAGGAGAGACACTCTGGGATGTGGTCTCTCTACAACTCTATATTTCTAGTCTCAGTTATTCTCTAGGAGTGACAACTCTGTAGTTGCTCTAATGTATTGTGATGAATCTAATATAATGAGATGTTTGTTGCCTATATCTTGTGTGTATGCTCTGAATTAATATTATTATCTGAATAGTTGGCAATACAATTTTTTATTATTATGTATATTTCAATCCTTTTCACTCAATGGTATGTTTAGATCTTGTAAAATTATTCCTCAGTTATGATAGATATTGACTAAAGAATTAACGATCGATGGTGCTTATGATATCTCATTCTTGATTATCTCATCTTATTAAGGTCACAAAACGCCTTGGGTGAGACTCCTTACTCAAAATTGGGTAAGGTGAAAATGCCAGCATTGTCCTAGACTACAATGAAGCCCTATTGGCCCCTACTCTTGAACCTAGGTCGTCACCCTATTATTATTTTCATCCAACAACTACTATTTAAGAAAAACAAGTGAAGCATGATTGTGGCACTAAAGGTTTTTCCATATGAATTTCTATAGTTTGATAAAATTTAGCAATATGGGAGTCATGAAAGGATTACCAAGACTGTCGAAGCTTGATAACTCAATGTGCAAGTTATGTCAGTTTGGAAAATAGACTAGGACTCTTTTCAAGTCAAAATATTTTTCCTCATCTAGAGCTTTGGAGCTCATTTACATAGAAATTTGTGGCCCAACTAGAGAAAAATCCTCAAAAGGGGAAAGGTATTTCATGTTTCTTATTAATGATTTCAACAAGGCCACTTGGATTGTTCTCTTAAAAGAAAAAATGGAAGCATTTCAAGCAGTTTAAGGCTCAAGTAGAAAATGAGAAAGACTTAACGATAAAATTCTTAAGTTCAGATAGAGGGGGATAGTACACCTCAAGAGAAATTGAGGAATTTTTTGAAGAGCATGGTATCAGAAGGCAATACTTAGTGGCCAGAACTCCATAAAAAATTGTAGTACAGAGGAAGAACAAGATGGTTTATGAAATGACCAGAGAAATTTTGGATGAAGCGGACATGTCTCACATCTTATGGGGAGAAGAAACATATGCATAATATTTTTTTTTAAACAAAACTCAAATCAGACATAATAGTAATAAAACTTCCTATGAGTTGTGGAAGGGAAGACCTGCATCATTTAAGCATTCTAAGGTGTTTGGAAGCAAGTGCTTCATTAAAAGAAATGATACGAATCCTAGAAAGTTTAACTCTCGCATTGATGAAGGAATATTTCTTAGGTAATATGCTCAATGTAAAGGATATAAGTGTTACTACAAGTGGAAAAATAAAATTTAGGATTGCATTGACATGATAGTAGACGAAATATGTTCACAACCTGAGTCCTATAAAATAAATATGAAATCAGATGATAAAGAAAGTTTTGATATGAGGTCTGCGGATATGGAAGAAAAAAATTCAGATAGTGAAGGAGAAGAAGAAAATACATATCCAAGGCCAAAGACAAATTCCAGGTACGTATAGAAAGAAAATCCTAAGAATCAGATACATCTAGATCAAAGACATGATCTCTAAACTAGGACAAAACATGTTGGAAATATATGTTATGAATGTCTAGCTCTGTTATCACATATAAAGCCCAAGAATCTCAGCCAAGAAAGTGGAGACAAGTTATGGGTGAAAATTATGAATGGAGAACTTGATCAGATTGAAAATAATGAAACTTGGGAGCTTGTTCCAAGGGCTAGAGAGAAAAATGTTATTGGAACCAAACAAGTTTTCAAAAACAAACTTAATGAGAAAGGTCAAGTGATTGGGATCTTTCTTGATCTTTCCTCCCATAAAAACATCAAGGTGTATCATATGGATGTGAAGTATGCATTTATCAATGAATATTTGGAAGACGAAGTTTACATTGAGTAGCCAACAAGATTTATAGTCACAAGAGATGAAGGGTTCGTATGAAAACTAAAGAAGGCCCTGTATAGAATGAAACAAGATCCTAGAGCTTGGTATTAAATGCTAGATAAATACCTTTAGTAATAAGGCTTTACGAAGGACATGGTTGATAATAACTTATATGTAAAGTCTAGAGGTGACCATCTAATGTCAGTAGTTGTGTATGTGGATGATATGATTTTTGGCAGTGGCATGGAACAATTGGGGCATCAATTTGAAAAATTCATGCAAAAAAAATTGAAATTTCCATGATCGGAGAGTTGTCCTTCTTCCTGGGTATACAAATTTCTCATTTTACACAAGGATTATTTATATCCCAATCCAAATATCTCAAGGAAACTCTGAAGTAATTTGGGCTGGAATATTGCAAGCCAGTAAGCACACCCATGAATATAGGCTGCAAGTTGTGCAAAGAAGATGGAACACTGGTGGTAAATCAGACTGCATACATATCAATGATTGGAAGCTTTTTGTATCTCATAGCTTCAAGGTCAGACAACATGCAAGTAGTGGGTCTTGTGGCCAGATTTCAAGCTTTCCGCATGAAATTCATGTTGTTGATGTCAAATGGATTTTCAAATATCTTCAAGGGACAACAGTGTATGGACTATGGTATGCTAAGATAAAAGAATTCAAGTTGAAGTCCTATACTAATGCAGATTGGGATGGATGCATTGATGAAAGAAAAAGTAATTCTTGTGCAACCTTCTTCCTGGGAAAATGCTTGGTATCTTGGGTTAGCAAGAAACAAGCCTCCATTTATTTATCGACTTCTGAAGTATAATATATTGCTTCTACTACTTCTTGCATGTAGATTATATGGATGAAGCAGAATTTAAAATATATTCAGGTAGGTATTACTGATCCTATTCCAATAATGTGTGACAACACAAGTGTCACTAACATAACCAAAAATCTAGTCATGCATTGAAGACTAAGCATATTCCTATTAGGTTCCATTTATTGAGGGAACAAGTTGCAACCAATATTTTCATACTTGAGTATGTGGCCACTAAAGAGCAATTGGAAGATATCTTTATTAAGGCACTGGCAAGAGAACCATTTGAATATCTCAGGTAACAGATAGGATTTGTGACTCCTCCCTCCAAATGACTTCATTTTGGTAGGTGGTGGTAACTACACAACATGTGGGACTCATGGGAGAGTAGTCTTCAATGGTTCAGGGGGATTATTCAAGAAGTATTCTTTTCCATTGATGTCAAAGGGGGAGAAGATAAGCATCAAAGAAGACCATGTCTAGCCCGAGGGGGAGCTTTCAGTGTTTCCATCATTGCCAAAGGGGGGTATTTTTGGACAATGGGTGGATGGTTAGTGTTGGCATTGATGTCAATAAGGGTCAGCATGATATTTGGTGTCAAACAAAGGAATGATAGTTGCAAGAACCTGGTAGAGAACCACCATAGTAGTAGGCTTATTGAAAAGCCATAAAAGGTGTCTCTAAGTGTCTTGGAGGAATCCAATGAAAGTTTCAGGTTATTGGTAGAGAATCACCAGAGTGGTTGGCTTATTGATAAGCCATAAAAATATGACTATGGTGGTTGGGAGCTGAACATTCCAAGCACAAGAAGGGGAGCCATGAAGAAAAGTGTGGCAAAGAGATTGTAGCAACCTGATAGGTATAAACTGGGCTCCAACCCTACATCATACCCTATCCATTTATAATTTCTTTTGAAGAGCTTTCGAACGATATGCAGAAGTCCAAAAATGGGTTCCTGGATCAAAGCTAACAGCCTACCGAAGTCAAGGGACTTGAAGCCTTGAGAAGGATGAGATATCGTAGCAGGAGGCATATCATATATTGGAATATCGGAGGTTTAGGATATCAGAATATCAGAGCAAATCGATGCATCAGAACCTTTGGGCTCAGAGCACATCATAACATCTGAGTTCACTGAGATAATTAGAGGTCCAAGATATCAGAATATCAGAGTTCTGAGATATCAGAATATCAGAGTTTCAAGATATCAGAATATCAGAGGTTTGGGACATTGGAATATCATAAGATATTAACATAAGTGATTTAAGAAGTTACGATATCCAACAAGCTTGATAGAGTTAAAAGCACCGATGAATACCGAAGAAAATTAACAAAGGATCTTGTTGCAAAATCAAGGTCTTACGAGTCATCTTCTCTCTTCATTGGAAGGACACATTGCGACATGAGATTGGTTTCGAGAAGCTATAGTGGTAACTAATGTAAGCATGATGTGGTAGTATGATAAGGCAGATGGCATGCAGATTCAACATTATTGGTGGCCTAATGGGCCAGATATGGGTGACACATGTCACCACTAAGGGTTTTCCATGTGGAGTGATGATGTCATCCTGGAGATTGAGATATCGGAGGATGAGGATTTCGTAACTTATTTACAATTTTTTTTTGGAAAAGTTACAATGAAAGGTGCTTCTGATGTTGGGTTGGAACATGGTTGTGAGAGTTAAGAGAAAAGAGGGGAAAGGGTAGTTAAAAAAGGAATATTTTCCCTCAACAAGAGCACAGAAGGCCTTAACACCTAAGTGATAATCCACTAGTCACTAGCCCAGTTATATGAGAAAGTATCTCCTAAAGGAGATCAAGGCAAAGGGAGATAAGGAATATCAGGGAGTGCAATATCATAATGTTCTTCCTCTATAAAGTTACGATATGGCATGTTAATATGAGTAAGTACAAATATTTGAAAAGAGCGGATGAGTCGGCAGCTTAGATTTAAATACATTACCACAGAGTTGGTATTTTTTTGTAAGAAGCACTAGAACAAGGCACTAAGGTCATTGACTCACAAAAATGTAGTAATGGGGCAAATCTAGTCACGATTCTAGTCCCGTGCATGTCTTATTTGAATTAAAGGCAAGAGGGGAAGTAGAGTTGAGATTCTAGTATATTGTCCAGCTCTATTAAGAAATGAAAAGGCATGGGAAGTACCTGTATAGTGTCTAGACATACTACAAAATAAAATATCAATTTGGAAGTGTACACGGTGGGTCTGCGAAGACTTCAGAAGCCCATTTTTGTGATTAATTCTATGACAAAATTCAATGGGAATACACAAAGGTAGTAGGGCATATCATGCAAAGAAAAATTTGAGTGGTGTGTGTATCAATAGCAGAAACAAGATTGTGCAGTACGTAGCAGTGGAAAAAAACCATCAAAATCATTTGAGAAAAGTAGAGAAAGTGAGTATTGTTGAATTTTCTAAGTGGAGAGAGAAGTGGTTGTGCTTGATGAGAGAACACTAAGCCTGAGCTATAAGAGATGCAACAAAGAATGAGTTGTGAGACATCAAAGTGCTTATCACATGTTGTGATGAGAAGAGTACAGAAGGCGCAGATGTTTAATACTGGAGTTGTCGGTGATTTAGCAGAGGACCGAGAGAAGAGGACAATTCTGTGACATAGTGGATTGGTATTTTTCTTATTTGTAAATTCCTCTATTTTTAGTTTGAAAATGGTATGAAATAGTATAACAGTGGCAACAACAGGTGGTGGCCTGCATTCAAATAGGTTGCGCCTCTTGGAAAGTTGGTGCCCACTATCCTAAGGGGGTCGGTGCCTCCAGTAAGCGGGTGCTCACAAACAAACTGATGTAATGAAGTGGGTGCTTAAATTACATCTTAAACAACAAAAAATTGGTGGTTTTTACCCATTGGGTTTCCACGTGAAAAATACCCATGTTAATGTGTGTGTGTGTTGATCATTAGAACTATTGTTGAACATATGAATGCTTAGGTTTAAATTCTTATTTTATTTATGAATTAATTCTCTCATATATAACATACTATAGTGGGACGAAGTAAGGATATATTTGAAAGACAAATTGAAAGTAATGACACAATTATTGATTCACCCCCTCTCAGTAATTCCTTATTCCAAAAACACTTTAGGGTTTCTCTTAATAACACTTCCAGCTAGCCCAAAATAACAATATGGGATGCAAGAATAACAAAAGAGATAAAATATATATTTGTAGTAGTATGCTGATTCCATTAATACATGAAGCTTTAAAGGTATGTAAGAGATCTAGGCCTCTGAAGAGGATCTCAAACACATTCGCAGATAATTCTCAGTATAATAATGAATGCAAGGATGATAAATTATTTTCAAAGAAGAGTAAATAAAAGAAAATGTGATTATATATAAACAATTGATAAAATAAAAGAATGAAAGTTATGTGATTTCAAGAAGGAAGGAAGTAATTTATTTGGGAAAACATACTCCCAAAGATTTTTGGAAGGAACTCCAACAAAATAAAAAGAGAATAGAAACCAATATCATAGAGGCTCAGTGGTTAAAATATGCAAAACTTCTATATGAGCAGAAAAATGAGAAAATTAAGCCTCCCATAATTTTCTCCTCAATAGAGCTATTTTCAGTTTCTGATATTGAACAAGGTATAAAGAAATTGGAAAATGGAAAAGAGAAAGCCATTGAAAGTTTACAGGTATAATTTCTAAAATGGGGAATGAAGTTTCTAGCCCCACACATCAAGGAGATATTGAAAAAAATCAATCGAGATATATTTCCAGTTGAGTGGAAAACTAGTGTTGTTATACCTCTTCACAAAATCAGAGACAACAATAACTCTTTTAACTATCGTACTATTATGACCAAACCTCTTATTGGAAAACTTTTTTGGGAGCTTGCTAGAGCGTAGAATCAGTTAATGGGTAGAAAAAGAGGGAAAAAGAGAAAATATATAGGTTGGCTTCAGGCCTAAACATTATACCATTGATCATTGCATCACTTTAAGAAACTTCATTGAAAACGTTTGGGAAAAACAAGGTGGGGAAGCATTTTTTTGATTTTTTGACTTCAAAAAATCCTTCGATATTTTTCCTACAGATAAACTATGGCATATAATGGAATAACTAAAGGTCCCAAAGAAATATATGGTAGATTTTCACGATCTTTATGAGCATATTAGAGCCAAAATCAAAACAAAGGAAGGCATATTTTAATGCTTTAGAAGTGACATAGGAGTCAAAAAATGATGTCCTCCTTCCGCCACATTGTTTGGTTTGTATATTGATAAGCTTGAAGAGTGGATAAACAATACCAAAGGAGAAGGCATCTAGCTAGTAAGATATGTGGTGAAACTAATTTTATATGCAAACACCCTTATTCTTATCGCTAAATCAACACTAGGTTTGAGAGAACACTTCAAAGATCTAGAACACTTTTGTCAAGAGGTGGGAATGCAAGTAAATACCGGAAAAACTAAATTCATGATTTTTAATTTGAAAAGAAAGAAACATCAGGTTACTTTTCTCATTGAGGGCAACCCCTAAGAGGTGGTAGACAAGTACAAATATTTAGGAATTGATTTTCACTATAGGATCATATGGGAGACCTGTAGATCAAAGAGAATCCAAAGGGAGTGGAAAGCTTCTTACCTTCTTCAGAACATGTGTAGACAAGAATAATTTTGGGATTGGATGACTAAGAAAACCCTCTTTGGTATAATAGTGGTGCCAGTTATCCTCTATGGTTGCGAAATATGGGAGGAGCTAACGTGCATTTTGTTGAAGTTTGCAACAAGGAATAGTGAAATTGGCATCCGGAAACAACATCTTTGATCCTAGTGAAAATTAAGAACCTACACTAGGTGGGGCCCACAAAGGTTATTTTTAGGTGGATGTCTATTTATAGATACATGATAAAATTCTATTTATAGATGAATGTATATATATATAGATGTTTGTGCAAGTTCTATTTATAGATTTCATGTCTATTTATAGATGCATGTCGACTATTATTATCTCTTAATATTGGTTGAACAATAAACAATAAACCATTCTTAATGAGCACTTGGAAATAGTTAACTGAAGTGGAAAATCAGTTAGCTAAAGGAATTTCGAGTTAAGAGGTTGGTTGGTCGGACATGTAGGTTGAATTTAGTTGTAACAGAGTTGGAAGTGCAATGGTGCATTAGTTAATGCAAGTTGTAAATCAGTTGAACTCATTTAAGTGAGTTAAAGTCAATTGTGTTAGTTGTAACTAAAGATACACTAGTGAGAGGTCAAGTGAATTAATTATTAATTAATTCACATGTAGTGATATCACATGCAACTGATGTTTTTACTATTATTAACTGCATGCATGTCAGATCCAGTGGAGACCCAGTCAAGAGTTATAGGTGAAAGGGAAGTAAACTATTTGTTGTGACATTATCCAGTTTCACACATGAAACCACACACACATTGGACATGCCCATGATATTTACGTATTCAGGGAAGGAAAGAATCAATCATTCAGAGGTTATTTACCATCAAGGATTGCGCAGTAGAGGTAGGTTGTCTCGAGACAATAATTTGGTTACGGAACTTGTCAATTTTTGTATGACAGTGTGAGAGAGTTAGCTATTGTACTCAGAGCTCTTGGATTGGAGATTTGTATGTAATTGTTTCATGATCCATGATATAATACATAATAGAATATAGTGGGGTTTTTAGCTTTATGTTGTCCCAGTAAATTATCTATTTTATGTGTGATTGATCTTTCTTCATGATATTGTGATTAGCGATTGTTTTTCAAATTCCGCAAAGATTTTGTAGAAGAGATTCTATATTTAACAGTGGCATATAATTGTTAGATCATGAGAATTCAGGAAATGCATTTTTTGTATTAAGTTTCTACATGCTATCAGAGCATAGGATATTGCAATTCTGAAGTAGCAGCCGAGTTTGTTGGTGGAAAGAATTCAAATTTGCAGAAAGGATTTCTTGGCGCTACAACTGATTCAAGATCAAAATGAATTTCAATGGCTTGAGCTTAGAGTATGTAGTCGAGGGAAGGTTGAACTACATTTCTTAGAAGGAAAAGATGGAGGCAGTACTCGAAGACAATGTCTTGAAGGAATTCATTGAAAAATATGTTCCTAAGTCAGATACTGCAAATCTTGATGCATGGCAAAATAAAGTGGCAAAGGCGAGGAGGATTCTGTTGGAGGGAGTACGAGACCACATTGTCTCAAGCCTCCATGGGAAAGGCACACCATATGTTATGTAAAAGGCTTTGACAGATGTATTCCAAAGCAACAACAACCATAGGAAATTGGCGCTTAAAGATAAACTCAAGAAGATCAAGATGAAAAAGAACGACACTATTCTAGTATACTTAACAAAGTTTGTCCAATGTCGATATGAACTTGGGAGTTTAGGAATAAGTGTTACTAATGATGATTTGGTGAGCTTGGCTCTCTTGGGACTTCCTAAGAGTTGGCATAGTTATGAAGACTCTGTAAATGGACGGGAAAAATTACCGGATTGGGAATGACTATGGTCGGATCTGGTGCAAGAGTAGTTCAAGCGAAACACCAAAGATGGATCTTCATCAAAGCATGATTATGAAGAGGATTGTGCTTTGGTTGCCAAGGAAAAGAAAGGAAGGGGAAAAAATTCCATTCTAAATCTAAGGTCAGTGAAGATGGCAAGGAGCACAACATGTCCAAAGTGAAGTGTTTTCATTGTCACGAGCATGGACATATTGCCACAAATTATCCACAAAAGAAGAATAACAAGATGGCTACTGGAGCTGCAGCTGGTGAGGCCCTTATCTCGCAATTTGAGCTTGACTTCTCACTTATTTCATGCATGGTGTCAAGTGCAATGATTTCAATGTGGTACTTGGATAGTGGTGCATATTTTCACATGACGGGAGACAAATAAATTTCTAGTAGCTTGGAGGAGAAGGACCTCCAGATGCATTTCAAAATGGATGATGACAAAAGGTATAGCGCTACTGGGATCGGTATTGTTTCTTTACAAATGAAGTCAAGTCAACCCTTCTTTTTAAAATATGTAATGCATGTACCAGGCTTAACCAAATACTGAGTTTTAGTTGCAATATTAAAAGATAAAGGCTATGATGTGGTATTTAGTGAAGGTAAAGCCTTCCTTCGGCATAAAGCCACAAAGAAAGTGAAGAATATTGGGATTAATGTGAAGAATATCTATAGAATTGATGTAGATGTGATTTCTATATAGCTTCCAACGACGGGGAAGTGAGAGAAATCCATGCAATTGACACTTGAGAGGGAGTTGGATTTGCATGCAGGTAAGAGTGAACCTCAAGATGTGGAACAACCACAAGATGAGGATCATGGAGTGGGAGCAGCCACTCATGCAAATAAATTTCATGCCAAATGGGCAGAGGGAGTGCATGAAGCTATGCCACTAGGTGAGAGGTGGGGTGACATGCATGTATAATCCCAAGAAGAAATTTTGGGCAAGATTCATTGAGATGGTGTGGATCTCATGAATTGAAATTGGCTATGAGGAGCCCATAGAGCAGAAGTAGCAGGATTAGTTGGATTGATGCAGTTATATGTCGTGAGGACATGACATCAAAGTGACAGTGTCGGATACTGGAGTGCAGATCAGAGTTGTCAGCAAGTGCAGAGTGCATGGATGCAGGTGTCAGCAGCGCAGTGGTTCCTGAAGATGTGCAATATCTAATTAGAAGTCATACAACTTTGATGACATATGCATTATATTGATTCAGTTGTTTGGAGGCCATTCAATTTCGGACGTGTTTCATCCAAAGGTTGCATGACTAATGCATGAGTTTGCATGGAACATGCAAGGGTTGCATGGCGGATGCATGGAGTTGCATGTCGTATGCAAATACATTCCTTTCTTTTGAGAGTGAGTTTCGAAGTTTCCAACAAGAAACAGTGAAATTGGCGTCTAGAAACAACATCCTTGATCCTAGTGAAAATTAAGCACCTACACTAGGTGGGGCCCACACAGGCTATTTTTAGGTGGATTTCTATTTATAGATGCATGAGAAAATTCTATTTATAGATGAATGTATATATATAGATGTATGTGCAATTTATATTTATATATTTAATGTCTATTTATAGTTGCATGTCGAATTTTATTATCCGTTAATATTAGTTGGGCAATAAACAATAATCTATTCTCAATGAGCGCTTGGAAATAGATAATTGGAGTGGAAAATCATTTAGCTAAAGGAATTTTGATTTAAGAGGTTGGTTGGTGGGACATGCAGGTTGACATGAGTTATAACAAAGTGATTCTAGTTGCAACAGAGTTGGAAGTGCAGTGGTGCATTTGTTAATGCAAGTTGTAAATTAGCTTAACTCAATTAAGTGAGTTAAAGTCAGTTGTGATAGTTATAACTGAAGATACACTAGTGGGAGATCAAGTGAATTAATTATTAATTAATTCACATGTAGTAATCACACATGAAAATAATGTTTTACTACTATTAACTACATGCATTTTAGATCCAGTGGAGACCCAGTTGAGTTCTAGGTGAAAGGGAAGTAAACTATCAGTTGTGACATTATCCGGTTGCACACATGAAACCACACACACATTAGATGTGCCCATGATATTTATGCAGCCAAGGAAGGAAAGAATAATTCATTCAGGGGTTCTTTACCATCAGGGATTTCATAGTGGCGGGAGGCTGTCTGGAGATAGTAATTTGGCTAAGGAACTTGGCAATTTTTGTATGGCAGTGTGAGACAATTAGCTATTGTACTGAGAGCTCTTGGATTGGAGCTTTGTATGTAATTGTTTCATGATCCATGATATAATACATAATAGAATATAGTGGGGTTTTTAGTTTTATGGTTTCCCTGTAAATTATTTGTGTTATGTGTGATTGATCTTTCTTCATGATATTGTGATTGGTGATTGTTGTTCAAATTTTGCAAAATTTTTGTAGAAGCGATATGTATTTAACAATGGCTTATAATTGTTAGATCGGGAGAATTGAGGAAATACATATTTTGTATTAAATTTCTACACATTTTTTATAACAAAAGGGTGGTAGGAACAAAATGTAATTTTACCAAAGAGTGTGCAACATATGAAGTTATCCATCATCTATTTGATAATGGCTTAAAGGGGAACAATCTCAGTAAACGTTTTGAGGAAATAAGGCTTCACAAAAAAAGAAAAAAATTATTACTCAAGATCCATAACTACAAAATCATCCTAGACAAAAGTATGAAGTTGGATTAAGCAATAGTGGGTGGTCCCTTAGATTTACTAATGATGATTTGGTGAGGTTGGATCTCTTGGGACTTCCTAAGGGTTGGCATAGTTATGAAGACTCTGTCAATGGACAGTAAAAATTACTGGATTGGGAATGACTGTGGTCGGATATAGTGCAAGAGGAGTTGAGGTGAAACAACAGAGATGGATCTTCATCAAAGCATGATGATGAAGAGGATTTTGCTTTGGTTGCCAAGGCGAAAAAGGGAAGGGGAAAAATTCCATTCTAAATTTGAGGCCAGTGAAGATGGCAAGGAGCACAACATGTCCAAAGTGAAGTGTTTTCACTATCACGAGCATGGACATATTGCCACAAATTGTCCACAAAAGAAGAATAACAAGATGGTTACTGGAGCTGCAGCTGGTGAGGCCCTTGCCTCGCAATTTGAGCTTGACTTCTCACTTATTTCATGCATGGTGTCAAGTGAAATGATTTCAATGTGGTACTTGGATAGTGGTGCATATTTCCACATGACGGGAGACAGATAAATTTCTAGTAGCTTGGAGGACAAGGACCTCCAGATGCATTTTGAAACGGGTGATGACAAAAGGTATAGTGATACTGGGATTGGTATTGTTGCTTTACAAAGGAAGTCAAGTAAACCCTTCTTTTTAAAAGATGTAATGCATGTACTAGGCTTAACCAAAAACTGAGTTTCAGTTGCAATATTGGAAGATAAAGGCTATGATGTGGTATTTAGTGAAGGTAAAGCCTTCCTTTGGCATAAAGCCCCAAAGAAAGTTAAGAATATTGGGATTCATGTGAAGAATCTCTATAGAATTGATGTAGATGTGATTTCTAGAGAGCTTCCAACCATGGGGAAGTGTGAGAAATCTGTGCAATTGACACTTGAGAGGGAGCTGGATTTGCATGCAGGTAAGAGTGAACCTCAAGATGTGGAGCAGCCAAAAGATGAGGATCTTGGAGTGGGATAAACCAATCATGAAGAAAAATTTCATGCCAGATGGGCAGAGGGAGTGCATGAAGCTATACCACTAGGTGAGAGGTGAGGCGACATGCATGAATAATCCAAAGAAGAAATTTTGGGAAAGATTCATTGAGATGGTGTGGATCTCATGAATTGAAATTGGCTATGAGGAGCCCATAGAGAAAAAATAGCAAGATTAGTTGGATTGATGCAGTCAAATGTCATGAGGACATGAAATCAAAGTGATAGTGTCGGATATTGGAGTGCAAATCAGAGTTGGCAGTAAGTGCAGTGTGCATGGATGCAGGTGTCAGCAGTGCAGTGGTTCCTGAAGATGTGCAATAGCTAATCAGAAGTCATACAACTTTGATGGCATATTCATTATATTGATTCAGTTGTTTGGAGGCTATTCAATTTTGGACGTGTTGCATGCAAATGTTGCATGGCGCATGCATGAGTTTGCATGGTGCATGCAAGGGCTGCATGGCGGATGCATGGAGTTGCATGTCGCATATAAAGACATTCCTTTCTTGTTGAGAGGGAGTGTTGAAGTTTCCAACAAGAAACAATGAAATTGGCATCCGGAAACAACATGCTTGATCCTAGTGAAAATTAAGCACCTACACTAGGTGGGGCCCACACAGGATATTTTTAGTTGTATTTCTATTTATATATGCATGATAAAAATCTATTTATAGATGCATTTCTATATATAGATGTATGTGCACGTTCTATTTATAGATTTCATGTCTATTTATAGATGCATGTCAAATTTTATTATCCCTTAACATTAGTTGGACAATAAAAAATAATCTATTCTCAATGAGCACTTGGAAATAGTTAACTGCAGTGGAAAATCAGTTAGCTAAAGGAATTTCAAGTTAAGAGGTTGGTTTTTGGTACATGCATGTTGACATGAGTTATAACAAAGTGATTCTAGTTGTAACAGAGTTGTTAATGCAAGTTGTAAATCAGTTTAACTCAGTTAAGTGAGTTAAAGTTAGTTGTGATAGTTATAACTGAAGATACACTAGTGAGAGATCAAGCGAATTAATTATTAATTAATTCACATGTAGTAATCTCACATGAAATTGATGTTTTACTACTATTAACTGCATGCATGTTAGATCCAGTGGAGACCCAGCTGAGTTCTAGGTGAAAGGGAAGTAAACTATCAGTTGTGACATTATCTGTTTGCACACATGAAACCACACACACATTGGATGTGCCCATGATATTTATGCAGTAAAGGAAGGCAAGAATAAATCATTCAGGGGTTCTTTACCATCAAGGATTGCATAGTGGCGGCAGGCTGTCTGGAGACAGTAATTTGGCTAAGGAACTTAGAAATTTTTGTATGACAGTGTGAGACAGTTAGCTATTGTACTGAGAGCTGTTGGATTGGAGCTTTGTATGTAATTGTTTCATGATACATGATATAATACATAATATAAGATAGTGGGGTTTTTAGTTTTATGCTTTCCCTATAAATTATTTGTGTTATGTGTGATTGATCTTTCTTCATGATATTGTGATTGGCGCTTGTTGTTCAAATTCCGCAAAGATTTTGTAGAAGTGATTATGTATTTAACAATGGCTTATAATTGTTAGATCAAGAGAATCGAGGCAATACATATTTTGTATTAAATTTCTACACAATTTTTGTAACAAATTGGTGGTAGCCAGGGATAATTTTAAGGATGGAAAATTATATTGAAGTTTAAAACGTTGGCGAATTTCACTATTCCATAATATGTGAGCTATAAAATTTTATTGATATGTTTGTAAAATTATACAAATTTATAATGATTTTATATATAGTCTCTATATAATGTTGGCTATTTTTAAGTTAAAATTATTTTATATTGTAAAATTTGGGCGAATTATTTTTTCAAAAAAATGGCAATTGGCGAATCTTTTTTTTGGAAAAATCATGGAAAATTAGCCCACCTACGAATATTAGCCCCTAAAATTTCTCATGGTGGTAGCAAAAAAATGTAATTTTACCAAAGAGTGTGCAACATATGAAGTTATCCATCATCCGTTTGATAGTGGCTTAAAGGTGAACAATCTTAGTGAACGTTTTGAGGAAATAAGGCTTCACCAAATTTTTTTTTTTATTACTCAAGATCCATAAGTGCATAATCATCCTAGACAAAAGTATGAAGTTGGATTAAGAAATAGTGGGTGGTCCTTTAGACCATGAGGGCTCATGGACATCATTAAAATCCATTTCATTTCATTTCATTTCATTTTTCCATTCGCTACCACCACTTAAAATGACTAGGAATATCATCGAAAAACTTCATTATATCACAGTCTTCCTCCTCGAAAATGTCACCGAAAGTGACAAGTTCTGGATCCTCCAATTTTACAAGAAGCACTAGTTCATCTACTTCTATAGGACACCTTGTTATCCTTAGCCTGTAAATATTTACAAGATGATCAAGCCATCCTGTCTTCCTCAATGCATGAAAAGTAATCAATTCTATCTATTTGAGTGTTACGGTAAATGCTCCAATATCCACTACATCACTACAACAAGATATTTCTAGGCTTTGAAGGTTGGGACAAAAACCTTCCTGAAAGGATCCGATATTTACGTCTTTCACAGCCATCACTCTTTTATCTTAACCATTGTAACTTTCTCAATGTACGAATCAAATTCACTCAACTTGAACCTTTTTCCAGTTAACGATTTTGGTAATAATTTCGTATCTCCTTCTCCTTCATCCTCCTTTTTAAATGTAAGTTCCCATAAAAGACATCGCCATATATTTAAATGCTTCAGATTGTTTAGCTTCATGATAGCAGGTGGCAACTATTGTGTATTAGTGGTGCCAGCTATCCTCTATGGTTGTCGTTAGCAGTGAAAAATGTTAATGGTGTAATTGCCAATGTATTATTGTTTTCAAATTTTTACTGTGTCCTAGTCCATGTCCCAAGTTTCAGTAATTTCCAATAAAAGTTAATAGGTGTCATAGTGTTTTTAGAGTCCCAAAATAGGTTAAAATATCTGTTTTGGCTCAAGTTAGTGTTGAAGGTCAATTTATGTCTCGGTAATAAAATTGCAGTCATCTAGTCTGGAATAATAGCTACCTTTGGTGAAAATTCATTGTCAAAACAATAATACAGTAAAAGGCAGATATTTCTCAGAAATGGAAGTCATATATTTCACACAGTGAAAAGCGTAGCTAGTTCACTGAGATTTTGGCTATCACTGAAAAGAAGCTACAGGTAAATAGGTAATCAATTTTCGAAGCAGGGAAATTAAGGGTTTGTGGCAACCAGAGTTATTTAAAATAAGAGCGCAGTTGGAAGCAAACAACTTAACTAACATAGTGGGAGATCCAAAGAAGCAGCAGACAATATTTAAATGAAGCTGGCCGGGAAATAGAATAAGGAATGAAGAAACGGGGAAGAACCGCATGCAAAAAGAACAGATGACCATGATCTAATAGCAGATACAAAGGGGAGTAGTTCGATGACTGAGATTAAACCGCACAAGGGGAAATTTCGCAAATCGCAGTTTTTAAAGTTCTGATAAGTTCATCAAGTGATTTGTGATGCGATAAGTTGAGGTACACGTGTCAGCGTAGCGAACTAGCGCGATTTCAAAAATCCTAGAGTTTATGGTTTAGCCGTTATCAGTGTAAAGTTAAATTTGCGGGCGACCAATTTCTAATTGCTTCCTATTGGTCAACTGGTTGTGGGGCCCAAGAACCACAGTTCCGCATGAATGCGTATTGTTTGGGAGAAATTGCAGTTTTGTTTAAAGTTCCGATAAACAATGTTGATTTCACGAGTATGTATGTTTATAAAACTTCCGATGCAGGATCTGTGATCAGTCCCATTTCTCTGCCATGTCACCTCCACCATCATCGCACATCATAGTTCTCCTTTTTCAACATTTAACTTCCTACATTTCAAAATAAAGCTTCCGATGCACGATCTGCAATTAGTCCCACTTCTTCGCCACATCACAACCCCCTCACTTATCATTTATTCCACTCCATGTCTCCTCTATCAATTAAACATGTTTCAAAGGATTTTCTTTGTAATTTCTCATAAAATGAAACTCTGTCTTTCTATCCAAATGTTTCAAATTTTCCACCATTACAAAGGGTCTTCAACCAAAAAAGGGAAAGGAACATCAAAAGAGCGGCAAAGTTTCTCTCAAACAGTTTTCTACCACTACTCTTAGTACCAGCACGTTTTTACCAGACACCAGGCAACATTCAAGGAACAACCACACACCATTTTCACTATTTTTTGTACTTTTTATGGAGTTGGTTGCACCAGAACGGAAGAGGAGTCTTCCCATAAAACTGCCACATCATACAAAACACTTCAAACTATTATCCTTAATGTTGTTATTTTCATTATGTCATAACACTTCGTATTAAATTTTTAGATAAGCCTCACATCTTGCATAAGGTTGTAATGAATTTTGAAACAAATTGAACTTTTTCTGTGGAAGATGACCATATCATATTTTGTATATATATCCCAAACTGATATGAAGTCAGGGTTGGTTGGTGGTTATATAATTTTGACTTATATGAATTGTAATATTTTTTGTGAATCAAATGGAATAATACTACTGAGAACTTATTACCAATTTGTGGTGTGTATTGTCTACTTTACTTCTGTTTCCATATCTCCTTTCTTCCAGTTCCAGTTTTCAAATAATCATAATGTTATGTGTTGTTATTAGTCTCTTAAGCTTGTTATGTGTTTTATCAGTTTTTGTTAGTATCACACAGTGACCATTCCTGATAAAATCTATATTATAACAATGGAAGAGCATCACTCATGATAGTTAATCTTCATTATATTTCAATGAGAATATTGTCATACTAGAAATATATTTCTCTCAACGGAATATTGTCAAATTGTTACTTTTGTGAATTTATACTAAATTAGTAGATTTTTTTTTTACAGACATACTGATTCTTCTCTCATATTACAATTTCCTCTCCTCATAAACCACAAACTTGCACCTTGCTACCTTATCAAGTTACAATACCCTCATTAGTAGTACTGTGGATTTGACTGAAATCTCTTTTCATTGAATCAAAGTTTCTACCACCTACCAATCTCACAAAATAAATGATTAAATTTCTTTATAGCTTAAGATGTGTTTGGTCAGGTGCTTATTGCAGTGCAAGTGCTGATTTCAGGGGCAACATCTTTTGGTGTGTCTGCTGGGAGACGAAGGCCTTGTAACGAAGTATTCTCCCAAGTCAATTTTTATGAATTGCAAATAATCAGTTTGTGATGGTGAACAAGAATTGGTGACGTGAAGTAGACTCCAAATTTTTTCACCTAGTGACTCCATGAAGAGGAAGAGGAGTTTCAAGACCTCCTTCTATAAGGAGGAATAAGAGATCTCTAACTGTGACTCCAATTGCTGACCCAAATAAAACTATCAAAGATGATAAAGGAAAACAGAGATCAATTGAAGCCACATCTCAATCAGTGAAGAAGGTACAAAAAAATTACGATCCAAAGAAAAAGGTACCTCTATCTAGTTTAGAATATAAAGAGGTTTTAGTTTCAAAATATTTTGCTGGAAAATCTCAATTTGAATCTACTCCCCTAGAAAATAAAGTGGATGTTGTTAACCTAGGCTCATCTGAAATTTTTTCTTACTCATCACCTAGTAAATCTGAAATAAGTACTGTTCTAGTCAAAGGAGGAGGAACTAAATTTCTAAGTATTGATAAGAAATTAGAAGAATTTGTGTTGACCGAAGGGGAATTAGAACAAGTATTGGCTATTGCACCTTTTCTTGATAGGGATATTTTGACTGAAGAATACTTCAAGACCATTTTAAATTTCCTTCAGAATCATCGTGAATACTAGTCTCTTGTCACCCTTGATCAAGAATATTTTCCTTTCTCTCCAAATCTAGTTGTTGGGTCATCTTCCTCTCATCCACTTAAAGAGACTATACCTAAAGGTCTTACTTTTAGTTTTTCTGATTTCCTTTCTCAACAAAATAAAGCTGAATTAAATCCATCCCCTCAAGAGACAACTTTAGATTCTGAATCTTCTACTAAAGGAGAATTCAAGACATCCTTTATTCATATTTTTTAAAACCCACTCTTCTTAGTTCAAAAGCATGAAAAATCATCTCAAGGCCCTCAATTTTCTGCTGTCCTAAAACAGAATCAAAATTTGCTGCTTGTAATTCCTATTTCCTAAACAACTACATCAATTGTACATCAGAAAAATATGGCTCAACTTGCCCTTATAGGGATGCATCAGATAGTGGATGCAAGATATGCACCACTTTTTCTCCCTCAACACTTACATCCACTTGCTTAAGGCGATTACTTGAAATATCTTCCAAAATAGACTGGGGAGGGAGAAGGAGTTTCTGCTGAGGAACATTTAGTGGCTTTCTGTAGTTCTGTTGACAATAAGAATATTGAACATGAAGATGTATGGTCAAGACTATTTGTTCCGAGTTTGGATGGTGAAGCTCAAAAATGGTTTAGAAGTTTGGCTCCAAATTAAATAACAAGAATTGATGAATTAGAAGAGATATTTGTGAAGCATTGGGGTGATAGGAAAGAATATGTATATTACCTTACAAAAGTTGGAACTCTGAAGAAGAAGGCAGATGAGTCATTAGCTGATTTTACTAAGAGGTTTAATAAGATTTATCAGAAAATTCTTGAAGAAATTAAACCTACTAAAACCACAACTATGATTAATTTTGCAAATGCTTTAGATTCAGAGTTTGCTTTATGGTTGAGGGTTGAAAAATCACAGACACTCACAAGTATTCAAGTGGCTACAATTAGAGTACAATCTAATATCATGGCTTCTAATAAATTAAAAATGGAGGAAGAAAAGGAAAAAGACAAAAAGAAGACGAAAGAAGAAAAGCCTTCTTCTTCTAAGTCTCTTTCAGTAGAAGAAAAGATCGATCAAATGTCTAATTTGATCAAGGAACTTGCCTCTAATATGTAAAAATTTGAGGTAGAAAATAAACCAGCTGCTAGAGCCAATAAAAAAAAAAAGCTAATTGAAATCAGGCTCCATTCAGGAGGCCTTTTCAACCTCAAAAAATCTTACAATGCCCAAGGAGGAACACTAATGATCAAAATGTTCAGCCTCCTTTGAATAATTTCGCTGAAGAAGAACAACAAGGAAATGAGGGATAAAATGAAGAAATAAACCATGTGGGCGAAACTTTACAGTAAACATGTTTGACATTGCAGGAATATGAAGATAGATCAAGAATTAGTTTGTTTTCTAATGATATTAATGCTCAAATTTATGCACAGAATGATAAAAAAATGGCAAGAAGTTCAAAACAAAAACTACCCTTTAAGGTCAAAAGGTCTTGTTCAGGAGCCGCAACAAAAATTAGATTCAGATAAACAAGCTGCTAAACTGAAGGCCAAGGTAAATGAGGTTCCTCCATCTCCAAATTCTGCCCCAATTATTAAAATTACTGCAAAAAATAAGGAATTAGTTCCAATTTATTTCAGTTTCAAATCTGAATTGAATAAAATCAAAATTCCAATTCCACTCTTAGAATTAATGAAAAATCTAGCATATAAAGAGCCTTTTAAGAGACTGTTGCAGCCTCCTCTTGCCCCTGATTCAGTCAACCTTGAGGATGATCATCCCACCATTTATCTAGGCTATCATGTCCAAGACCAAAATGATGACAACTCACCTCCTTTCTACCTGTCACTCAATATACATGAAAAATTGCTGCATAATTGTCTTTTAGATTCTGGAGCTTCCGACAATCTCATGCCAAAGAAAGTAATGTATGAATTGGGATTAGAGATCACCAAGAAATACCATGACCTTTACACCATTGACTCCAAAAAAGTCAAGTGTCTAGGAGTGATTAATGATTTTGTTGTTTCCCTTACCCAACTGCCTATGAAGAGCTTAGTGATGGACATTGTGGTTGCTGAAATTCCTTCTAGATTTGGGATGTTACTTTCCAGATCTTGGTCTAAGAAATTGGGAGGTACCCTCCAGATGGACATGTCATATGCTACCATCCCAGTATTTGGAGGGGAATTCAGAAGGATGTATAGGGAAACTCAAATGGCCTACATCATTAGTGATTAGCACAATCGATCAAACCATCCCATGTATGCTGAAGAAAAAAAATTGGGGTCATCAATTTTGCACCTTGTTGCCAATGATAATGATTTCCATCCTGAATTAAGTGAAAAAAAACATTTTAAAGGTGAAAATGTGCAACATTTAGAGAGAGGACAGATCTAGAAATTGTAATTTAACGGAGCTTCTTCAAGAGAAGGATCGAGAGCCCGTGTAGTCCTCATTTCTCCTACTTATAAGAAGGTAACCATATCATACAAACTGTAATTTTCTACCACTGACAACACTGATGAGTATGAAGCACTTGTGTTGGGTATGAAGGCAACGAAAGATTTGGGAGCAAAGTAGCTAATTTCCTTTGGTGATTCAGAGTTGGTGATTAAGCAGGTGAGAAATAAATGCCATGTGAAAAATTCCAAATTGAAGAATTATAGGAATGAAGTCTCGGATTTGATTAAACATTACTTTTCAACATTTAATATAAATTTTTTCACTAGAGAAGAAAATCAAATTTCTGATTCACTAGCTATTGTTGCTAGTGATTTCAAAGTTCCTTTAGATGTCAAGGCAGTCTATGATGTTAAAATAAAAAAAGACCTTCAATTCTTGATAAAATCAAGCATCGGCAAGTATTTGAAGATGACATTGAGATTTGGAAATTTTTGGAGTCTATAGAAGAGTTTGTAGACATACAAATTGATGATGAGCAGGAAATTGTTGAAAACCAAAATAGCAGTCCTTTTAAGAAAACTATGGCTGGGAAAAACATTATAGATTTGAAAAAGAACTTTATTCCTAAGGGTTTGGTTCCTTTAGAAATAATGTTTCATAATAATGATGTTTTTCTCAATCCTGAAAGCAAGGTTGATAGAGAGAGTACAACAGAGTGTAACATTGGTATAAAAGATCAGCCAAGATTAGTCAAAGTGTCCAAATTCCTTCCTCTAGAAACCATAACAAAATATATCAAACTGCTGAAGGAATTTGTTGATATTTGTGCATGGTCTTATAGTGAGTTGAAAAATTATGGTAAGAGCACAACGGAGCACAAGATCCCTTTGAAAAAAAATGCAAAACCTATAACAAAAAAACTCAAACACATCAATTCCATGTTGCTTCCAATCATTGAGAAAGAAATCAAAAAATTATGGGAAGCAAATAATAGCTTGTCTTTGAGATTTTCTAACTGGGTAGCTAATATAGTCCTAGTCCAGAAAAAGAATGGATAAGTAAAGATTTGTGTTGATTTTCGCAACCTAAACCGGTACTCCTTGAAAGATAACTATCCACTTCCCAAGATGGATTATATCTTGCAGAAGGTTGTAGGATCCAAAAGACTAACAAATGATTGATGGATTTTCAGGCTATAATCATATTTCAGTTGACACACAAGACAGAGAAAAGACAACATTTACCACACCCTGGGGCACATTCATGTACAACAAAATGCCATTTGGCTTGATGAACACAGGTTCAACCTTTCAAAGGGAAATGGATATTGTCTTTGTGGGAGAAAAGGTCACATTTGGGGTCATTTATTTGGATGAAATCACAGTAAAAATCTCATGAAGACCACTTGAAACATATGAAGAAATTTTTTGACAAATGCAGAAAGTTTGGTTTGTCCTTAAACCCCAAAAAGTCATATTTTTTTACCAAGAAGGTAATTTATTGGGACATATTGTAATAGAAAGTGGCATTTGTATTGATCCGGGAAGAGCAAAATCTATTTAGAAGATTGGTTTGCCAAGAAATAAGAAGGAATTGCAATAATTTTTAGAGAAAATCAATTTTGTGAGGCGTTTTGTTCCTAACTTTGCAGAGCTAATCAAACATAGAAATGTTTTGCTGAAAAAATATGAAGAATTTAAGTGGCGTGATGAAGCTAAAGATTATTTTTCAGAAATTAAGTCCGCCTTGACTAAAGCACCAGTTTTGATTAGTCCTGGTTTTGAAAAGGATTTTCTGATTTTTCATATGCTTCAAAAGAAACAATTGTAGTTGTCTTACTATAGAAGAATAAGGAGGGGTTGGAGAAGCCATTTTCAATTTATAGTCGTGCTTTAAGGGATGTTGAATTAAAGTACAACTTGACTGAAAAACCAGCATATGCACTAGTTAAGGCTTTGAAGTCTTTTCTAGTTAATGTGCTGCATTAAAAAATAATTGCTTTTGTGTTCGATATCACTATTAAAGGTGTGTTGCTGTAGCTAGATACAAATGGAAGGAGAGGAGGATGGCTGACCAAGATTATATAACCTTATGTTGAAATCAAACCAACTAAATTGATAAAGGGTCAGGGCTTGGCTCTCTTGATGCCTGAATCTAACTTCAAAGCATTAAATCTAAATGTAGAGGCAGCTGAAGGATAAGATGGAGAAGGTATTGCTAATTATCCTGAAATATTTAATTCGGGTTGGTACAAGGATATAGTTTACGTCTTGATAAATTTCAATAGTCCACCTAAAATGGAGACATCTAAAAGAAGAGCTTTTAAACTGAGAGCTATGAATTATTGCATTTTGGAAGATCATATTTACTGGAAAGATCCTGTTGGAGTCTTGTTAAGATGTGTAGATGAGGCTGAATCCTGGGAGATTATGACAAAGATACATGTCGGAGTGTGTGGAGGGCATTTGTATTGGAGAGAAACTGCAAAAACAAATCTTAAGAGCTGGCTATTATTGGAAAAATCTTTTCTTTGATGTATTTGCTGAAGTCGGGAGTTGTGTCAAATGTTAGAAATTTGTTGGTAAACAGAAATCACTACCATTACCTCTCATTCCTATTTCAGAGTATGTTACTTTCCAGGAGTGGGGGCTAGATTTCATTAGTGAAATTCATCCACCTTCATCAGGAAAACATAGATGGATTCTTACAGCTACAAACTATTTCACTAAATGGATTTAAGTTGTACCAACTAGAAAAGCTAATAATACGATAATTATTAAATTTTTGTTGGAAAATATTATGTCAAGATTTGGTTGTCCACGAAAATTAGTAACTGATAATGCAATGGCCTTTAAGTCTGTTAAGATGTACAACTTTTGTCAGTAATATGGGATTGAATTGACTCATTCCATGCCTTATTACCCTCAAGGTAATAAATTGTCTAAGTCATCCAATAAAGTTTGGTAAGGATTATTAAGAAAATGCTGCTTAAAAATAAGAGGAATTGGGACACTCACTGATACATGGTCTGTGGGAAGATAGAGTAAGTGGTAAAAAAACAATTGGAATGTCTCCATTTTAGCTTGTATATGGTACAAAAGCTGTAATTCCTTTGCAATTAGCTCTTCCTGTGATGAAGTTCCTACAAAATGAAGTTGATCATGAAAACCCAGTGCAAAGGAGAATGCTACAGTTGATAGAGGCACACCAAATCAGAGAATCATTGCTAGAAAAAATTTAGAAGTATCAGGCTAAAGTCAAATCTATTTTTGATAAAAGAGAAAATCAGCATTTGTTTTAGGAGAATGATTTGGTGCTGCGTTGGTATGCCAGGAGAGAAGACCATGGAAAGCATGGTAAGTTCGAAAATTTGTGGTTTGGGCCATTTAAAATTGCTGAAGTTTGGAGAATAATACTTTTCTACTCAAACATATGGATGATAATCAACTCACTGGAGGCCCAGTCAATGGTCATTTTCTTAAAAAGGTTCTTTATTTAGTAAATTCAGTTGAGTCACTCCATTGTAAATATCCAGTGTGATCTTTCAATAAAATCCATGCCCAATGGTACTTATGTTTGTATATATGGTCAATCTTGAGTCCAGTATATCAATGGTCAATCCTAGTCATTATTTTCAAAAAGTCTTCTGAGTTTCAAGAGTTTTTGAGGTAATGAGTCTATAGTCCTTGAAGCCGCATAGGGAAGACTTCATCCCCAATAGGAGACAATATTAGCACTGAAAATGTTAATGGTGTAATCGCCATTGTATCACTTTTTTCAAATTTTTATTGTGTCCTAGTCCATGTCCAAAGTTTTAGTCATTTCCAATAAAAATTAAAAAGTCCCAAAATCAAGGTGGTTTTAAGTGAATAGGTGTCATAGTGTTTTAGAGTCCCAAAATAAGTTAAAATCTATGTTTGTCCTTATGTTAGTGTTGAAGGTCAGTTGATGTCTGGGTAATAAAATTGTAGTCATATAGTCTGGAATAATAGCTACCTTTGTTGCAAATTCATTTTCAAAACAATAATATAGTAAAATGCAGCTATTTCTCATAAATGGAAGTCATATATTCCACACAGTGAAAAGCGCAGCTATTTCACTGAGATTTTGGTTATCTCAGAAAAGAGGCTACAGGTAAACAAGTAATCATTTTTTGAAGCAGGAAAATTAAGGCTTTGTGGAAACCAGAGTTCTTTAAAATCAAAGCGCAACCGAAAGAAAACAACTTAACCAATAGAGTGGGAGATCCTGAGAAGAGCATCAGACAATATTTAATGGAAGATGGACGGGAAATAGACTAAGGAATGAAGCAATGGGGAAGAACAACGTGCAAAAATAATGGATGGCCATGATCTAATCGCAAATCCAAAGGGGAGCAAACCGACGACTGAGATTAAAGAACACATGGGGCAATTTCACAAATCACAGTTTTTAAAGTTTATCGTTAATTCTTCGCATGGTATGTTAAGCGATTTGCGATGCGATAAGGCGAGGGACATGTTTCGGCGTAACGCACCAGCGTGATTTCACAAATCACAAAGTTTATGGTTTAACTGTTATTAGTGTAAAGTTAAATTTGCGAGCGACTGATTTGTGATTACTTCCTATTGGTCAACTGGTTGCAGGGCCCAAGAACCAAAATTCTGCGTGAATGCATATTGTTTGGGGGAAATTGTGGTTTTGTTTAAAGTTCTGATAAAAGCCGTTGATTTCACAAGTATGTATGTTTATAAAACTTTCGAGGCAGGATCTGTGATCGGTCGCATTTCTCTGCCACATCACCTCCACCCTCATCACACATTGCACTTCACCTTTTTCAACATTTAACTTCCCTCATTTCAAAATAAAACTTCCGATGTGTGATCTGTGATCAGTCCCACTTCTTCACCACATCACCACCCCCCTCACTTATCATTCATTCCTCTCCATGTCTCCTCTATCAATTCATTAGGGGAATTTTGAGGTCTAAAATGGGCCTCCTAAGGAAAAAATAAAATAATACCTAAACCGATAAAATAATATTTATGAATTTGCAATTCAATTTTTTCACCACAATCCATATAACCATAGTTAAATTCAATTCAAAAGTTATACCAAAATAAAATTAACAAAAAATTTGTATTCATTTGACTATAAATAAGAATGGTCTTTTGAGAAAAAGTCATTATCATTGAACAACTAATGCATTTGTCCTTTGTACTTAAATAAATTAAAATAAATATAAATATAAATTTATAAATTCTTAATTATATTATATGCAATTAATTAAAATTTATATTATTTAAATTGTATAATAACATGTAATTGATATACTATATAAAAATAATATAATATAATATAATAAATGTATAGGGATATGCATTGTTTCTTTCAAGAAATATGAAATCACAATAATATATTTTTATTCAAAAAGTGTGAAATGACATTTATTATGAGTACTTTACTTAGAATTTAAAAGTACTTAGAGCACTACCATGGTTAACTATGAGTTTTTATCCACCATTGAGAATGTGACAAGTTAGTACCTTTAACTCAAACAATGCCACCTCAACCATTAGGGATGATGTCATCCCCTAAAATGTGATTGATTCTCATAAAGTGAATTTTGATTGTACATTTTCCTTAGGAGGCCCATTTTAGACCTCAAAATTCCCCTAATGAAACCTGTTTCAAAGGATTTTCTTTGTAATTTCTCATAAAATGAAACTACGTCATTCTATCCAAAAGTTTCGAGTTTTCTGTCATTACAAAGGGTCTTCAACCAAAAAAGGGAAAGGAACAACGGAACAACGATATAGTTTTTCTCAAAAAAATTTATACCATTACTCTCAGTGCCAACACGTTTTTACCAGACACCAAGTAGCATTCAACGAACAATGACACACCAGTTTCACTGTTGTTTGCACTTTTTATGGACATGGTTGCACTAGAATGGAAGAGGAGTCTTCCCATAAAACTGCCACATCATACAAACCACTTCAAACTGTTAGCCTTAATGTTGTTATTTTCATTATGTCATAAAAATCCATATTAAAGTCTTAGATAAGCCTCACCTCTTGCATGAGGTTGTAATGACTTTTGAAACAGATTTACCTATTTTTGTGGAAGATGACAATATCATATTTTTTATATAATGCAAAACTGATATGAAGTTAAGGTTGGTTGGTGGTTTTCGAATTTTAACTTATATGAATTGTAATTTTTTTTGTGAATGAAATGGAACAATACTACTGAGGACGTATTACCAATTTGTTGTGTGTATTGTCTACTTTACTTGTTTTTCCATATCTCATTTCTTCTAGTTCTATTTTATAAATCATCATACTATTATGTGTTTTTTTTAGTCTCTTAAGGTTGTTATTTGTTTTATCAGTTTTTGTTAGTCTCACACAGTGAGCATTCATGATAAAATATATATTATAACAATGGAAGAGCATCACTCATGATAGTTAATCTTCATAGTATTTCAGTGAGAATCTTGTTAGACTAGAAATAGCTTTCTCTCAATGGAATATTGTCAAACTACTACTTTTGTGAATTTCTACTAAATCAGTAGATTTCTGTTTTACAGACCTATTGATTCTTCTCTCACCTTACAGTTTCCTCTCCTCATAGACTACAAAATTGCACCTTGCCACCACATCGAGTTACAATACCCTCATTAGTAGAACCATGGATTTGACTGAAATCTCTTTTCAATGAATCAATGTTTGTACCACCTACCAATCTCACAAAATGAATCGTTAAATCGCTTTATATTTTAAGATCAGGCACTTTACTGAAATTTTAAATTTCTTTATAGTCTGATCAGGCACTTGGTGCAGTCCAAGTGCTAATTCCAGCGCGAACAGTTGCGAAATATTGGAGGAACAAAATTGAATTTTTTGCAACAAAGGGGTGGTAGAAACAGAATGGAATTTTACCAAAGAGTGTGCAACGTATGAAGTTATACATCGTCAGTTCAATAGCAGGCTAAAGGTGAATAGTCTCAATGAAAATTTTGAGGAAATAAGGATTCAAAAAACAACAAATTTCTTACTCAAGATCCATAACAACAAAATCAACCTAGAAAAAAATATGAATATGGATTAAGCGATAGCCGGTGGACCCTTAGACCGAGAGGTCTCGTGGACGTCACTAAAAGCCATTTCATTTCCCCATTCGCTACCACCACTTACAACGACTAGAAACATAATCGAAAAACTTTGTTGTATCACGCTATTCCTCCTTGGAAGTGCTGCTGAAAGTGAAAATCTCTAGATCCTCCAAATTTTCAAGAAGCACCATTTCATATACTTCTATAGGACACCTTTTTATTGTTAGCCTATAAATCTTCACAAGACCATCAATCTATCCTATCTTCCTCAATGCATGAAAAGAAATCAAGTCCATCTCTTTGAGTGTTACATGCAATGCTCCAACATCTACTACATCGCTAAAACAAGATATATCGAGGCTTTGAAGGTTACGTGCAATGCTCCATAACTCCCTTAGCTTAACCATAGTACCTTTCTCAATGTACGAATCCAATTCACTCAACTTGACTCTTTTTCCTCTCAAAAATTTTGGTAATAATGTCGTATATCCTTCTCCTTCATTCTCCTTTTTAAATGTAATTTCTCGTAAAGTAAATCTCCATATATTTAAAAACTTCATATTTTTCAGCTTCATGAGAGTTAGTGGTGACTATTATATTCCATATTCCCCTATGTTCATCTCTGTCAATGAAATCAACAGTCCAATTGACTTCGGCAGACAATGGAATTTCTGACATTCGTATAAACGCAATTCCTTCAAACTCTTCAGGTAACTTAATGAAGGTGGCAACACTTCTAGAGAAGGGCTTCATAACATCAAAAGTTCCAAATTTCTCAGCTCTCCAATTTGGAACTCTTTCAAGATTGTACCTAGAAAATTCATCCTTTCCAAGCACGGTTGATGTACAACTTGGGTAAGTGATGAATGCATTTGGAGGCAATAGTCCTCCCCATATAAGCATTGAAGGGTGGTTATATTTCCAAGTCTTTCACTGGAAATGGTAAAATTGGAGCTCAAATGAAAATGTTTAAGTTGCGATAGATTCCAAAATGAAGTTGGAAGAATATTTAAATTTTTGCACCCACCCATATTGATAAGTTGGAGGCTTGTCAAATTTCCAAAGGAATCTGGAAACATTTCCAAACATGTGCACCCGCTCATATCGACATCTTGGAGTATTGTAAAATTTCCAAAGGAATCTAGAAGAATTTACAAACATGTGCACCCACTGAGATTGATGTCTTGAAGGCTTGTCAAATTTACAAAAATTTGCACCCAATCGGAACGATCTCTTGGAGGCTTGTCAAATTTCCAAATGAATATAGAAGGATTTCCAAACATGTCCACCAACTCAAGTTGATATTTTGGAAATTTTCAAATTTCCAAAATAATATGGAATCATTTCAAATTGTGTGCACCCTCTCAGATTGATATCTTGAAGGCTTGTAAAATTTCCAGTAGAATCTAGAAGAATTTCCAAACATGTGAACTCTATCAGATTGATATATTGGAGGCTTCTAAAATTTCTGAAAGAATCTGGAAGCATTTCCATACTTGTACAATCAAATAAATATATGCTTTGGAGATTCACATTCGTTAAGAAGCTTTGAATATGCTTCAAACTCTTGTAACTATCCAGATTGATGTATCAAAGATTGGTCAATTTCTCGAAAGAATATGGAAGCATCTTCAAACTTTTGCAGGAATTCATATTGATATGTTGGAGATTTGTGAAATTCTTGAAAGAATATGGAATCATATTAAGGCTTTTACATTCATAAATACCGATTCCTTAGAAATTTGTCAAATCGTCAAAAGAATTTGGGAGCATCTCCAAACTTTCACACATGTGTAAAAATATGTGTTAGAGATTTGTGAGACTGCCTAAGGAGTTTGGTAGAATATTCAACTTCTACATCCATCCAGATTGATCTCTCAAATATTTGTTGAAATCATATTTTAATAACCTGGAAGCCTCTCCAACTTTTCACACCCATTGATATGAAAACTTCATAGATTTCTCAAATTTCATAGAGAATATGTAAGCATCTTTAATTTTTTGCAAGAAGACAGACACATATATTGGATTTGTGACCAATTCCCAAGGGAATCTATGAGATTAAGAAAACTTTCACACTCACTCAGATCCAGATATTCTATATTTGACAGATTCCTAAGGGAATCTGGAAGAAAATTCAACCTTTTACACTTACGCAGACATAGATATTGGAGATTTGACAAATTTCCCAAAGAGTATGTGAGATTAAGAAAACTTTCACACTCACGCAAATTGAGATATTCTTTTTTTTTTAGAGAGAAAAAAACTACTGCATTATATAGGAAATATATAAACAGTACATTGTTCAGTACATTACTCCTTCCATAAACAGGAATGTATAATATTGTCATGGTCTTGATATAATTTCTAAAAACTGATACCACATTAAACTGATACTTTATAGTACATAACATATCAAGATCTAATAAAACATTTCACAAGACAACATAACAGAAAAACATTAGCATAATGGATAGGACAAATTCACAATATTTCTGATTGGCCGCATCCACAATGTTCTTGCCTGTGTAGCATCAGAGATTGTGTATGTTGAAAGTCATGTGCACTTTTGAAAAATCCTGCATCTTTCCATTACCTCCATTGTGGCAAGAAGAAAGCACAGATGACCATTTTAACTGCATCAGTCACTTAGACCTGTCTGATAAATTTAATCCTGAAACATATGAGAGGAAAATCCCACAAAAAAGATTGGTTTTAAATATGGTATTGTTCATAATCAGGCTCGCTTGTAAGCTGAATCCGGCTTGATTGTTGTGATGTACAGGCTCGTTTGACCCTGGTATTCAAAAACCATTCAAAAACCAAAAACAACAAGGTAGATAATGTATCATTGATAAATGTCAGGCTTGCTTGATTATTGAAACTGGCTCGCTTGTAATGTAGGCTTGCTTGTTATCGTGAGCAGGCTCACTTGATGGGATATAGTGCAAGTGAAGGCAAAATTGTATATCAAAAAAGGTGATCCCCAAGGGGAATAATCCTATCATCAGGGAATTGGGATGTCACTAGTCCATACCTTTTTGTTGTGCTTATACTGAGAAACCTGTAGTTTACCAAAAACCATGCTCACACCCAGCTTGGATAAACCATTGGCTCTTGTATTGTTTTCCCTATAAATATGAGAAATGGGTGGGAAATTTAATCATTCCCACAGGTGTCTAGTCCTTCTATACCATCCGTAGCCTGATATAGATGATTTTGTAGCCTTTCCATTCATTGTGTCAATGACCAGCTTGGAATCCCCATATATTGAGACACCATTCGGACCCAGGTTTACTGCGGCTATAAGGACACACCAGATGGCCATAAGCTCGGCAAGATTTTTGGTACCTTTTCCTCCGTTCCAACAGATCTCGATCCTTTCCTCCTCTGATAACTTCAGCTAGGCACAAAAACCCATAATTCCACCACGACATACTCCATCGAAGAAAATAGCTGGTAGGGAGATGGGGTGAGGCGTAGTACATTTTCATGCATCTTGTATGGAAGGGGAGTGTGGCATCCTTCCCCGGATCCATGTCATGATAGCACCATAAATGCGAAGATGATCAATTGAAACATTGTCAAATATATGTCTGTTCCTGCCCAACCATATTTCCCTTATAAAGAAAAAGGGAAGGGATTGGAATTGGCCCTTGAGCTTGTCCCAACAATGTGCTCCTTCCATAAAATTAGTAGGTGAACAATCCGAATCCAATAATGGCTTGCTGAAAAGAGACCACAAATGAACAATCCATGGGCATGTAAAAAAAATGTGATTAATAGATTCCTCCGCTACTCTACAGAAAATGCATCTGCTAGGACCATGATATCCTCTACGTATGAGATTATCCCAGGTTAATATTTTCTCTCTCCATACAAGCCAACTGAAAAGAAGGACTTTAGTAGGCAAATTCCTCTTCCAAAAACCATCGAAACCCATTGACATATTCTTTAAATTGTGGAAGAGTGTTATGTTGAAATATACCTGTTTAACAACCAGCGAACCCTCCTTCATAAACCCTGCCCAAGTCAGAATGTCTCCTTCCATAGAAAAATTAAGGCCAGCCCCTTGAAGACCTTCGCGATACTTCATCCACTCCATTGCATCCCTGCCGGATAATAGGAGTTGTGCCACCGTTTTGAAGACTGGGGCATAATGCACCCAATGATCAATCAATTTCCCAAGATAAATAACGCCTTTGGTATTAAGAGTGTGCAACAGTCTATTACTCATAACCAAAATATCATTCATGCCAAGTATCTTCTCCCCACTTATTAATATTTTTTGTTCACTACCAAATCTCCACACCAGCCCTTCTGATATCGTGATATGTATTTTAATAAAGTTGTTCCAGATCGCAGATCTTCCCCTAGGGAAGTTCAACTGTCTGCTGTATAGAAATCTTAAGGCCTCCTGTGGAAGGTATTTTATAGCTATGATGTTCGCACATATGCCATCTCTAGTGAGAGCCCTCCATAGTGATTTAGTGAGCAGAGCTTCATTCAAAGCCCTAGGATTAAGAATGCCCCAGCCTCCGAGCTTCTTTGGGAAAAATAACACCTCCAATTTGCAAAGATGAAATTTTTTGGTAGAGTCCGTCCCTCCCCAGAGAAGGTGAGACATAATGGATATAATTCGGCCAATGATGCCCTGTGGTAAATAATATAGGTGCCCCCCAATAGAAAATTAATTGAGATAAAACTACTTGGACTAGGATATAACGCCCCCCAGAGATAAATATCGATGAGTCCATTTTGTAATTTTCTTTTTAAATTTCTCAACAACCCACAGCCAGTCCCTATTCTTATATGCATTGGGTTTAATTCTGAAGCCAAGATAGATGAAACCTTCAGCCGCACGGAATTTACCAACCCCCAGAAAACTAGCAATGAAAGTGATCTCATTTTCATCTCCCGAATCATAGATAATAAAATATTTTTCATTGTTAATACATAGACCAGTCGCAACAGCAAATCGGGCCAGTAGATAATGAATATAAAACTAGTATTTTCTCATTAAAGCCCCAAATATCAGTAAGTCATCTACAAAGAGTGAATGAGAAATACTCACAACATTTAAGAAGGAGAAACCGGCGAAATAGCCAGCCCTAGTCGCCATGTGCATAAGGCAAATGAATCCATTCATCAGTAGTATAAAGATCATTGGAGAAAGTGCACACCCCTGTCTAAGACCTCTCTCAGCACTGAAGAAGGGAGTTGGCTTCCCATTAATTAAAAAAACATATCTGATGGATGAAATGCAGCCCATAATCCATCTTATGGCTCCCATTGGTATCCCCATTTTCAACAACAGTAATCTGATATAAGACCAATCTGCTCTATCATATGCCTTTAGCAGATCAATCTTCATAATGATAACTTCCTTTTTACCAACATGCAATGAATGTAATACCTCCTGAGAAATGGCGACAATGTCATGTATTGATCTCCCTTTTAAAAACCCATACTGTTCCTTCTCAATATGCTTGGACAAGAAATCTTTCAACCTATTTGCAATGATCTTTGAGGAGATCTTGTAGATCAAATTACACAATGCGATGGGCCTATAATCACCGAAAGTCTCGGGTTCTGAGTTCTTGGCGATTAGCGCAATGAATGTAGCATTCATGTTAGAGGGAATATGCCCCAATAACCTACCTTGTTCCACCATAGTCGTAATTTCGTCCCCCATGATATCAAAGAAATGACGGTAAAACTTTGCAGGCCAACCATCAGGGCCAGGACATTTATCGTGCGCAAAAGCTTTTAGCGTGGAGAATACTTCCTACTTTGTAATCTCAGCATTTATTTTCTGACAGGCCTCCTCATCAAAACATCTTGTATAGTGTTTTAACACCCATTCCTGACTATCTGCGCTGATTCCTTGGTATTTCTTATAAAATCTAGAGAAATGGTTGAAAGCTTCGTTCCTAATCTCCTCCTTTGTGCACACTATATCCCCATTCTCGTTCTTTATGTGCCAGATTGTGTTTGCGTTCCTCTGAGCATTTGCAGTCTTGTGGAAAAACTTTGTATTCATGTTCCCCTCCTTCAACCAGGTGATCCTGATTTTGAGCTTCCAGGTGAGCTCCTCCATCTTTAATATTTCCAGTCTTCTGCGCCGGAGAGATTCCATATAACAATATGTTCCCTCCTCAGGAGCACATTACGTAAAGGATTATTGAATTGCCTACAACCTGGATATAATGTCTGCCATCTCAGCCTCTAATTTCTTCTTCATTTTTATTTCCCATTCCTTCGTGAATATTTTGATTTCCTGCAACTTGTATGGATTTCGTAAAAGTTGAAGCAAATAAATATATATAAAAAGAAATAAAATATAAATTTGATTTTTTTAAATATATTAATTATTTTTATATTATATATATATATATAATTTTATATTTCACATTAAAATATTTTATATAACATTATAACATGTGTGTTGAGACATTTTATTTATAAATTACATTGTATTTTTTTGTTTGTCAAATTGTTTGTGATCCACCCCTGACTTGAAGAGCCGTCACTCTAAAAGAAGGTGGTCCATAAAGCAATTCCATGTTTTAATTGTGACTTGAAAATACATGAGAAATACCGTCATACTTATTGTGAAAGAGAAGAAGGTAATAATGCATTCATTTATATTACTCATTTAATAAAGTGGTAAAGAGTTCTTCTTTGAAAATAACTTTTCTAGCTATTATTCTGTTCTAGTTTGCACCATTGAATAATGTGACGTTAGATTATTGAAGATTTTTAAACCATCGAATTAATAATTTAAAAAAAAACTAACAATTAAAAAATTCAAAATCTAATAAAACACTCCTTATTGAACAAGTGATGACTTAACAGACTCTAACGGACAAGCTTCATTCGATGAACTTCGTTCTCTTCATCGAGCAACATGAATATCCTGGTTAAATCTGCTCTGGTTATTATTTGCAGCAACATGGAATCTACTAGTACATTTTCGAGTCTGCTTATTGCAAGAACCGTCTCTATTTTGTTCCAGAGGTATTGATCTATTCGTACTCCACAGTTGTTGAATAAATGAGAGGAGCGCAGTTGAATTCCTTTAGCTGTTTATTACTGGGGTCGATTCTCTTGTTGTTCTAGTTTTTGTTCCAGAGGTATTGATCTATTCGTACTCCACAGTTGTTGAATAAATGAGAGGAGCGCAGTTGAATTCCTTTAGCTGTTTATTACTGGGGTCGATTCTCTTGTATTTTTATCTGAAAAGTGACAACCCATACCTGGAATAAGCATATGGGTATTTGTTTTCCTTTGAATGAAATTAATTTGTTACCTGTTGTTTATTTGTCTTGTTAAATGTAGTTTTTTCTTCTACCTCCAAAATTATATGCGTGAGTAAATGAGTGTCCACAATTTCTACCCTTTGTTGGTACTAATTCAAGAGGAAAAAAAATAGGGTTGTGAATTTTTTTTCTTCCTAATTGAGAGGCCATGTGTTACACCATTCATAAGAAGTTAATACATTAATAGATTTTGTAATTTTTACTTGCATGTTAAAATAGTAATAGATTTTTTTTTCCATATTCATTGTAATTTACATATAGTCTATATATTTATTTATTTATTTTTAAATTTTTAGCAGAAGTATTTCTTTCCAAAAATAAATTTCATTTTTTTTATTATTTAAAAGTAAAAAAATTCTTTCAATTTTTTAAATATTTTCTATATTTAATTTATAACTCATCATTGTTTTTATATAATTTTTTTTTTAATAACGGCTTCCATGCCTCCCTACCTCTTCCCTACCTCCAATGCCACTCTCGTTGATAATTAATTCTTTCTCAAAATTGTCTTCCATATTTATGAACTTTGTCCTCTCTAATTCAAGAGGAAGGAAGAAAAATAGGGTTATGGGTCGTCGTCAAATTTGTTTTTCCCAATTAAGAGAGCATATATTACAATTTTTTTTTTTTTTTTTTTTAGAATTTTGATAATTTTGTTAAGATTGTAATAGATCTTGTAATTTGTGCTTGACATTAATATATTTTATTTTTTCAAAAATACATGTATTTTATTTTTTTAATTTTATTTATTTTTTAAATTATGTTTATGTTTTTTTCAATCATGTATCTTCTTTCATCTATTTCTTAATTTCTATGCTATTTTGATTCTTTTAGATATCTTAGATTATTAATTTTTTGGCCTTGAGTTTTTCATTTTCAATTTTTCATTTTTATTTATTTATCTTCTTTTATGTATTTTTTTAATTTCGTTATTTTTTTTTAAATAAATTATTTTCTTTCCATTGAATTGTTTTTTTTTGTATTTCTTCAATTCTGTTATTTTTTTGAATTCCTTTTTTTTTTTCTTTTTTTTTTTTAAATAGTTCTATTTTTTTAATTTTATATTAAAAAATTTATCATTTTTATGTTTTAATAGTTAATTTCTTATATCTATGATCCCATATATAATATTTTAATTAGAGAGAGGAAATGGGTCTGGTGTCACTTCTGTCATGTGTAGAAGTTGCCTAAGTATTTAGTTGTGTAGAATTTTCCTGAAGTCTTCTTAGGACGCTTGTTCAGGGCCCTGTTTGGGTAAATTGGTGTTTCAACTTCCCGGGGTCATAACTTTGGCATACTATCTCCGTTTGACGTACATGATACATCATTAGAAATATCTATCCGAGGACTACAACTACTGACTGCGAATATTTATTTTAGAACGAAATCATATTTTCCAGAGAGGCAATGCCCAAAAAACATCATTTACGACCTCAAAATGGCTTCGAAAATTCAGGACCTGAAAAAGTGCTAAAAATAGTAAGTTGTGTCGAAACTGAAAAACTGAAAGAGACAATGGTGGGGCGCCAACTGGAATAGGTGGATGGCCACCAATATCCACCTGGATCAAGAGCATGGCCCATGATAGGTCATGATAGGTTTATTTGTCCATGAGGATTAATAAATTAGTTTAACATGTGGAAACATCATGCGTATTTATGCTAAATGACATGTGAATGGATATAGATCTAAACGTATTATTGTTGGGGTTCTATGACTTGTTGGTTAGAATGGAATGACTAGTGGCCCATAGAATGAAGGTCGATTTATATAGAAATTCACACTGTCTCAATGAGAAAGAAGAAAAGTAGATGTTGCAATGAAAGATAAAAGCTATGATAGTTCGAGAAGTCACTGTATTTCAATTGAGGAGGTGCAACAGGAAGTGGTGTGAACTAATTTTTTTCTGAGTGACCGATGAATCGAAGGCAAATAGAGGTAGACTTGAACAGTAACCAATAATAAAACAATTTAGTGATGTATTTCCCAAAAAGATCCTAGGATTGTCACCAAGGAGGGAAATTTACGTCTTAATTCTATTACTACTAGGGTCAATGTTGACATCAAAGAATCCATATCAAATGAGTACATTGAAAAATGGAAGAAATTAAATTATAATTAAAAGGAATGCTAGAAAGAGGATACATCAGACCCACTGTATCACCCTCGGGAGCACTTGTATTATTTGTAAAGAATAAGGATAGAATATTGAGGTTTTATACTCACTATAAGAAATTGAATAAAGCCACCTTAAATAACAGGTATGCATTCCCAAGGATTGATGATATGGTTGATCAACTGAGAGGATTTGTAGTGTTCTCAGAGATCAAATTGAGGTCTAGGTACAATCACGTATGAATCAGAGATAAATATATTCACAGGACAACATTTAGAACTAGGTACAAGTAGTATAATATGTGGTTGTACCATTTGGACTCATAATCACCTCAACAAAATTTATGTGTTTAATTAATAATGTTCTTGGGCCATATTTAGACAAGTTTGTACTAGTTTTTATTGATGACGTCTTGGTTTTCTCAAAAATCAAGGAAGTGAATGAAAATTATTTATCATGAATATTACATTCCTCAGAGAGAAAAATCTCTATGAAAACATAAACAAGTGTGAATTCTTCGAATCATAGTTTCAGTATTTGGGACATGTTGTTTCCAAGGAAGGAGTGGCATATGATATAGATAAGGTAAAAGCCATCGTGGAGTGGAATACACTTCATAATGTGAGAGAAGTTAGATCCATCATGGGATTGGGTAGGTATTATTGATGGTTAATTCAAAATTTCTCACAGATTGGGCATCCAAACACAATATTGTGAGGAAAAGGAATTAAATTCCAGTAGACACTAGAATGTGAGGCCAACTTTAAATAATTGAAACATTTTTTCACACATGTAGTGATATTGAGGATATCAAATCTAAAAAATAATTTTGTGGTGCGCATGGATTCCTGTAAGGAATCGATCACTCGATTCCTAATGCAAGAAGGAAAGGTGGGTTTTTATGAATAAAGAAAGTTAAATGATCACAAGAAAAACTGTGTCACTAATGACTTGGAGATAGAAGCGATAGTACATGCATTTAAAATGTGTACGAGCTGCTTGTTGGAAGTGGTTTTATCTTGTCGTCAAATCATGGAGGGATCAGGTATCTATTTGACCATCCCCTGTTGAATGCAAGATAGGAAATATGGCTATCCTTGATTAATGAATTTCATTTTTAAATCAAATACATCAAAGGCATGGAAAATAAAGTAGTCGATGCACTTAGTAGAAGGCTACAACTGGCTTAGGTGGTAGCCATTAGTACCTATGAGGTTGAAATTAAACAAAATTATTAAAGGGTGAAAATATAAATATTGTTTACAAGTTTGGGCCAAATGTGGTGATGGAACTTCAAAATTTTACTCTTTTATCTAATTGAAGACCTAAAAGTTCATATAAGATTTGTGAAATTTTATTTGGAGCAAAGAGAAATTTTGTGGACAATAATGTTATTGTCCTAATGATTTTTTTTTGAAAAAAAGTTATTGTCATATAATCTTTCAATTTTCCATGAAATAAAATTATTTTCCTACTAATTTTTTGCACACCTTAACAGGTATGCATGTGTTCATTTTCAATAGCTTAGTCCATATTTTTGTGTGTATGTGTGAAATAGAGAGATAGAATGATCTACACAGAGGGAACTAACATATGCATACTGCAACTTTAATTTTTAATGAAAATTTGTATTTATATTTTATTTTTTGAAGTTATAAAATTATTTAAATTTCATTTTCAGACACATGCATTCAAGTATGACTTTTTTCGACTATTTAAAAAAATCCAAAACCAAGAGTACCCTTTTGAAGGGGACTCATAAATGAAGATAGCGGTATTTTTTGAAATTTATTTATTTTTTATATTTCATGTTATTGATTTTTCATTCAACCCCTTTGAAATGGTTCAAAACAATTTCAAGAATAATGTTGAAAATAAATTAAATATAAAATATCACATGAATTCTAAAATGTCAAACTCATATGCCATTGGATAGATGATTCCTTTATGAATCCAATGTTATCAACTCTTCCACCTAAGGAAAAGTATTTCCTTAAGGTCACCATGCTACAAGATGGTGCTGCACTATAGAAAAATATAAAAGGGGAGCTAAAAGTTTGTTTTTTAGGCCCTAGATCGATCACCACAACACACCATCCTCAAAAAGATGGGACAACTAAAAGAGTTAACAGGGTGTTGGAGGACATGCTTAGAATGTATGCCATGCATTGACCTGAAATATGGGAAGAGTTTCTTCCCTTATTAACTATTTCATACAAAAATGGGTCCAAGGAAGCATTGAATATGAGTCCAATTGAGGTTATTTATGTCATAAAATACAATATGCATATCAACTAGAATGGCCTAGCAAGCATGGTACTTTTGGGGCCTAATATGTTGAAGGCGATGGAATAGGAAGTAATTTCTGTCAAGTAGAAATTGACAATAGATATAGACAGGAAGAAGATATATGCATATCAACAAACAATGCACAAGGATTTCCAAGTGGGGGAAATTTTTACCTCCACATCATACCAAGAAAGTGTTCACTAAAATTAGGTCTTGTGAAACTCTAGCACATATATTTTGTGGAGCATTTCAGACTATTCAACGAGTGACAAAAGTGGTCTATAGGATGGTCTTTCTACCCAAAGTGAAAGAACATGATTTTTTTGATGTCTCCCTCGTTAAAGTTTATGTAGATGATGGTAATCATGTTGATGATTGGCGAGTGATATAGGTAGAATCTAAGGGAAGATTCCATCTAGAGCTTCTATGCATTATGTATTGGTGATAGATTGAGCTCCCAAATTGAGTAATATGAAGCCACTTTGGATATGAATAAGAAAATGAGGGTATCGTTCATGCATTTTTGTTTACTATGTTAGTAATGTAAATTAATGTGCAAGGTTGTGTATATACATCACTTTATAAATTGTATGTTAAGGTATAGAACACTAAGGAAAATTTTCCTTTAATGGGGTTGGGTCCATGACAATGATTTTTTCTATCTCAGTGAACCCATGGAGGCGGGTTACAATTTTTGGAAAGAATGCAAGGGGGGAGTCAAAAGAAATAAGCTTGATAGAGAATTTTTAAGAACTTGATCGAGTAACATTTTAGCCTTCGAACAAAAAATTTGAGCACTTAAATATTTCTTGGTTGATCTATAAAACAATCTCTTAATCGAGCTTGTATGTAACCCATGGTTAATTAGGCACTTGATTGGGCATCCATTTGTTTTTGTAGAGTTTTTAAAAATTTGGCTCGATCGAGCTATATTTTCCACTACTATAATCTTTGAATACATGGGAGTCTAAGTATGCCACAGTCACATGATAAAATGAGCTTGATGAAGCACCACCGTACACCACCGTAATACTTGAATGCATGAAAATCAATGGTAGGAAACTATCATGCATAAAAAGAGAGCTTGTTCTAGCTACAACTCGATCCAGATAACTTTCTCATGGAAATATAAGATATGCAAGTGTCACATGAAAATGATATTAATTGAGTTGTAGCTCAATTGAGCTCCTTTTCCATGTGACACATGAACATGCATTGAATTTTTGGCATATGGAAAAGGGAGCTTGATCAAGCTACCTTGAAGCTGCTAAAAACCAAGTGTCGTGGTTTGTGCACCCTTTTTTTGCAACACAAACTATGAAAGATGACATCGATCGAGGAGAGTGCAATCGAACCAACATGAAGACTGTCGTCCACCACCAACATACCAACAAAAACTATCATCGACTGCAAAATGGAAGCATATCCAAGTTTATTTCTTACCATTTTGTTCCCCTTGAATGTATTTTTGGTTCAATCCAACAATAGACACTTACAAATTCCATAATTAATTTGTGATATGCCAACATATACTCACAACCCATATTTAACCCAATGTTAATCAATTCTTCTGATGACTCTTCTTTCTATGTTAGCACATATTTGAAGACATTCAAAATCATTGTTGTAAAACAACTTAAAATATAAAAAAATGAAACCTTGATTTTTTATAAGGAAATATTAAAAATTAATCACAAACATTGATATCAACCCTTTTATTTGTTGTCGTCCTATTTTGTGTGTTGAATCACTTCCATTTTGTTGTCTTTTCTGCAAGAAAATACTTGAAACTTAATAATTAATGCTAAATTATTTGTTTACATGTATAAATTCAATCATGACAACATACATTTGAAGCACGTTGTTGTTGAGATGACTCCTCCTATGATGAAATTATGCCTATTTCTTTGACCATCTCCTTGTACACTTTTTTGGGAATTCCTACTGTGATGTTTTTCATATCGACTTTTTTATCCTTTGATATTTTCATAATATTCATGAAAAAATAAATAAATTATTTTTAAATTGATATTGATACATTTCTGTCATGTGTGAATGATAAGAAAATATTTTTTATTTCATGCATAATCGCTAGTGAGTTACCTATCTTTTGGAAAAATAATAATTATGGTGTTAAATTCCTTGGAATATATATATATATATATAAGGAAGCATTTATTGTGTTAGAACTCTTCAAAAGGAACAAAAGAGAAAAATGTATCCTTATATGCATTATTAGATTAGATTCTCGGAGAGGAAAACTAGTAATCACATGCTTTATTATGTAAAATTATTTAGAGAAAAATATGCATTTGCATGCATGGAAAAAATATAGCTTTGGGTATTATATTTCTAGAGAAAAGGAAGATGCGACAACATAATATTAAATGTGTTAGCCTTCTTTTGGGAAAAATAATATGTATTTTGCAAACCTAAAGGGATTATCTATGGTATTAGCTTTATTTTGAGTGAATATTATGCATAGTTCTTGGGTTAGATATTTTGGATGAGAGGGAAATGCCCCTTTGCATGCATGAAATAATAAATGGTATGCTTTTGATTCCCTGGAAAGGAAATGTGTTTATTTTTCCATGAAATATTTATTTAGTTGGGCCTTTGGAAAGAAATATTTGTTTTACATGCAAGAAGAACAAGCTATGTTATTGCATGCACAAAATTATAACTAGTATGTTAACTTTGTTTGAAGTATAGTTGGCCTTGTTATACATAATAACCATCGTGAATTATAACTAGTATGTTAACTTTGTTTGAAATATAGTTTGAATTGTTATAAATAATAGCCATTGTTAATAGCTCTTCTATGGAAAAGTTTTTTTTGGAAAAGAACATGCATTCACATGCATAAGTATAGAATCCATTGCGTTAATTCCTTTGGAAAAGAAAACATAAGTGTAGGCACATAGGAAATTTCTTGTTGGGATAGTTATCTTGAAATATTGTTATGCATTTGCATGCACAATATTATTATATAGTATGTTAGCTTTCCTTTGGAAATAATATGAAAGTACATGCAAGATTTTGTGAGCATTTATTGGAAACATGAGGCTTGATATTAATTTATTTGCTACTAATTCATCTGAAATGATGTTAAAGAAGACATTTCTTGTCAATTTGTTTATGTTTTACAAATGCATATAAATAGTTGTGGAAGTGTCAAAAATAAATATGTATTATGGGTTTATTAATATTTTATATAATCATGATATCAAGTCCATGTAGACCCATTGAAGGAAACAATCTCACCACAAAGAAAAAGGTTAAGGATCTGTGGGTAAATGGGGTTATGATGATTGTAATAGCTTATAGCTAGTTATGTTCCATTTAAGATTATTTTTCTATGTAATTTTTATGATAATGGTCAAGGGATGGACTCCCTTATAACCATTAAGTAAGGGGTGAAAAAACTCAGTCCTTAATAATAAAATTAAACATTCACCCTACTGGGTTTCCATGTTATATCAGTGTCTAATGATGTGATTTTTTATCGTGTATTTTTCATGATGTTAATTTCATTATGATGTAATGATTATATTATCAATTATGTTATTTAATAATTGAGTTAAAATTATCATGGGATCGATGCATAGTTATAGCAGGAAATTTAAGTTAATATGCTACAACAACGAGAGTTAGTGGTTGTGTAACTCACTATGATTTTTCCTAAATATTTCTCTAGGTGATGATGATGGTTATTCTAATGGTTAATTAGGGAATATATAAATTAATTTAAAAAGTTACACATCAGAAATGTTGAAAAAAATTCCTTACTCCATGTATTTTCAAGCTAGGTTACTGGTTATGTGTGTAATTTTATGTAATTTTTAACTAGTTTCCTTTATGCGACTTTTCGAAAACTTTCCCATTTATTTTTCAAATCTAATTTGTCTAAAATCTGGTAGGAATTAGTTGAAATCACAAGTTTGATGAGTATGCACAATCAACTGCCCTCTGGTAGGAATTAGTTGAAATCACAAGTTTGATGGGTATGCACAATGAAGCTGCCCTAAACGGGTGTTGAATCCATATATGCAGTCATTTCACCTCAATTTTTTTTGAGAAAATCCATGTGAAATTTAAAAGTGTAACATACACTAATAACTTCACATGGAAATGTAAGGATTTAAAATTTTTTATACAAGTTACTCATGGGTAACTATCAATTCATTGTTAAATATTCCTTACTCATCACCACATAGAATGTTTACCAGTTCATAGTGTAACTTTAGAATAAGAATAGTAAGCTCCTTAACCATTAACAACCTCCATTACAGTACATTAACATAATACTGTATGATGTAACCTTCCACTCATTTCATTATACATGTTGTCATCACATACTTGGCATTATGAAACTTCACAACAAGAAAGGACTCAACATCATCATCTTGACACAATAATCAATCACATCATTGAACACCAATATACCGTGGAAACCCTATAGGGTGAAAACCAGCAAACATTTAATTTTATTATTAAACGCTTGTGAGGGTGATCAACCCTCACTCAATGGCTTATAAGGGAGACCATCCCTTAACCATCATTTATAAATCTTACAAGGGAAAATACAAATATTTAGCTTAAAGCCATTACAATAAATATTATACCAGTTTACCCTCTGGACTTCATATCTTCATATCTTGATGGCATGGATGTTCCTACAGTGTTCCATCGTACACCGGATCATTTGGTAGTTTGCACTCATCTGCATGAACCATAATCATTTACCTGCCACCGAGTTAAGCATAGTATTTTATTTATACATATCACCATCATACTCTCCTAATGTTACCTTCAACATACATTGATGTCAAGATTCATAAAGTATAATAAATCATTTCATATATCTATACTATAGTAGCTTCTCCATCTACTCATGTATATTCATGACAAGTAAGTAAAGTACCTTGACATTCTCCCTTTATCAACACATACTTCATATGTGCTAGTTATAAGTCATCACATTAACTAATGTTTCCATCTCATAAGCACACATTCTTGCAAGAAAATAGCTACATCTCCCAAGTTGTCTTTAAAATAAACTAATACATCAGTTACGATGTGTATACGATTTACATAAACTTAATCAAAATAGCTAACACTTAAGCTATTACTTTCAGTGCATGGAATGCAAACTAACATAACAAATGTTGCTCCCATGCATGAAAATGGATATAGACTCGAAAGAGTCTCCAACGAAGCACATAGCTTCCTTCATGAGTCTTCCCAAAGGAAATCTCAACATTAGTGAGCATTTAAACATATGTTTTCTTTTCTGTAACACTATGCAATTAAGAGTACAAATTCATGTCTTATTTTTCAAAGGTTATACTTAACAATCATTTCCAATGTAATTTAACACAACATGCTATCTTTCCCACATACAAATATGTATATTCTTTCCAATGAAATTTAATACATATATTGCATGCCTATGCATGATCTTCTTCCAAAAAGGAATTAACATCATGATCATGATAATATAAAAGTAATCACAGTTTATTCATCTAAAGAAATGTAATTGTCCGTGGATTCATTAAATAACCAATCTTTACCAGCACCATGGTATTCTATTCATGGAATTATGAAATAAATAATATTCACTAACACCCTGGTAATCTACCCATGGTTTTATGAAATACTTAATCTCTACCAACACCATCATAAACTATTCATGGATTTATGAAACTATCCATGTATTTTACCATTCAAAACATATTAACATTGTGCATCTTAACTATACCAATGATACCGTATAAACTAAAGTTCATACATTAGTTGTATCTCTCTTATTGGTGTTACAACAAACAACTTTGGTGTTACAGCATGGCAATATTGTTATTTATAAAACTGCTTATCTTTCATTATTACAGATAGATATATTTTCTTCCTAAAAATATATTCTTTACTAAGAAAAATTAGCGTAAATCTTCTATATGCATAACTGCCTTTTAGACAACCAATATCATAGTAATAAGGGATATTACCAAGGCAAAAAGTAACAATGTTTTGAAGATATAACTTCACGTGTATATACTTCAAAATATCTTGCTTAATCCATGTTAAACGAAAGAAAAACCCTTTCATAAATTAGACAAGGATACACAATAAACATTGTATACAAGTTCAATGCTTGGATATTAAATAAAATATCTACTCGACATTTATCATTTGAAAAACCAATATCTGGATTTAACAATCATATAAAAATCATTCAACCAAACACTATTGTTCCCTTCACTCATGGCAGAAGAAAGATTAAGTTATTTACTTATCTTTAGTTTCATCGGGTCATCGATTCTACAAGAGCGTCCATCATTCCACCAATCACCTATGTTTGAATCTAAACCGAAAAAAGGACAACAACATGATTTTCTTCTCCATGTCCATTTCACATGTGATGAACCGTCATTTCCATCCCATGGCTATGCTTTATCCTTCAATCCACGATCCAAATAATCACGAGTATGCACAACTACGCACATGGCATCCTCGTCGGTCCAACACTTATGTAGAAAAAAGCGTTTTTTTGACCATGGCTTCTCTGCGTACATGGCATATGCAGAATTTTCAACGCTCTAGTTCATGGTGTTCCATGGCAGATCTACTCTACGCTCAGCTCTTGTTTTCGGCTCTCCAAGGATTCCCTTCATCTACGACTGCATTCACCCATCTTACCATCATGCCGCAGACCCAGTTTCATCCCCTTAGCCACACAAATCAACCGTTTCAAGAATCCGTTACATAAAACTGATTCTTTATAAAATAGTTAAAAGACAATAACTTAATATTTATTTACCATGATTTGTTTGAGTATGTGTGTGACATACTCCTCCCCTTGAAGATAACACCTTCCTCGGTGTGTTTCTCTCACTGAAACTTAAACTTATACTCATGATATAATAATATAAAAAACCCAAAGGGGTCCTTCCCCTCACAATTAAACACTTTTGTTTCCTTAAATGTCATTATTTAAAACAATAATGTTTTTATCCATACTCATAAGCATGTATAACGTAAAGAAAATTTCATTTCCATTTCTAATGGCTTATCCCTTATTCAATTCACAAAAGTATAGAAAAATCTCTATACGAACTTACCATTATTTACCAATTACCATTAGAAGAATGATGGCTTTTACGCAAGCTCTCTGAGAATGTTTGAACAACCCATCAACACTCCATGGAAAGAGCATGTAATGTATGACTAACCATTTAATCACATTAGTCACATAGTTTTCAAAATGAAAATACTTGCAACTATCAAACATTAGTGCAATATAAAGAGATGTTTTAATCAAAGTACTTCCATAAGTACTCAGAGAGAACCAACCGTCTCATCAATACATCACGTGCACACTATCTTAGCTCCTGCTAAAGATATCCACACAGTACTTCAAAAAGTGCTCAGAGAGAACCTAGCTCTCTAATCGTACCAATGGTCAATCAATGCACCATGGTCATATCCTAGCATCTGCTAAGACATTCAAAGAAATTAGTAATAAAATAAATGAACTTATACATTTCGTAAATCATTTTAACATAACACATAACTTTTTACTTAACTTGTTCCACTATGAATACCATCATCGTAAACTATAGTCATTTTCACGTCCAGACAGTCAGTCTTTCCATATTAATTCAAAATAGCACAACACACTAAAAAGTCTTTATACTTATATGAAAACTTAGTCTTTCAAGCTGTTGTCCTCCCAGCTATCAAGGGAGGCTATTACGTCCTCCACATGCCCCTAGCTCCAGAATCTAGATGGTGCCATGGGTTAGGAGTGGATCTTTCTGCTATGACCTCTGGATGGCCAATCTAGTTACACTCAGAAATTCTGGTTTTACAAGGGTTGCTATAAGCTATTTTCAACTGGTCCCAACCAGCTCTAGAAAATACTCCCCCTTTACCAATTTCACAGAATGTCTACTCCTCCTCTAGGATTCAGCTTTATCCTCAAAGGAGTAGGTAATTGTCTTTCCAGCTGTCCCCAACCACCTCCTATTCTTGGAAACATTTTTACCATCAGCTTAAAAATATTTTCTTTTCATTAATTAATTTCAGCAAATTAAATAATTTTCTTTATCAACAGTGACGATTTAAGTTTTTCTTTCCAGATAAAATAAAATTAAACAAATTATCTTTAACTAGTTAATACTATCTAACTTTAATGAAGTTGTCACAAAAAATTAAACAAATTGTCTTTAACTAGTTAATACTAGTTAACTTTAATGAAGCTGTCACAACTTCCCCCCCTAGAAGTAACATACATGTGTTGTACATTATTATTTCCAAATTAACAAAATCATGCACATTAAAAAAATGATACTTTAACATTTACTGTTGCAATTCACATTGCAATGTTTGCGATGTTTTATTTTCACAGATTTTCTGTTTCCATTTAGCTACCCATGCTTACTATAAAAAACAATTTTAATCGTAAATATGCATTTCTCAAGCACATATTATCTTACGCAATCATTTTAAGTTCCTACATAAAATGTTGTCATGCATACAATGTCCATATGCATAAAAGTATATACAAATATTCATTAATGTGTATGTATCAATAACGCTTAGGGTATGAGTGCAAAAATTTACAATTCCCATAATGTTCTATTCCAACAGACTGATGCACGAACTAATTATCATAATCACTTGTTCACAACTTTCAAATAGCTTTAGTCAAAATTGATTCGTGCATATAACTTTCAATAGTTATTCATTCATAACTAATCAATTCTATTAATAATTTTAATGAATCCATGACACAAGTCACTCTAAAACTAGTCCTTCCATGCCATTATGATCTTAATGCATTCCTGATGACTCATGCAAAAACTAGTCAGTCACTAGTCATTATACTTTCATGCTTTTTATACTTTCTTTCCTAAAGAAATAAAGCATAATACACATATTAATCTCATATGCATATTCCTATGCAGAAAAAGGTATATTATAATAGCATGTACCTTTTTTAAGAATTATCTTAAATGGGAGCTAATCTCATGCAATGCCATGTATATAAAAATTCATTTTTAAAGGAAATCAACATGCATATGCATAGACTTCTTAAAATAAAATAAAATAAAATACAATACTTATCTTTATTTCATTTGAAGAACTTCTCTCCCTACTGAAGTACTCATCCCCATTAGGAAATTCACATTTCTCCTCTACAACAATGTTTTCTTTTAGCAACATCGACAAGATTTTATAGCATGATTAGATAAAACTTTAATCAATAAATAATCAATCTTTGAGTGGTCCTTTAACACCTATTCATGTGCATATATGAGATGTGAATACAATGTCACAACATGCTTTCTTCTAACATCTTTACATTAGTGTGAGTAAGTAATTATCAATTCATGTCAAATAACCCCCATATTATTATGACATTTTTCACACACTCACAGATTCATACAAGATAGATCACTATATCTGTTCAGAAATTCCTTTAAGGGACAATGACACAATGTGCATTCATTTTACTTAAACTTTTACAGAAAACTCACCACTTCAGCTTTTGCCTTTGGAGCATGCAAATATAATAAAGCTTAACACATTGGTTGTTGTCCCTATGCATACAATGCATAAAGATTCTAATCTTAATTTCCCAGCAAAGTACTTAACATAATCGAGTCGGAAAAATCATGATTCCTCTTCGAGGACATATAACATAATAGGCATGCAAAACATGGTTTTATTTTCCATAAATGCAATAAATATTGTTTCAAGAAAAGAAAGATAATAATACTTATCTCTTGAAACTCTTTATTCAACCTGGATTAGAGATGTGATGCCTTCCTTCACATATGTTCTTTTCATCTCATATCTCTCAATTTCTTTTTGCTAAATCCCAAAGGTGCCAGTGCTACAACCTTTAGCTCTGATACCACTTGTAACATACACCGATAACTTCACATGGAAATGTAAGGAGTTAAAATTTTTTATACAAGTTACTCATGGGTAACTATCCATTCACTATTAAATATTCCTTACTCATCATTACATAGAATGTTTTCCAGTTCATAGTGTAACTTTAGAATAAGAATAGTAAGCTCCTTAACCATTAACAACCTCCATTATAGTACATTAACATAATACTGTATGATGTAACCTTCCACTCATTTCATTATACATGTAGTCATCACATACTTGGCATTATGAAACTTCACAACAAGAAAGGAATCAACATCATCATCTTGACACAATAATCAATCACATCATTGAACACCAATATACCCTAGAAACCCCATAGGGTGAAAAACAACAAATGTTTAATTTTATTATTAAATGCTCGTGAGGGTGATCAACCCTCACTCAATGGCTTATAAGGGAGACCATCCCTTAACCATCATTTATAAATCTTACAAGGAAATATACAAATATCTAGCTTAAAGCCATTACAATAAATATGATACAATTTTACCCTATGGACTTCATATCTTTATATCTTGATGGCATGGATTTTCCCGCAGTGGTCCATCATACACCGGATCATCTGGTAGTTCGCACTCATCTGCATGAAGCACAATCATTTACCTGCCACCGGGTTAAGTATAATATTTCCTTTATACATATCACCATCATACTCTGCTAATGTTACCTTCAACATACATTGATTTCAAGATTCATAAAGTATAATAAATCATTTCATATATCTATACTATAGTAGCTTCTCCATCTACTCATGTATATTCATGACAAGTAATTAAAGTACCTTGACATTCTCACTTTATCAACACATACTTGATATGTGCTATTTATAAGTCATCACTTTAACTAATGTTTCCATCGCATAAGCACACATTCCTGCAAGACAATAGCTACATCTCCCAAGTTGTCTTTAAAATAAACTGATACATCAGTTATGATGTGTATGCGATTTACATAAACTTAATCAAAATAGCTAACCCTTAAGCTATTAATTTCAGTGCATGGAATGCAAACTAACATAACAAATGTTGCTCCCATGCATGCAAATGGATATAGATTCCAAAGAGTCTCCAATGAAGCACATAACTTCCTTCACAAGTATTCCCAAAGGAAATCTCAACATTAGTGAGCATGTAAACGTATGTTTTCTTTTCTGTAACACTATGCAATTAAGAGTAAAAATTAATGTCTTCTTTGTCAAATATTATACTTAACAATCATTTCCAATGTAATTTAACACAACATGTTATCTTTCCCACATACAAATATGTATCTTCTTTCCAATGAAATTTAATACATATATTGCATTCCTGTGCATGATCTTCTTCCAAAAAGGAATTAACATCATGATCATGATAATATAAAAGTAATCACACAATTTATTCATCTAAAGAATTGTAATTATCCATGGATTCATTAAATAACCAATGTTTACTAGCACCATGGTATTCTATTCATGGAATTATGAAATAACTAATATTCACTAACACCTTGGTAATCTACCCATGGTTTTATGAAATACTTAATCTCTACCAACACCATGGTAAACTATTCATGGATTTATGAAACTATCCATGGATTTTACCATTCAAAACATATTAACATTGTGCATCTTAACTATACCAATGATACTGTATAAACCAAAGTTCATATATTAGTTGTATCTCTCTTATTAGTGTTACAACAAGCAACTTTGGTGTTACAGCATAGCAATATTATTATATATAAAACTGCTTATCTTTCATTATTATAGATAGATATATTTTCTTCCTAAAATAGCTGCCTTTAAGACAACCAATATCATAGTAATGAGGGATATTACCAAAGTAAAAAGTAACAATGTTTTGAAGATATAACTTCATGAGTATATACTTCAAAATATCTTTCTTAATCCATGCTAAACGAAAGAAAAACCCTTGCATAAATTAGACAAGGATACACAATAAACATTGTATACAAGTTCAGTGCTTGGATATTAAATAAAATATAAAATATCTACTTGACATTTATCATTCGGAAAACCAATCTCTAGATTTAACAATCATATAAAAATCATTCAACCAAACACTACCGTTCCCTTCACTCATGGTAGAAGAAATATTAAGTTAATTACTTATCTTTAGTTTCATCGGGTCATCGATTCTACAAGAGCGTCCATCATTCCACTAATCACCTCTGTTTGAATCTAAACCGAACGAAGGACAGCAACGTGATTTTCTTCTCCACGTCCATTTCACATGTGATGAACGGTCATTTCCATCCCATGAATCTACTTTATCCTTCAATCCGCAATCCAAATAATCATGTGTATGCACAGCTGCGCACATGGCATCCTCATCGGTCCAACACTTATGTAGACAAAAGCGTTTTTTTGACCATGGCTTCTCTGCGTACATGGCATATGCAGAGTTTTCAATGCTCCAGTTCACGGCATTCCACAGTTGATCTGCTCTACGCTCAGCTCTTGTGTTCGGCTCTCCAAGGATTCCCCTCATCTACGACTACGTTCACCCGTCTTACCATCATGCCGCAGACCCGGTTTCATCCCCTTAGCCACACAAATCAACCGTTTCAAGAATCCGTTACATAAAACTGATTCTTTATAAAATAGTTAAAAGACAATAACTTAAAATTTATTTACCATGAGTTGTTTGAGTACGTGTGCCAAAAAAAGATTTGCATTAAAGACAACTCTAATTTTTAAAAGTGAGTAATATTTTATAATATCTTTTACCTCTAACACAATTTTTCACTATGGATATTCACTCTCACTTTACCATCAATATTATTAACTTGTAAATAGTCTTTATTATAATACCATGGTCCATTATCACAACTTATGAAAACTACAAAACCCAAAACTCTAACTCATTTCAAAATAAAAATATTTTATAAATATTTTATTTAAATATTAGTTTAATTAATGACCATCACTCTATGCTTCTCTCTCTCCGCCTTCAATCTTTGTGTCTCTCTCCCTCTCTTACCCTTCTCTACCTCTATCACTCTATGCATATGTCTTTCTTCTTGCTTCACATATATATCTAGAGATAATATAGATATATTAATATATATTATAATATAACAAAATTTATATTGTATTAATCTAAATTCATTAAATTTAAAAATATTAATATTATAATATATTAACATGGATACTAGAATTGATAATAAAAATAATAATATTAATATTTTGATATTAATATTAATCTTTTACATGGTATTAATAATAATTTGGCCCATGGTATTTGGCTAGTAAATAGAAGAAGAGGTTTTATTTATTTACTTTTATATTTTATTTATTTACCATATCTCTTTTATTTTCCATGGTATTTGGCCCATGGGCTTGGTATATAATTAGATGTTGATTTCTAATCCTATTTGATATATTTTTTATTTATTTCCATTTTTTTTTTTATATATTATTTATATTTATTTATTTACCATACCTTTTTTACAAATATTGTATTTGGCCCATGGTATTAAAATGATATTTTCCCCATAGGCTTCACCTAAATAAAACATATTTTTGAGTTTTCTTAAATATAAAAAGGTTTATGGAGTAATTATACAAAGAGGTTTTATTTATTTACCATTTATTTAATTTATTTTTATTTCTATTTATTTACCATACTTCTAGAGTAAGTATAAAAGTAAGTTTTATTTATATATCATACCTCTCATTTATTTATATTTTTATTTATTTACCCTACCTCTTTTGTGTCCGTAACCCTCTTTATATTTAAAATGTATATCACGTTTATACATTGTTTATTTATATTTTCATTTATTTACCATACCTGTTTTTTGAGTGTTTGTAACCCTCTTTATATTTTAAATTTATATCATGTTTATACATAATAATAATTAGATTGATTTTTAAATTGCGCTAACAATAGATTTAAAATGTTAAGTTGAGATATACCACATAGTGGGTTGTAGAACCTCTGTTTGTGCAATAAAGAGATTTATGGAGTAAATATATAAAAATAATAAATCAATAAATTATTAACCACACTTTTAGTTGATTTGTATTTTTGTTTATTTACCATACCTCTAAAGTAAGTATAAAAAGAGATTTTATTTATATACCATATAATTTTTATACATAATAATAATTAGATTGAGTTTTAAGTAGGGCTAACATTAGATTAAAAATGTAAACACTTTTATTTGAGATCTACCCTCATACTAAGCTATAGTGCCTCTGGGAGCAATAAAGAGGTTAATGGAATAAATATATAAAAAAAATATATTATTTATTTACCATACCTTTAATTTTTTTTTGTTTTTATTTACTTACCATACTTCTCGAGTAAGTATAAAAAGAAGTTTTATTTATATAGCATACTTTCAGTTTATTTAAAAATGAAATTACTGACAGGGTTTTTAGATAAAATAAAATCATAATATAATTTGTGCTTTGACTCGCGGGGATTTGAATATTGAATCTCATTGTTTAACATATAAATAATATTTATAATTAAGATCCATTTTACTATACAAATTAAAATAATGTAACCATATTTAAATTTAATTAATAAGCACATGAAAACTTAATACTTAGAATATAACATAATTCTTAACTATAGATATTCACCCTTATTTTGTTTGTGGGATAACAGACCCACCTCCGCCCAAAGATTTGACACCTAACTCTATCACATGCCCAGAAAACATAACTCATTTCAAAATTATAATATCTATATTTTTTGTTTTATCTTATAATATTTTTCAAATTAAATTTTTTTATTTTATAGTTCTTTTTAAATTAAATTTTAAAATAAAAATTATTAAGGTGGTGTAATAAGCTCAATTGAAAAATAATAAAATTTGAGAATTTCAATCGGTACATCTTCTAAATTAGAAACGGAGTAAAACAATCCAACCGAAGGATGTTTTTGTACTCCGGTAGATTGTTGGAACGGGAGGAGATGGATTCAGACTCCGGTAGATTGTTGGAACGAGACGAGATGGATTCAGAAGACGGGAATAAAAAGGCAAAGCACGACGTAGTAATACTAAGTGAAGAAGAGCAGGGTGGAATGACACGCACTCAGTCGCATGATTTCATTACTCAACTTTGTATCAATTTGGAAAGCGCAAACTTACCACCGCAGGCCACAGCTCTTCCAGATCGGCCGACAACGATCGAAAAATCCAATAACTGCTGGAAAAATTTACATCTGAGAGAAATCAGCTCAAACCCTACAGTTTCTAATAAATGCAAACAGATGATTTTATTTCGTGACTTTCACGTACAGGTTTGGCCATATGCAGTCCATATAGTCTTATCACATATATGTTATTGTCCAACTGAACTATTTGTATTGTATGATGCTGCAGCAATTTGATACTCAAAAACAAATCAAGAAAATTAGTATCAGCGATCGCAATGTGTTTATGAAATCTGATCTCTCCGAATCTGTGCTCATATTTGATCGAGGTAAATTCCTTTAAATCTAACAAAAACCCAACACCAGCTGTGGAGTATCTTCAGATATCAAAAACCTTTTAACCTTCAATTTAATCTTCGAAAGTTATTGTACTGCACAGAAACGAACAGAGTTATAAGAACGTTGGATTTAACAGAAAGAACCTTTTGTGAAACATTCTGCTACAACGAGCACGACGATTCCTTGGTAATGATTAACATAGCTGTAGACGGGGAAAATTTACTGGAAACAGTCTCAATTGAGTAAGTAACTTTTAAACTCTATCCATCTTTATTTCCATTTCAGATTTGGGAAATATTTCCATTGCAGATTTAGGAAATATTTTAGACTGATAGATGGAATTGTATTTTTGTTGTTTTTTTTTTCAATTGGTTTAAGATTGGGTTCAGATTTGATTTTTGGGTTGAGAAAAGTAATACAAAGTATTAAGCAGTCAAAATCATCTGAGATTTGTTTTGGGTCATACCAGCTCTTATTATAATTGGATTTTTGTTTACTTGGTCAAAATCATTAGAGATCGGGTCTGGACCACACCAGGTCTTAACATAATTGGATTTGTGTCCACCTAGTTTTCAACCGGTGCCCTTCAAATCACAGAGTCCATCACCATCATTTCTACCCCATGAGCTTTTTTTCAACTCTTAACATAACTAAATTTTTGCCCACAGAATTTTCAACCTGTGGCTTTCAAATCACTTAATGACTTAGCAATACACCCATCACCGTCATTTCTACATCCCATAAGCCATTTCTACACCACATGAGTTTTTTTTCGGGCTCTTAACCTGACTAGTTTTTTGTTGACAGAGTTTCCAACCCATGGTCTTCAAATCACAGAATGAGTTAGCAATGCACCCATCACTCTCATTTCTACACCCCATTAGCTTTTTTTTTCAGTTTAATTTTAACTAAAATATAATAGATTTTTTTTTTAATCTATAAAATTCAAATTACCAATAAAAATTTTATGGTATTGAATTCAATAAAAAAGATCATTTATTCTAAAACTCAGACTGCATCTTTTAAAATTCATTAATAGAAACTATGTTATGAAACTAGGCTGAACACTTGTTTTCATTTAATGAAAACATTTAAAATAATATTTCCAAATTCTACAATCTACTTAGGTAACACTTAATTTCAATTGATTTTTTAACCTTGGTCTCTTTCAACAACTTTCTAAAACCTGCTATGCATGATATATTTCAGATCATTCTACCAACAGGAAGCCGTACAGTTAAGAAGCCATTTACAAGATGATATAGGGAAATCATGTTTTGACTTTGACATTCCCAGCTGCAAGGGTATTTTCTATAAACGGGCCGAAAGGTAAAGGAAGAACACTCTGTATTTGCAGAGCTTCCATATCTCTTTACTTTAAACTGAAACCACCAAAGTTCCTTTTCCGTCAAATGAATCCATTTTAACTATGATCCTTTTGCTTGTCAGGCAATTTAAGGTCTTTGAATTGAAAAATTACAACATTCTGTATACAATACAATGCGAGCTTTTCCCTGGCAATTTTGAAGGGCCAAGGGTCCGCGGATTTCACAGGTTTCCACATCCTACTGATTCATGATTTAAAAGTAATAACAATTACTTTACTTCTTCTCACTTGCTAAGTTTAAGCTTTGATTCCAGCAGGTCAGAGAACTCTACGATTGCGCTGTACCATCGAGAGTTTGCTCGTGAATTACATCTGGTATTACATTCCAAAGAGAATGGCCACTTTATTAGCAACGTGACAATATCACTCATTCATAGTATTAGCCCGCTGAGATTTGTTACTAATTGCAGTGACACAGTAGTCTTATTACAAGAGGATAACCATAAAATGGTTAGTGTAGAGATTAGCTCCCCTTCCCATCCCCAGCTACAAATGTTATGGCAGTGAGGGAGGCCATAGTTGTGCCCAAGAATAGACAAGTTGTACTCGCCATCAGTTTTGTACCATGGGAATACCAGATAATGACTTTTAATGGCATGTCTCTCTTCAAAATTTCTGAGCGGGTCCACACAGCAATTCCCTGTTTATCTCAAAACCTTTTAATTGTGGGTTGCGAAGACATGAGAGAAATTGGTCATCGTGATCGTGAAAGGGATGGAGGTAATAATGGATTATTTTTATTAGTTATTTAATTTATACGATTATATTAATTATGAGTATTAAAAGTCATGAAAATTTTGAAATATTTTGGAATCAAAATGAAAAATAAATTCATGAAATAAGTTGAAAATTATATTTAATAATTCAAATTCAATATTTTAGAATCAAAATGAAAAATAAATTGACGAAATAAGATGAAAATTGCATTTAATAATTTAAGATGATAATATGAGTGCACACTTTCATTCAAATTTTAACCATTAAATGAATTGATCAGAAACAATACGGTTACGATATATTTGGTGTTGACAATTTTACAGGTGCTATGTGTATAAAGGCGTACGACATTGTAAGTGGAGAATTTTTGGGAGGCATATATGGCGATGATCCAAATGTTTCTGACCCACAAGAACGACGCAACAGAAGGGCGACTCTGTTACAGCTATATGATATAAATTACGATCCAAAAACCCTTCAAATTTTCACCATTACATTAGGCCGGAACGAGCTTGGAATATGGTCAAATAAATAATTACTAATTATATCATCAATCCTTGTAATTCGAAAATGTTTGTTGGCCTCTACTTTTTTATTGATATGCTCTTTTAATTAAATCCCGATTCTTTCAAAGTATTGGATTATATTTGATGGCCTTTATTTTTCCGTTAACATGTTCTTTTAATGAAAATTTCCTTAAATGTAACTTTTTAATATACGAAATAAATAACTTTGACTAAGACGAAAGTAGAAACTTTTTGTTATATGATATTTTAAAAACTAATTTAAATAAATTAATAAAAAGGAGATATATCTTTAAATCCAACTATTTTTTTAAAATTCAAAATGTATAATATTTAAACTTGCATTATTAACGTTATGTAATATAAAAAATAATTGAAGTTTACATGTCTGAAAAAATATTTATTGGATTTTATGAAAATTGAAGCAAATATATATATATATATATATATATAATCAAAATATAAAATTGATTCTTTTAAATATATTAATTATAAAAATTTAATTTTTTTTTAATTTTTTTATATAATATAGATATAATTTTATATTTCACATTAAATATTTTATATAACATGTGTTGATATATTTTATTTATGAATTACATTATTTTTTTAATTATCAAATTGTTTGTAATTTTTTTTTAAGCTGCTTGACATGTGACTTAAAAACGTTCACCCTAATGACTTTTCATGGCATGTCTCTCCTCAAAATTTGTGAGACGGTCCATAGAGCAATTCGCTGTTTATGGCAAAACCTTTTAAGTGTGACTTGAGAAGATATGAGATTAATTACGAGTACTAATATTTTGAAATATTTTGGAATCATCTTTAAATTCATTTTTTTAATTGATTGCAAAATATTTTCATATATCTAAAGAAAAGAAATTCATGAAATAAGATGAAAATTCTTATTATCCATTATTAACATTGCATTTAATATTTCAAAATGATAATCTCACGGCACACTTTCATTCAAATTTTAACCATTAAATGAATTGATCAGAAACAATACGCCTACAATATATTTAGTGTTAACAATATCATGCAAATATTTGTGAAGGGGGGCTCTGTTACAGCTATATGAAATAAATTATGATCCAAAAGCTTTTTAAATTTTCATTGTGACAGCTACATTCTTGTTAATTAGTCGAATTATTAGTTAATTAATTTTATTGTTGTTGTTAAATAAAAATTGAGATAATTAATGTTATTTTAATTAAAAAAAAATGTTATGAAAAATAACTGGATAAGAAAAGTAAAACGCTAATGGTAAATGTTTCTAAGAATTGAAAAGAGGTTGGGGAGTAGTTAGAAAAAGTTATCTACTTCTCTAGGATTAACCAGTGAAATTACACTCAGAAATTTCCTGAAACTTCTGGTTCTCACTGGACTGGGTGTCCCGAGATCACAAAAAGATTATTTCCACTGTTAACTCGAACTATTCAGTTTGGAGCACGAGGCCAAGGAGGATGTAATAGCCTTACTTGATGGCTGGGAAGATCACAGCTGGATAATTTACATTCAGATAACTATACATGAAAAACTAAACTTGATAGTTTCATGTGATTCTTATTTGTTAGAAATATTTTATCAAAATGGTAGGTACAGTAATATATAAGATGTTGTATTTTCAATTGTTTATATACTAGTAACAATATTCTTCACTATTAGTAGACAAATTACATTCAGAGTTAGATTACTATGATGTTTCTTTCCTAAAAAGCTCTGCTATAAAAGAATGTAGGAATTCTAGAAAACATTAACAGTATTTCATGAAACAAGAATTAAATAAAAGTGAAAAGTGAATCTAAGCATATTATATGTACTTTTCAAAGTAATTCAACGTACCAAGAAGAATCAATTCAATCTTAAGAAAAACAGAGTACTATATATTGCAGAAAGAAGACATTTACTATTCAAACCCTTATCATTTTACAGATAAGTTACACTATGTCAATAATTCATGCTAATGAATGAGAAAGATAAAACAGTAATGTGTGGCCACCTGGGAGAAACATTGGAGAAATTTATACGGTATTTTTCATACAAAATATACATATTCCGTATAATAAATATATGCATGTAAGAGCAGCGTTAAACTAGGGTTCATTCAAGTAAGGTTGAATGAGATAGATTTGTAAAATTAAGCCATAGCAAACAACTGAGAAAGAATTTCATAATTTGGCTTTGAAACCAAATAGAAAACCCAGTAAACGCATTGAAGAACACGGTAAAAATTTCAAGAGATTATACACAAATTCTATGAAACGAAGTTATATATTTCAGAAAAGAGAAAACCGAGCTAAAATTCGTCAGTTCTTCTGATCTTAAAAACATTCGGGATAAACCCAGAAGTTCCGCATTGTGTTATCAGTCCGAATTAAAACAAAACGTAAACCCTTTTAAACATTTACAAGTCCCATAGCTAAATGTTCTATCTATTTCCATCAGAATATATTACAACAATGTTTTTGTGAGGAACCATAATTTTTCCGAAAGGATTAATCGAACTGTCACGACCAAACAAGAGAGCTTATATGCATAAATCATCCTAAGGGTGGTTTGGGCAAGACAATAAAACCCTTGAGCATACTTGAAGAAATATTGAATAGGATAAGTGGAATGCCAAACATTGTAATCGAAAACTTTCCGGAGAAGAGAAATTGCTACGAGGCTTCGAAAGCCTTACTTGCCAAAATAAAAAGGATAAGCGAAATGATTTTTTTTGAACTCGAAGGATGTAATATGGATAACATAGTTTTGAAATTGATAAAATAGTAAACCCTACATTTGAATAGCTTACTTGAGAAGAGTGCTGAAGAAATTATGGCTTCCATTGCTCTCGTAACCCTGCAACACAGAGAAGAAAAAGGGATAAAGATCCATAACCGACTTAGCAATTAAACTATAAGTTAAAAGAATAAAATGGCAAACAGAGGGTTTGCAATTGAAAAAAAATATTACAGGGAAGGAGTGAGTAACCTGAAGACATAGCTAAATGGACGACCGGACGAAATAGAGCATGGAGAAAATCTTCATTTGCAAGCCAGTTTATAAGAGGTAAGTCTCCTCCAAATCCTGAGTCGGGCTTAGCGTTGCCATGGGTAGCCAAATCGACCATTGAAAACAGATAATCGGCACGGTGGAGGAAAAACCCCAGTGAACCAGCACTTCGCCATAGAGAATGACATGCAGAGTAAGCCCAATGCATAGAACTAAGGCTTGGCGGGATTGCCTAGGCCCAGTTCCCGCCTCAGCTAGATGTCATCGAACCAATACAAGATATCAATGGCATAGATCGGGTTGTTACCTCGTGATCATCGCAGGCCCTGTACACCGCACAGATGTCACAGAGAAATCCGAATGCATATCAATATGTATAAATGCCAGTACTATAACAACTATGATTACGTTAAAACGAAATGAAAAGTATGGCGGAGGAGCATTAAACCCATTGTGGTTGATACTTATTTTTCGATATTATTGTTGATATCTATATATATATATATATATATATATATATTTCTGTTGATTATATATATCTGAACTATTGAAATTCCAAAGTCAATATGTTGCAGAATGAATACAATTAATACAAATCTGTTATATCAGATTTGCAATCTTTTCTTATAGAGATACATTGCATAGTTTTGAATATTTACTATATGATAAAGTTATGAAGGATAAATGGTGTATGCATGAAGCTCGGTGACACTTTTGTGAGAATAGGGGGGCCGAATTTTTTTTTCAACAATAGTTCGGCCGAACATTTTCTAAAGTTTGGCCGAACTTTGTAAGAGTTCGGCTGAACTTTCTTATAAAGTTTGGTCGAACTCGTGATTCCGTTTAGATTGACGACACACTGATGGTGCGGGCAAATAGAATTTTTGCCAGAGATTGGAAAACCGGCAACAAAAGTTCAGCCGAACTTCTAAAAAAGTTTGGCTGAACCATGAGTTCGGCCGAACTTTTACTTTTAAAATAGTTCAGCCGAACTATTTTCTATAAATAAATCGCCCGTGAAATTTTATGGTTTACTGTTTCATTGTTCGCGCGGTTTTACTGTAGTTTATCATTTTCACTGTGTTCGCGCTGTTGTTGCTGCCGCCGCGCTGGTGTTCCTACCATCCGCGCTCGTCGACTTCGTCGGGTAAGTCTCCATATGCCCGCGAAATAATTTTTGTGCGTTGAAATAAAAAAAGGTGTCTGTATTTTATTAAAAGTCTGTGTATTAAAATGTCTACGTTTTAAATGATTGTATTTTAATTGTATTTTAAATGTCTATTTTAAATCTTGATACAAAACCTCTCTTGAAGAATATATACTATATAATGAACTTACAATCTTTGTGTTATATAATGAACTTACAATCTTTGTGATTAACAAAAATTTCATAGAATTTCTTTAAGAGGTTTTAAAGAAGGAAAACCAAGAATCACTCCACCGAATTGTGTAAATCCACCTACAAATGTCACTTGCAGTGTATCAAACCCCTATCTAATTTCTTTGTATCATAATGATTTTTACTTTCAACAATTTGAACAAAGCTACCGAAATAATGATTAAATTTGTCTCAATGTGCCATTTAACTCTGTTAAAATACAATGGCATATCCCTTTTATGGGATTTCGTTCCGCCTTACTATGACTCTTGCACTAAAAAATATATATTTCTTTCCGGTTAGGATAGTGAAGCATGCTATTATACAACGCCTTTGTGTTAGGAAGGAGATTTGTTGGCTGAAATAATGTCAGAAATTCTACAGAATGTATTGATGTAATTTATTACATTGATATTCAGAAGAATTCACCATCATTCCCTTGGATAGTCATAGTCTGCATCTATAGGTATTCTTCTACATTCTTCGTTCTTGCAACTACTATCCATTAAATGTCTGAGAAAAAATATTTTCTTCACCGTCCTTGAATTTCTACCTACAAAAGTTTCTGTCATTACTTTTACTGCACGTGAGGGAGGGAAGAATAATATAGAGATGAGATATTACTGAAAAACAAGGACATGAACTATAGGTATCGTCCTCCTTGTTTAGCCATCATTTGCAACAGAATTTCTGGGACATCTTTAACAAAAAGAAAAACCTACAACATTAAAGCTTTCTTTTCTGACGAGGTGTTCATTCTGAAAGTAGCTTCCTAATGGTCTAACCCTCTTGAAAAATGAGTACTTCTGTAGAACTAAATAATCAGGTGGCACCTTTATTATATGATCCATTCATTTGCAAGACTTGATTTTCATCTGACATCCTTGTGACAAAATCCTCGCAGTGAGAGCTCTGCGACAAGTACGGCAGAAGTTTCAAAATCCGAGCCCCTATTCCCAACAAGAATTTTCACAGCAATATCCCTCAGATGGCAGAACGTTCAAAACATCCTTGCAGTATAGTGGTTCTGTCATCCACCGTGAAGAAAGTTTCCCTCCATTATAAACTAAACATTATAATCCATTCAAATATGCATAGGGATATAGAAACATTTCTTGGCAGGTCAGAAGTACCAGTAACACTTCTGAATAGTATCATCTAGTCAGTTGGAATAATAGACCATTCCCTAGTGGAACCTGCTTTTTAATAATCCTTGTGATTATATAAGAAACATCAGGCTCGCTTGCAGGTTAATACAGGCTCGATTGAGTACTAAAGAAAACACAGACATCATCTTTTGTTGGAAATATTTTCCTCCCTTCTTGACTGGAATGTTGGAAACCTGCTTTTTCTTGAAACCCCTTCTTGGAGTCTCTCTCTAGCTAGAACTGCACCTACACTCTGCAACTAGCCAAAAAACAGATTTAAAATATTTGACTAATTTTTTATATAATTGAAATTCAAAAACAGATGATTTTCTCTAAGTTTTAATTGTTTAAAATATGATTGTTTGAGCAACTCCTTCTCTGGGATACAAGGAGGCTGAAAGATTTTTTTTCTTGTATATTTGAAGCTCTCCATTTTTATATAAAAGGATTTTTTGCTTGTATATTTTTATGCTCTTTGCCATATAGTAATGTCATAGTGTATGAAGTTTTAAATTTTTTTTATTATTTTTATTATATGTTGGATGTGATTTTGATTGAAAATGCTTCTTTTTTATTTATTAATTAAAAAAAATTATTAGAAAAATTATTGCTTTAAGCCTTGGAATTTACAATCAAAATTAGAAAATTTATTTATATCTAAACTATTTATGAAAAGTTTAATATTGTTTGATTTTCTCTACCATGTCCTTTTTACATATATCTAGAATAATATTATTTGTAGTTTCCGGTTTTTTTGTAACATTTTACTACCATAATCAAAATATATAGAAATAATAATCTAACATTATAATATCTTGAAATGGAGCTAGCCAACTCAAATATAGTATTGCAAATCCCTAGCTAAGTTAGATGAGGAGGCAATGTATTACTTAGTATTGTATCCATATTGGGGTTGCAATTTCTATGGGTTCAAAAGAACACTTGCAAACAATTTGTTTTCCATATGAGCTCTCTTTTTCATAGATAAATTTCATTCTTTTAGCCATTATGGATTTGAGAAAAATACATCCTGATAGGCCAATAAAAAGCCTTAAAAATGAATTAAACATGAACAACTATTAAATATGGGTAACCAAGTAGCATCAAAACAAACAACTAAATCACCAAGGCTAGTAGTGATAAATAATAAACATTCTAGGATACTTAAAAATTCCATGTAAATAATTTTTTTTACCTAAAATCACTAGATGGTGAGGCCCACAGCAACGACTGCAAAAGCAATGCAATATAACCAATCAAACTACACCAACAAAACATATGGTCTTGAATGAGGTTTTGGATTCTTTAGATATAGATGTACACAGTGGCAATGTATCTTATATAAAAATTTAATCCATGTGCTTAACCTTAACATTGACACAAATGGAATACAATTTTACTCATTTCTTTATGATCTAGAAAAATATTCGGATGAGTATTGCCCACATATCCGAAGTCAAAAGGGATAGATTAAAAAGGGATGCTCCGATCATCTATAAAAGATAAATTAAAGAAGCATGACATGACATATTAGTAATGAAAATTAGATATGCGTACCAATTATGTTCATATAACACAACAAATAAATGATTCAATACAAATTTCACATAGAAGTCATATTTATCTCTTGGGTAATAATTATGTCCTTTAGTTCAATAAATAGATAATAATTTGCAAATGCCATATCTAAGCTATATTTCATCTAAGTAGCTTGCAATTTAAACTTATATCTAATGTTAAATTATATAAAAGAATAACAGTAATTCAAACTTCAAAATAATATTTAGAGTTAGTATAAAATGTGACATAATTTTCCTGCGTGGAAAAACATAGTTATTGAGAGTTAAAAACTCATGCATTTGAATAGAAAGTGGGTATACGAATGAGCAAGTAGATTTTTTCTAGAAATGAGGAAGTGAAGGTTGATAGAGAGCCACACAAAATTGCAAATTCATACCTCAACAAAATTGTTAGATTCTTTTAAAGAAAACATATTTAATCAACTTTCATTGAAATATATGATAAACTCAACCCAATTTTATGAAAAGTAGTATACCATTTTTTACATAATTTCACATAATACAAATAGATAAATTTTAATTAAGTATTGTTATAAAGATTTAACTACCCATCAAGAGATGGCCAAGTGATTGAGATAGGGCATCATCACAATAAAATACCAAGTACAAATTGTAGTAATCCTAGAATCATGCTTTACATGAGGTAAAATTGGGGAACTCATGACTTGTACTATAGATAAAAAAACATTTACCCTTACCAAAAAATATATGATAAAAATTGACAAACTACATAAGCTTAAGCTTAAGGGGATATAATCCTTCTCGCCTTCCATATAGATAATGAAAATGATTGTTCCAAGTCTCACATGTTGCTTCTCATGTCATTTTATAAACCTTGATTGGAAAGAAAAATAGGAGGGCAGAAATGTAAGAAATATAAAACATAATGAAACACAACGTAAGAAATAGAGAACATAATGAAACACACACATAAATATCTCTAGACAATCAACACAATTATTTTCCTAGGAAATCCTTATATGGGAGATAAGCAACCCTAAAAAGTAATGATGTTCTAGACTCCTTTTTCCCTAGGAAATCCTTATGGGAGAAAAACAACACTAAAATGTAAACATGCTCTACTCTCTCTTTTCTGGTATGGAAAATATGCGAGTACAAAGAAAGAGGTAATCTCTCTAGAGTTAGCTAATACTTTTAGCATGTAAGGTTGCTATAAAAACTTAAATTCATACATTTTTCTCTCTAACTTCACACTCCTAGTTGTATTTTCAACTATGGAACAAAATACAAGAACACAAAATGGAACTCTTATTCCTCCTAGTGGCCAAGTATTTAACCTAGTGTGATAGCCAACTAGGTGTAAGATTTGACTCTATCAACCATTAACAAGGTTTGTGATTTTAGACCTTTTAGAGTCTTGTTAAAATTCCACATGTAGCTATCTTGCCATGCATGAGTAATGGGGCTAAGATGTCATTCTCTCATACCATGGTGGTCAACATGATAGGTCAACTTACTAAAGGCATAAATTTTGAATGAACTTCGTTTGATGTTTTTCTTGCACCATTGGATATGTCTTTAAGTGTAGAATAATGGTCAAGATGTCAGCACAAGGTATAATCATTTGACCCCCAGAAATGTCATTTAATGCCTCAAAATGACTCCAAAAGGTTTTAGACCCCAATTCTCCACCCACCATTAAAATGACCCTACAAGTTGATTCTTTAATTTTTTTCACTCTATAAGCATCAAAATATATGACAAATAATATAATTATCCAATCTAGATCATTATTTAATAATTTGTTAAAATTATGAGTAAGATATACATCATGGAATTTAAATAAATAGCGTTAATTCATTGAACACCCTTGTACATGTTCCTTGTTGATACTTTGAAAGTAATACTTTTTGAAAAATAATTTGTCTATGGATTCCATTTTCCACATTCTCTCAACCATATCAAAAACCTTCTTATAATATTTGAAATCGAAGGTCTTTCCCATACCAAAGTATGTTCTTTTAAAACATGTTTTCTTGGTGATATGGGTGATTTAGAAATGATTGGGAGAGAGAAATTCCTTGAATTTAATATGTACAATATGTTTGGTTCATTCCACTAAGCCAAGAATTTTAAATTCAACTGACTTTTAATATAACCAACTAAATCCTGCAAAAAAGGAATAAAACAATTTATGTTAGGGTTGTGGATTTAGGCATTGAAACAACATACCATGATATTTCAAATTTAAAAATAATGCTTTGATTCCTAGGTAGCTCAGAATCCTATTTGTTTTCAAAATAAGGATGCACTCCCATTTGATTCTCATGATTAGGTTGTAATCATGAGGCTCTCGCTCAAGAGTGGACCTTCCCAAAATCTTGTGACGTCTTGTCACAAACAAAACCATCAAATTGAAAACACATCTGCAAGAAACATAGCTCGCTGACATATCATTTTTCTCCTTCAAAGAAAAAAAATTCACATCATGTGAATATCTCAATGTACTCTTACATATTGGTGTACAAAACCATCAACCAAACAAAAATCGACAAAACATGCCTCTTCCAACAACTGACTCTCAAGTCAAATAATAGAGCTCAGGTACAAATTTCCATATTTGTTGCATTTAAGTGTGTCAACGTAACTCTACTTTCAACATCTTGCTTCATGCAACATGCACCATACTTTGAATTTGCAAAGAAATTCATGAAACATCAAAATACATGCAAGGCCTTAATTAGATAAGAAATATAACCATCTGTTAGCAAACCATTTCAATGGTGCATCTTTTAGCTACACTTCATCATGTGAATCATCTTGACCCTCATCGATTATGGACTCCTCTTTTCCATTCTTGTCGTTATCTCTTTCCACCTTCTTCAAATGTTGTGTATGACTTGTTGGATAGAAAGTCCAACACTTGTCCACAAGGTGACCATTCTTATGGCAATGAGTAATAAACAATTGCATCTTATTTTCAACATCATTTTCCTTGTCCAATGGGCCTTTTACTTTTTGCCTCATTTATTTAGAAAGTTTCAATGTGTATGGATATCTTCTTCCAACATATATAAACATTATGATTATTCAAACCACAAAAGGAACATGTGCAAGTTCTTTTATATATATTATGTGAATATTTACCATGTTTATCATAATCAAAAGCAATTTGATTAAAGGCAAATTTATACCTTGAACATTCACCATTGTCGCCTTCTTGAGGAGGTAGTGGCTCTCCTCTGAATACTAGCAATGAATTCAATGACTAGATAGAGCTTTCAACATCCTCTTCTTTTACATTCTCATTAGCTGCATGTTTATTAACATCTTCTTGCAAAGTGGGTGTCAAAATTTTCCATTCATCATGAACACAAACTTCACAAGCTTGAGGTAATGAACACGAAATAAAATTCCTTCTTGGAACAGCTTCATGTGCCTCCTTGGCTTTGGAGCATTCTCCATGTTTTCCATAACCAAGACCCAAATAATTAGGCCCTTCCTCAACAAAATTTGGCTCAACTATGCCTTGTATTAAATATGCCTTGTACATGGTTGCCTTTAACCCTTTACTTTCATAGCACATTTTCATCAAAAATTTGGACCTTATTCCTGTAGTGTGTCTTTCAGAAGCACGTACACATTCATTTTGAGAGGAAATTGAAGACATAAACCAATAGCTAATTCTTCTAACTAACCTTGACTAAAATGAGCTAAATTGTACTTTGATACCAACTTGATTTGAATATGGACAAACTAGTTTTATTGGGCTATCTCCCTCATTAGTTAAATAAAAATGTGTTTAGGATCGTCTAAAGTTAGCCAATTGGAAAGGGGTTTGTGTCAAGCTTTAAGTGTATTTTGTGAGAAATTTATGAGTTAATTAGCTTTTAAAAACTCATGTGTACAAATAAAATGCAAAATTTTTATTTAGGAAATTTTTTTCCCTCAATCCAGATTCCGATCATTGGACATGTAAGAGGAAGAAAGAGGGAATTCACTTTTCAAATTCTAGATCTTGTCTAAAGAAAAATAAACTAGAGGTTTGGTTTTCAAATACATTCACTTATTTGGAAAAGTTCTAGCTACCAAAAGTCCATATGCCAATCTACTTCCCAAGAAATACATTTAGTACACCACTGGTTAGTTTTTTGTCTTCCTATATTCTTTATCAACCTCTTCTAGTCCAATTATAAAAACAAAGTGAATATTTCTACGTATTGTTTTCTGTCCCATAAACTGTACAATATATGTGGAGTTTCCTCACCCTAAGCGAGATGTTTAAAAAACATGATAATAGAGAAACAATTAGTGAGGTCACCAAAAGATGTAGCCTCTTCAAGGTATCATATCCTCTCATCAAGGTCAAGAATCTATTCACCAAAAATGTCCTATGGAAATGATGGTTTAAGAAACAAAACTAGACAAAAACCTTCAGTGAGAACAAAAAAATCTAAAATCTCTTCATCTTCAATCTGCTCGTAAAGTTAAATTACATGTCTTGATCCATCTATGGTAAAGAAATCAAATAGTTCTATCAATTCCACCTTGCAACTCTAAGAGACATTGAATTAAATTTCATCTCAAGACAGGGCTTTGAGAGGACACTCTCAAAGCCAACCTTCGTTATGGCTTTGAAACACATGGTAAGTATCAAGAATGCAAATTTCCTTAATGTCATAGCCTTCTTTTGCCTAAATGAATGCAAATTTCCTTGCCATTTGGCTTGCAACATTCATAATTCATGCTCATGGAACATGATTGTGTTGCAATTTGTTGGGAAAAATACTGAGAGGGGGGGGGGGGGGGAATCAGTATTTACTGCATATTCAAATCTTTTTACTTTTTTCATTCCTTAAAATGCATACGCTACTTTCCTGAACCAGACTTGCGTATATACGCGGATACCCTTTACTAAACTCGCGTATACACAGATATCTATTTATGTCATTAATTCTTCACTCAAATCATTCCTTCATTTATTCATCAGATATTTAATAAGCAGTAAACATGTGCAGTAAGAACAGAATAAATCATGACACAAAGCATCACACATGAACACCAGGATTTTTAGGTGGAAACCCAAGTCGGGAGAAAACCACCGCCGCAGTTGCTCAGCCTTCAATATTTTATTATAGAGAAAACATCTTACAACATATGTGCTGGCGCAGACTTGACCAGCACGCAGGCACCCACCTGCGCTCGTTTACCAGCCTCTCCTGGAAGGGAGCTACGACCCCCCGACTCGTTTACCAGCCTCACCTGGAAGGGAGCTACAACCCCCCGATCTCGTTTACCAGCCTCACCTGGAAGGGAGCTACAACCCCCTGACTGAAGGCTACAACCCTCAGCACCACCTTGGACCACGTTTCATCAATTTTCACACTGGATCCAACCACTTTAATAGAACACAACTTGCAGCCCACAATTCATCATATTTCCATACCGAACCCTTTCCATACTTTTAAGCACAAACATACATCATCTACAGATTCATATCAAAACAGAGAAGATAGCAGAAACACAGCAGAACAGATCAGATAATTCATACCCCTTGCTTCAGCAAACCCTAGTTGGAATACGCGCTTTTACTTCACTGATGTCGCGTATATACACGCTTACGTCCACACAAACCAGCGTATACCTCAGTGTATATTTTATTGCGCATACGCGCTTTCTCTTTGCTGAAGCTGCGTATATACGCGCTTCCTCCGCGGCGAAGTAGCGTATAGATCTTCAATCATTACAGAGCAGCATGCTTCATCAGATCAGATCTTCAGTTCAGATCTACCCTTTTGCTTCAGACAGATGTTCGCCTAGATGCTCGCCTCATCACAGATCTAAGTCTTCCATAATCAGATCTAGCAAATATAAGAGCAATTCAGATCTAGATCCCCTTCTTCATCATTGGTGCTTCATACATTCAGATTTATCATTCAAGTGTAACCCTTTCCATTCAGATATTCTTCAGAGAGAAGTATTCATTCAAGCTCAGACATCTTGCCCCACACTCATGATTTTCACAATGAAATTCTTCTCCTTATATATGTTTATCCTTTTTCAATACCATGAGCCCCTTTTTCAATACCATGGGCCAAAACAATACCATGAGCCCAAAACAACCTGGACGGGGTCAATTAGGCGGATCATTACCCAATACCATGGGTCAATTTACCCTTGGTTTTGCACTTTTTGAGCGCTTTAGCCCATACGCGACTTGGCACGTTCTTTTCCGCGTGTATACGCGACTTCCCCTAGGCCAATACGCGTATACCAAGAGACATACTCTTTTTCATCATACTTTGAGTACATTCTGAAATCCTTTCTTCATAGCCTTCTGTACACACTGTAGAAACATCATATTTTCTTCATCAGGAACACATTCTCTTAAGCACAACTTCATCAAGTAAGTTGTCACCATCTTCATCAAGTGGGTTGCCTTTCAAGGACAACACTCAACAACATATCATATCAGATTTACATCATTTACAAAGTCCATCAAGTCAAGAATAACTTCATCAGGTGGATTGCCATCAAGGACAACACATGTCAACAGTCGCATGTCTTCATCTCCATTCCGTGGGTTGCCATCAAGGACAACACTCTGCATCATATTTCCAACAATCTCCCCCTTTGGACTTGATGGCAACCATGATGGTGTTTGGTTACCACAGTAGATAGATATCATGTCACTCTCCCAAATATGTCACATCATTATCTTCTTTTTATTCAAACACCATGTTACTCTCCCCCTTTGACATCAAGGGCAAAGGGCGGATCAAAAACCAACATGCTCCCCCTTTTCTCCTCATGTAGAAGAAGCGTTCTGCAGATCTGATGTATACTGAAGTGACCAAGCTCCCCCTGAGTTCATGCTGAATCTTTAAACATATTTTCAATGAAGTACATGACTCTATGACGTTCTTATCACCAAAAGACTCATACTTACATCAAATATCCAACCAAGTGGATTTACATATAAGACTCAAGCACCCAACCAAGTGGGTTTACACATTTCAATTCAGCTACCCAACCAAGTGGGTTTACAAAATTTGACAAGTTCATACATGACTGAATATTACAGATTTTACATCATGAGTCTCAACATGACCTTTTCATCAAAAATACAAATATGACTTTACATGACCAATACCAAAAAGTCCTCAAGAAAGAGAACATATTTCAGAACCATCATAATGCCAACACTGCATTACACTCAGCAAAGCTAATGCTCCCCCTGAATCTGTGCAACCAAGCAATCTTTCCAAATGACTGAGGCTCCCCCTTAGTTTGTGCATCCTGAAAACTTCCACCAACAAATCATCAAGGCATCTTCATCAAAACATTAGAAACAGAATTATGAGAACTGGAACACCACCAGAGATACCAAACAGTATCAGAGATACCAAACAGTACTGCAGTTGTGCTGAAGAGAGCTGAACCAACCAAAAAAAAATTCCAGCAACCAAACATACGCGGTTTTATGTGCATGAACTCGCGTACATACGCGACTGTGTTTCAGGAAACCCGCGTATCCCAAGACATCTTCTAAATTTCAACCAGATCTGATTCTTTGTAAGGCAAAGACAGTGTTCAGCTTCTTTCTGAGACATTTGAGTGCTTCCCTGGACTACAGATAGATAGAACGTTGTAGTTGTGTCTTCAAGCGTCATCCAACGGTTGTGGCATCAGTACAATAGTAACCAAGCCTTCAGATTCTTTGCAGCATCAATACATTCTTTCCAAAAGAGATTATCATACCAGAACAGCATCTTCAGATATGTGTCAAGCAATCATCCATGTGGTCCAACATCACCATGATATTTAAGATTTAACATGAAGTACCATATGTAGGCAAAAGATCTTAACCATAGTAACAACTTCTGCATGAACTAGACTTCCAATTTCATCCAACAGATAAACTCCAGCAAGCAGTAAACACAGCTCATTCAACGTCTAATCATCATAAACCATGTACCAAGTCATCATCATTTGAGCATGAGTATCACAATAACCAAAGAATAAACAGTCATATTGCCAACAATGCAATCATTAGTATTCAACCTGCTGCTCCCCCTAAACCAGTGCTCTTCCTTAACTTGTGCAATCTGAAACACCTTCAACAGCAAGTCATCAACAACAATCTCTGCATGCTCTGTCCTTGTCTCTGAATTATAAGACTTTCATCTCAGCAACGAATACTCAAGCAAACAAGACTCCTCCATAGTCTTCAACATAAGAAACCATGTATCATAACATCATTATTTAGAACTGATAAATTAAGCTGATACAGAGTCAAAACTTCAGTTATTATTAGTCAGACTGATGCTCCCCCTGGACCTCTGCTCCAGATCTTCAGCTATTAGATAAATTCTCTTGTCATCAATGCATACGCGGCTGTGTCAGCTAGAACTCGCGTGTATACACAACTTTGTTTCATAGAACCCGCGTATAGAAAGTGAAATATAGAAAATTTCACACTTTCATCTTCTCCTGCAAATTTACCTTCTGTTCCTGTCCTTTTCGACACCAGATGCTCTGTTAGAAATACATATAACCAGACTAATCAAATAAACCATGAGAGACATCATACATTTCTCCCCTTGTGACGATACATTACTAAATCTCATAATGTATCCCACATCATTCCTGCAGTCAATCAGAGAAGTAAGCTTCCAGAAGCGGATGACTGCAGTAGGGTCTGAATTCCCTACGTTTCTGATCGGTCCTCCTTCTTCTTCCAAATTTGCTTGAGCTTTCCAACTGTGTGCTGAAAATTGTCCACTTTCCCAGATCTGGTCATCCTGCATTCTTTTTCTACATGTCCATACTTGTTACAAGCATAACATCTCGTGTGGCCAGAGAAATAAACATAAGAATCATAATGAGTATTTCTATTCTTCCTCCTTTTACAATCAGCTGCTTTGTGTCCATATTTGTTACATGAAAAACAATATCCCTTGAAGAAACCAGAGTACCTTTCTATGTAGGAACTGTTTGTTTGAGGCTGAAATGATCTGCTCCTGCAATTTGCTGCAACATGTCCATAATTATGACATTTAAAACATTCAACGTTCTTGAATGAATTCCTTTGAGAATTCATGATTGTTGGTTGAGCTTTTATCTCTTTCAACACTTCAGGTTTTGCATTGACATCCTCTGAAGTTTTGGCACTTCCTTGTGAGCTAGATACTCCTTTAACAGTTTCATGGAAACCAAGACCATGTTTGATAGCAGGAGACCTTTGATTACTCAGAATATTGTCCAAAATGTTAGTACTATCATGAAACCTCAAAAGTTTAACCTTTTCTTCTAATTTACCTTTGAGAATATTTACCTCAACCTCCAAGGCTTGGCATTGCTTTGTCATGCTTTCTTCTTTTCTTCTTCCATCTTCAACTTGATCCTTCAGATTTAGGATCTCTTCTTTCAACCAATCTTCATTTCCTTCACATGTTTGTTGCAGCTCTTCATTCTTCTTATTTGATTTTTCCAGATCTTCTTTGAGAGAGATGATTTCTGCTTCAAGGCCTTCCTTTTCAAATGATTGTAGAGGTTCCTTATTTTTCTTACTTGATGCTTCTAAATCTTCTTGAAGACAAATGATTGCAGCTTCAAGTCCTTCATTCTTCTTGCTTGATTTTTCAAGATCTGCTTCTAGATCTTTAATTCGATTGGATGCATAAGTATGAAACCTTTGATACTTGTCCATCTGTTCATTCAGCATTTCTATTTGATATTTCATTTGTGAGATCATCTCTTTATAGATAGTTTCTTGCTTATTGTATGAACTTTGTAGTTCTTCTTCTTTAATCTTGAGAGCTTCTTCTAGATCCACAACTTTATTTTCACTATCTTTACTATTGTTTGCACAAAGAAGAGTATTACAAGTGGCCTTCTCCTTTTTCTTCTTTGCCATGAGTGCTTGTAGATCTTCGTCAGAATCCGTTTCATCTTCTTCAATTTTTGCTATACATGATTTCTGAGGTATCTCCTTTCCTCGAGTATCCTTCTTCTTTTGCTTCTTAGCCATGAGCACTTTTAGATCTTGGTCAGAATCTTCTTCATCTTCACTGGATACTTCATCATCATCTTCTTTTGCATAATAACTCTTTCTCTTTTCAAATTGTTTCCCTTTACCATGCTTTTCTCTATAAGGACATTTAGCAGCATAATGACCAACTTTTCCACACTCAAAATATTTGAAGGGAAGCTTACCTTTGAATCTTCCAGTGCCTAGTTGGAGCTTTCTCACGAAATTCGCTTCTTCTTCATCGGATATATAGCTGGATTCTTTGACAACTTCCTTTTCCTTTCCTTTTGTAGATGCTTTAAAAGCAGCTTCTCTTACTTGAGAAGGGCCTCCTTGTCTCATTTCAAAAGCAGTCAGAGTACCATGTAATTGAAAAATAGTAAGAGTTTGCAAATCTTGCCTTTCTTCAATTGCTGAAACTTTAGAGTCAAATTTTGAAGTCAATGATCTTAAGACCTTTTCCACCAGAGTAGTATCAGCTATGGTTTCACCCAAATTTCTCATTCGATTTACAATATCATCCAGACGAAGAAAGAAACTGGCAACACTCTCATCACTATGCATCTTCAAATTTTCATATTCAATTCTAAGAGTTTGGAGTTTTTCACTTTTTACCTTTGTGTATCCTTCATAGCTTAGAATGATTTTGTCCCATATGTCTTTTGCCGAATGTAGCTGCATCACTTTAGCAAATTCTGATTCAGACATGCTTCCCAATAAGACATTCACTGCTTTGGCATTGATTTCATACTTCTTTCTTTCAGCTGCATCAGTAGGAATACTTGCCGGGTATTGATAACCTTCTTCCACGATTGCCCATACATCCGCACCAAGACTTTGCAGATATGCTTTTGTTCGTACCTTCCAGAATATCAGATTGCTTCCATTGAATAGAGGTGGCTTTATAGACATTACTCCTTCTTGACTTCCCATTGCGACGGATCTCCTTTAAGCGATCAAGCTTCTGCACAAGGACCTGCTTTGAAACCAATTGTTGGGAAAAATACTGAGAGGGGGGGGGGGTGAATCAGTATTTACTGCATATTCAAATCTTTTTACTTTTTTCATTCCTTAAAATGCATACGCTACTTTCCTGAACCAGACTTGCGTATATACGCGGATACCCTTTACTAAACTCGCGTATACACAGATATCTATTTATGTCATTAATTCTTCACTCAAATCATTCCTTCATTTATTCATCAGATATTTAATAAGCAGTAAACATGTGCAGTAAGAACAGAATAAATCATGACACAAAGCATCACACATGAACACCAGGATTTTTAGGTGGAAACCCAAGTCGGGAGAAAACCACCGCTGCAGTTGCTCAGCCTTCAATATTTTATTATAGAGAAAACATCTTACAACATATGTGCTGGCGCAGACTTGACCAGCACGCAGGCACCCACCTGCGCTCGTTTACCAGCCTCTCCTGGAAGGGAGCCACGACCCCCTGACTCGTTTACCAGCCTCTCCTGGAAGGGAGCTACGACCCCCCGATCTCGTTTACCAGCCTCACCTGGAAGGGAGCTACAACCCCCTGACTGAAGGCTACAACCCTCAGCACCACCTTGGACCATGTTTCATCAATTTTCACACTGGATCCAACCACTTTAATAGAACACAACTTGCAGCCCACAATTCATCATATTTCCATACCGAACCCTTTCCATACTTTTAAGCACAAACATACATCATCTACAGATTCATATCAACACAGAGCAGATAGCAGAAACACAGCAGAACAGATCAGATAATTCATACCCCTTGCTTCAGCAAACCCTAGTTGGCATACGCGCTTTTACTTCACTGATGTCGCGTATATACGCGCTTACGTCCACACAAACCAGCGTATACCTCAGTGTATATTTTATTGCGCATACGCGCTTTCTCTTTGCTGAAGCTGCGTATATACGCGCTTCCTCCGCGACGAAGTAGCGTATAGATCTTCAATCATTACAGAGAAGCATACTTCATCAGATCAGATATTCAGTTCAGATCTACCCTTTTGCTTTAGACAGATGTTCGCCTAGATGCTCGCCTCATCACAGATCTAAGTCTTCCATAATCAGATATAGCAAATATAAGAGCAATTCAGATCTAGATCCCCTTCTTCATCATTGGTGCTTCATACATTCAGATTTATCATTCAAGTGTAACCCTTTCCATTCAGATATTCTTCAGAGAGAAGTATTCATTCAAGCTCAGACATCTTGCCCCACACTCATGATTTTCACAATGAAATTCTTCTCCTTATATATGTTTATCCTTTTTCAATACCATGAGCCCCTTTTTCAATACCATGGGCCAAAACAATACCATGAGCCCAAAACAACCTGGACGGGGTCAATTAGGCGGATCATTACCCAATACCATGGGTCAATTTACCCTTGGTTTTGCACTTTTTGAGCGCTTTAGCCCATACGCGACTTGGCACGTTCTTTTCCGCGTGCATACGCGACTTCCCCTAGGCCAATCCGTGTATACCAAGAGACATACTCTTTTTCATCATACTTTGAGTACATTCTGAAATCCTTTCTTCATAGCCTTCTGTACACACTGTAGAAACATCATATTTTCTTCATCAGGAACACATTCTCTTAAGCACAACTTCATCAAGTAAGTTGTCACCATCTTCATCAAGTGGGTTGCCTTTCAAGGACAACACTCAACAACATATCATATCAGATTTACATCATTTACAAAGTCCATCAAGTCAAGAATAACTTCATCAGGTGGATTGCCATCAAGGACAACACATGTCAACAGTCGCATGTCTTCATCTCCATTCCGTGGGTTGCCATCAAGGACAACACTCTGCATCATATTTCCAACACAATTGTGATAACATTTGCTGTATGCAGAAGCTAATAAAAAATGATCGAAAATGACATTTTTGCTCTGTTTTTTTGAAGATTTAAGGAAAATTACACCAAGTAGCTTCCAACCTCATATTACCATCATGTCAAACTCATCTCAGGATATTGTCCAAGTAAGAGCCACTTAAGCAAGCAATCTAGTATACATGACTCCAATTTCAATTAGCAGCAATGACAGTTCTAAGTATGGTGCAAACATTGCTCCAGATGCTCAATGGGGCATGTTTGATGACAATAATTTGGGGAGTGAGAGAGGGAGATGGTAGGAGAAAAAAATCAAGGAATCCACGGGAAATTGAAAAATATATAACTAATAAGGTGGAAGACATTTGTAACCTAAGAGAGAAACATGTTAGGAAATGGGTGAAGTTGGTATTACACACCCAATTGGACAACCCCAAGGAGAAAACATTTCTCCCACTTTATTTGTTGGCATAACCTAGTAAGTATTATTCACCAGCATGTATTTTGTAAAGGCCTTGTCCTAGTTCCCATTCAACTCCATCCACCAGGTTTTAGAGGATTCCAAGCCTTATTTCATGAAAAGTAAGTTGGGGATTATCACATTGACATACATGATGACGTGTCTATGAAGATTAACTACCTTGAACTATTTTTTTGCGTAGGGAAAGAGACACATTCCCATGTCTGAGCATGAAAATGTTATTTGATTTTGTTAATGCCTCTAGTGTTTACTTCTACAAGTTCTATAGGCAGAGTCTGTAAAGGGCCAGGTAGCCTCTGGATCTCATCTTTTATAAAAGGTGACATATCTCGTAAATGCCCCTACAGTCAATCTTTGGAATGGATCTAAATAGAAGTTCTTCATTTTAATATCCATAAAACACAACAACTTTAAGGTAAACTATGTACATGTGTCATTTCTCCCACAAACTAAAGTGTATAAGTGGTAAATTTTATACCAAGTGTGCTCCCACCATATAAAGTGCAATTTGGTGAACTTATCATTTTTATAATTTCTTTTTCTATTAAATTTAGTTTCACACATGATCAATTATTGCTTTGAAAGTTGTGTTCTACATAATTTGTGTACACTAAATTACAAAATGATTTTTTGAAATCTATTTTGTATAAATGTCGACCAATAGATATATATCATGGAGGATGAACGACGAAGAACGGCCGAATCCCATATGGAGGTTCAGGGATCGGGGTATGTTCATGGTATTTAAATACAATCTTAAATCTCCATACATGTGTGTACATATGGAATTGATTTTTTTATTAACTTTGTGAGTTAAATTATTTGTTAATAAGTTTCATATTTTAATTTTTAGAAGGTAAGAGGAGAAGGGTTTCAACTCCATCTATGGAGCGTGGCCAAGGTTCAACCAGTCGAGGTATGAGTGGTAGCAGGTTGCGGGAAGGGGGTGATATTTATTCCCCCGAAGGCCAATCAACCGCTACTGGTTCTCAACAGGGTCATTGTGGGTCTGGTTCTCAGCAGCGTCATTCTGGGGCTAGTTCTCAGTAGGGTCATGCTGGAGAAGATGTTAACCAACAACATCATGGTTGCCATCAATTTCAATATTTTTTCATTAAATTTGTACAAATTTTTTTACACGTTTTTTTTCTAATATACGAAATTTTATATATATTGATGCAGAGGCTGAAAATGTTCGAGCCAGTGGTCAAAATAGACGCAAGGCAGCGCGGTACATTCAAGAATAAGGGTCAACCCAACACAATTTATCTGGCTAAGATTACTGATATACCATGGGAAACCAACATGGCGGAATGCACCTTACAAAGGTGTGAAAGCCTTCATGCAAAATTGCAAAGAGATCTCGTGGCTTTGTCTCTACCTTCTGAGAGTCGACAAAGCCTTGAAATAGTTTCACATTCATTGGGTGAAATGGTAAATGTGTACAGAAATCTTGGGCCAACGACTGATTCATTTGTAGAACTGATGAGAAAGAGAAAAGAAACAATGATGGGTCCCAATAAATGGTAGGACATAAAACAAAAAGTTACAAGAGCAGAGGCCAAGTCATTATTTAATTATAAGGAAGGGCCAAAAAGAAAAATGTTGAAGGTGCAGTATTTCAAGCACCCAGACAAAGCTAGTTATTTGTATGATCGACATCTTGTAGCCTTTGGAAGGCTTCCATGGAACGACGAGGTTCCTATTTATTTTGCACAAATGTTTTATGCAGAATTTCTTTTGGGTATGAAATCCAACTACAATGACCTTCCTTCAGAATTTTTTGGCCCGGGGAAAGGTCGATTATATAACCGTAAGGGCGCTAAGCGAGATGTGGAGTTGCCTCGCCGTGAGCCGCCATTGGTGAGTCAACCGTTTCGAGTTGAAACTCTGCGATCAGAGATGGATGCGACTTCTCAAATAAGTCGAGAAGCAAGGGATGTTATGATCAACAATGTTCATATCGGATTGAGTGGAGTCGATCTTTGTTTAAATCGACAAAGAGCACGTGAAAATGCACGTGCAATTTTTGTTTATCGTACAGATGAGGAGATTTACAACATGAATGTTGAAGATCTCCGAACATATGCAATAAATTGTCGCAATGGTCTCTAAGACCTAATTTTTCATGAGGAAGAGGGCACTGGAACGGTATGTGTTAGTGACTTTAGGGTTTGAAATTATTTTTACATATACATGTGTACAATTTGTAATAAATACATGTGTATGTACATGTATACATTTATTTGTATGTGTACATTAATCTAACAAAAATGTATGATTATATGTTAAAACACCATTTTCAGTTCTCAGGCATGATGCGTGATCAAAATGTTAATATTACGTTCAGGACCTTTGGTTTAAACGATGCAGATGGGTCTAACCATCATGATATGTTGGCACATGTTAGTGTTTTTTAAGTGACTCTAAAATAAATAATTGTTGCCACACATGTACATGTATGTATATATATAATTTGATAAAATGTTTTAACAGGTACCGATTCCGTCTGATGTTTTTGGGATGGCGGTACCTTCTTCTTCCTTAGGAGATGTACCTTCTACTTCATTGGGAGATGGGCCACAAGTATGGACAATTTTTCACAAGTTTAAAATTTATGTTTAAAATTTATATATATATATATATATATATATATATATATATATATATATATATATATATATATATATATATATATATATTCTACCTCAAAAAGTTCCATTAAAAATTGAGATATATATATATATATAGAGAGAGAGAGAGAGAGAGAGATCTATATTTTGAGTTATTTAAATTTTTTTGAATTTAGGTTCCTATAGAAGATTTCTTTAATCTGGGGACTCTAGCGATAGAGATAGGAACATCCACAACATTTGAACAAGTTGTCTTTAGTTCCTTTTTTTAATATTATTGAAAATAAGTTTATATATGTACACGTGCATTTTCATTTGAAAGTTTTTAATATATATATATATATATAACTGTACATGTATATTGTACAGTTTACCACTGCAGATGTTCCTATGGGAGAACCTGTTCATCAAATGGAGAGGGAACCTTATGAGGTATTGCATGATTTTTTTTGTTATATTTTGTTTTTTACATGAAGTTCTAGATATATATATTCTCATTCATTTTTAAAACTTCAAATTTTAATGTTCAAGTACATGTGCATTGTGTATGTAGGTTTCCTATTCACAGGATAGGGCGCGGACTGAGACCCAGACGCTAGATCCTCCATTTAATGGACATGATTTACAGTAGATTTGATTTCAAAATTTAGATGGTTTTAAAATTTGTTAAACTTGATACAGTTTGATACTTGTGAGATTTACAATTTTTGGACATATTTTATTACATTGGTATTATATAATTTGTTTTATTTAATTTTTGGATGGTTTTAGTACTTTTGGCATGTGAATGTGAAGTAATGTTCTCATCTGAACTACATTTAGCATGTGATATTTAATGTTAAATGTTTTTTTTGGATAGTTGAATTATAATTGGCATGGCATGTGAAGTTTTTAAAACTCAAGTTTTGGATGGTTTCAATCTACAACTTAAAGTTTTGGATGGTTTCAACCTACATTTGCACATATGGTAAATTGAAATGTTACTTGTAACAAGACAATACCCGTTGATTTCATTGTATATGTTGATTTATGATTTGATAGAATTGCATGTATGATGGTACATTACTTGTAAAGTCATTGGATTAATAGTGTTCATTGATTTCAGTGTAAGCGCAAAAAATTATTGACAATGTAGAACGATTTTTGTGTTATAATAATTATTTACCTAATAATATTGGAGAGCAAGAGAGACAAGGTATGGTGTTTACTACAAGAGTTCGAGCTAAATATTTAAATGGTTTATGGTTTATGATTTTTACTTTCTTTTTAATATAATCGATACGGAAAGATGACAAAACTAATAAGGGTGACAGTAAGAATAGAAGAAGAAAATAGTTTAAGATTGATCACAATAAATGCTATTTGTAATTGATTACATTTTAATTATTCACATTCTATCATTCAATATTATTACTTTGTCACTTTGCATTCAAAAATTTTATTTGATCATTTTCCATTATTAAAGTTATTATACAATATTTATCATCTCAACAAATTGAGGTAACTATGAAAATTTAAAATTAAAATGAATTGATAAATCTCAGAGATATTTAGCATATTTAAAATGGTTATATTAATGTTAGATGTATTTACCTATTATTGATAAAATTAATCATATGTTCCTCATATTATCGATAGTTTCTCCTTGGTTGCACATGATTGAAACCAACCTAGATCCATCTTAACTACGGATCTATCAAGCGCCGAGAGGGATCAAATCTCTCGAGGTGCAAACCTTTCCTCAAGTTTTGCACTCAAAAAAGAGGTTTGCACCTCTAGATATTTGATCCCTCTCGGCACTTGATAGATCCATAGTTATGATGGATCTAGGAAAATAAATTTATAAAAATAAGTAAGGGAAAAGCAGCATAGGGAACAATTAGGAGTAGATTTAGGGCATAGGGAACAATTAGGAGTAAATTTAGGAACATGTGATAGTTGGGTGAGATAAAATCATATTTTAATAAAATAATGGGAATTTGTAGGAGAGACAAATAGTAGATATGACATGTATTTTGGTGAATAATAAAATATATGGAATTAAACAATTAATTATTTTTGTTAATTAATTAATTAATTAATCAAGATTCACACATAATCCTCACCTAAAAGACTAAATTAAACACATTATTATTAAGTGGATGAGGAGCTTTCTAGGTTTTGAGCTCCCCATTGTTAGATGAGTGTCGTAATGGCATTCCATGTATTTTTGTGAGAACTTATGATATTGTGATATTCTAATTACGAAATAGTGATCTTGAGTACATGCTGGATAATGTAGTAGATATGAACTTTTTGATAAGGGGAGATTAGGGATCTGACCAAATTCCTATCAGTGAAAAAAAATTTCTTCACCTTCCTATAACTCCATTGTAGCTTTGGGGGCAAAGGTAAGAAGAGTACCTTGGAATTTCTTGGGTGGAAAACAAAGTAGGTCACCAACTTTGGTCTAGTGCATTGGAATTCATTAAATAATTGGTCATTGGAGCTGCTTCAAGCTAGGAGTGAGCATCGTCACCAACCTACATTGAATATTTTACATTCCCTAGGGTGAATGATACTTTAAATTGATTAACAATCTACGACTTTCAAATTTTTCCGAATGCCAAATGATCTTACAAAGCTAGTATTTATAATATCCTAGTAGGTCATTCGGTGACAACTTTTATCGGAAAGTTGAAACAAAGAGAATCTATCCTTGGCTAGGACATCATGTAAGATGCCTGCCATAAACAGTAAAATTGTACTTAAAAGCTAAGATTCGGGCAAGTGGGGACAACCACTTGTTATCTCGTCCCTTGGAGGCTAGGCCATATGGGGACCGAATCTGACCTTACAAAATAAAGTGAAATAATTTGTACCATACGGTCAGAAAACATATACAAGAACAATTAATTTCATTCTAGAATATATATATATATATATATCCAATACATATAACATTTTTCATCAATGCACATGTATAGAAAAACTACTTTCAGTTGATACTAGAGCACGTGCTTGTACCCAAACAATTTGTAACATTTGAAAACCACAAATAACATAAGCAACTCAATTTTTAGTTGAGTACTGGAAGTTCTAAAACATATTTAATCCAAAGATAATAAATTGTTTGACACTTCACTCAAAAAAATTCTAATGGAATTCCATCTTCAATAATATGTTCATGATCAGATTTTGACATTTTCCATTTCTTAATTTTCGATTTTTTCTTTGATTGAACTTCTATCAACTTTATGCGTGCTGCACACACCAAGTGACTATATTGACAACTTATGGAATCAGGTTCATAGTCTTCAAAGTAAACAAAGTCCCCACTTTGATGAGTTTGTCTGAAAAAATAACCTTTCAGTATAATAGACCCTCTGTCATACTGAAATCCGTGATGATTATAGTCTTGTAATAATTTCATTTTTCGTTCAGTGCAACGCATCAAATAATACTTCACATTTTCATCGTTGTCAATAGGTGCAATTACAACAAAAACATCTCCTGCACAATAAATTAAATTTAACATTTAATTATGCATATTTAAATTTATTTCTAGATCTTTAAATCATTAGAAGGTAATTCAAATGTTACCTTCTCTAACAAGATCAGAAACTCGATCACCATTGGATGATATTGTAGTTTCCTTTGATTGCATTTCTTCACATTGCAACAAACATTTTTCCCTTTATATTTAGCTCTGTATGTTTCCAATCGTTCACATACATTTTGTTTTCACAAACGTCATTGGATTTTGTGTTGTCTATGCAAACATCACAAAAACAAGAATATTTTCTTTTATCCAATGCAAACACATTTCTGGACAAATTTGTTTGAATTGAATGCAATTTTCGAGTCCCTTTTATTGTTTCAACGTCATTGCCAATTGATCTATCTACGTCTTCGATTCCAATATGCCAGAAAAACCTTTATATGGAAAATTAGAAAAAGAATTTGTAAATATGATATCAAAATACAATTAAAAATAATCATTGCATGATAAATGTACAATGTTTAAAATTAGATTTCCAATATAAATTAAATTGAATGTACCTTCGCACTTCTCTTGATGGGTTTTTCTCATGGCTTAGAGCAGCGATGCACCATTGAAAAACTTCTTCAGCGTTCACAAGTCGGCGTGCAGAGTGGTTCATTTAATATCTTCGAAGTACTCATTTTATGCATGCTCTTGCACCGTCATGTTCTCCTTTTCCATGGCTAGTCCCAAAGAAATTCCAACAGTGTTTAATGCAGGTTTTCTTATGAAGACAACAAAACCAAAATAATGATCGTGCAAATTTGAATTGATCTGCTCATCCGTCTGACCATATCCAATGCTCATTGAATTTTATTCCATGATTTTTCAATGAATCATAAATTCTTCCAAAACAATGTTGTACAAAACATGTATCATGTGTACGATCGTCACTGATATAAAAGTGATATTCTTTAATTATATGTCGATTTTCACTTGTGCTTTCTATATGATCGACATTTTGTTCAGCATGTATATATAGAATATGGACGAGCATGGAGACTTGGTCAAAATGATAGTATTCACTCTAAATTTCTTTTTGTGGAATAAATGTGTAGTTTTCTGCAAAATCAATCACTGACAAAATGGTCCATGGTGGAACAAATTCACGAGATTTTTTTAATTTCAAGTCTTGCCATCGATCTCTATGGGAATTCTTGGTGTATTTGTAAATTTCTGCCTCAAACTTTCTCAAAAAGTCTATCAGAAAAATTTCGTCTTCTCGTAATTCGATTCTTTTAACACTATTTGCACCTTGAATCAATGTACCGATATATTCATATCTCTTCCATTTCACTTTCATGTTGGACAATGATTGATCATTTATATCAATACGATATTTGTTTTGAAATTTAGTCAAATTTCCACAATCATCGCATTTTTTACCACCAACACATTTCTTTATGTAAAATATTTCATCGCTTTCTCTTTCACATAGAATTTGAGATATTAATTCACGGATAGTGGAAGGAGGAGGTGAATCCTTCCATAATGTTCTACTGAAATCAAGGAATGTGTCATAATATAACTCAAATTCCACATGATAACGGCAACAACAAGTGTTGCGTACAGTGATAGGTTTTACATACCATGGTTTTTGTTGAACAAAAGCACTGAGTGAAAAATGAATTTGATGATTCTTTTCTTTGAACTTGTTGAATAACTTTATCTGAGTGGTTTCCAAGAGATGTTTTTCATGTTCTTCATACTAATTTCGTGCTATTCTTCTTCGCATCACATGTCTTGCAATTGGTGAAACACGCGAATTGTTCTTCCAATATTCATATATTATTTTTTTAACATTTTATCCTAGTCTATCTTTGTATGGTTGCGTACAAATAGCTCTCCAACAAGCGAGTTCATCATTTACATCTATTTGCAGTCGAAATTTTCGATGTTTGTGCAGAGTTTTTCGCGAGGTTCCTAGTGCTCGTGCCATAGATGTTATCAAACGATTCTCTTGAGTACTTGGTGAAACCATTGCCATCTGTAATCCTCTACGTATATTTGAAACATATTTATCTCTAGATCTCTTAATTGACTTTATAGCACTACTCATATTTTTTATCACCTCTTCCTTCATTTTTTTATCTTTGGTTGATTTTCGAATACCCAATAGTGTCTTCACTTCTTTTAATTTCCTTGATGATAGGAGACCTTTCAACATTTGAGCCTGAACTGTCACTCGCTCATTTAAGAAATTCTTTTCAAAAATGCAGTTGACACGATATCGTATAACATGGTCAGGTTTTTTATCTCCATATGTGTGAGTGTCAACATTTTCTAATATCTCATGATCGATAGTGATTTCATCTGTACATATTCGAAAAAATAGTACATATTGAATAAATCACTAAATTAATAAATATGTCAATAAATATTAAGAAAATTTTAAATACATCAATAGATCATAATATTTACATTTACACACCCGCTTCAATTTCTGCTTGAGGTTGATTTTCTTCTTCAATATTTTGAGGAGTAGCTCTGTCTGTTTACATTAAACAAAATATTTTTCAAACTAGTTCATCAAATAAAAATTAAGCTTCACATTTTACATTAGGAAAATTTTAAATATATCAATAAATCATAATATTTACATTTACATACCTGCTTCAATTTCTGCTTGAGGTTGATTTTCTTCTTCAATATTCTGAGGAATATCTCTGTCTGTTTACATTAAACAAAATATTTTTCAAACTAGTTCATCAAATAAAAATTAAGCTTCACATTTTACATTAGGAAAATTTTAAATATATATCAATAGATCATAATATTTACATTTACATACCTGATTCAATTTTTGCTTGAGGTTGATTTTCCTCTTCAATATTTGAGAGGGCTTCTAACTTTCTTTTGCGAGATTGTCTCGTCTCTTCTCTACATGCTTCAAGGTCTCTTTTTCAATCATATTTTCTCGCACAAGTTCTTCGATTTCCCATGATAATAGGGTATGAAGTTCAGAAAATTTCCTTCAAAAAATTAGACAATAACTCAATTAAAAAAAATATCACAAAAGATTTAATTTAAAAAAATTCAGTGTAAATTTTTTGTAAAAAATACATATTCCAATCCAAAACACACGAGAGAAAAATGTCTTATAAAAATGAAATGAAGCTCAAAAGATTTACTTCAACTCAAAACACGTACATACCTCCAAGAAATGTCTTTTGAATGTACGTCCAAGAATTTTTTTACAATTTTTTCCAAAATCACGCCGCCTCTAAGAAATGTCCTCCAAAAAAATTCTTTAAACCCAAAATTGTAAAATCAACCAAGAAATGCTCTTAAATCCAAATTTTGAAGAAAAGTTTTTGAACCCAAACCAAGATCTTTGTAAAATGAGAAGAAGTGTGCGAAATGTGCGAAAATTGTGAATCATTTCGTGGCAATTTATATTGACGCGAAATGTGTTTTAGTAGCGGGCTCCGCAAAACTTTCCGGCCGATGGAGAGTTATACAAGAGTTCAGCCGAACTGTTGATCAAAAGTTCAGCTGAACTCCTAAGACGTTAGATTTAACGAGCCTTTGGTGGAAAACATAGTTCGGCCGAACTAACACGTCACCAATTACGCAAAAACCAGGCTCTGAATACGGTTCTGCAACTTTGGACTGATTAAACTCCATGAAAGGTTGTTAATTAACTGTCGGAACCAAGACAAGCATTTTCAGAATTGAATCTACTTTCAGGAAATATAAATTTTATGGAATTTCGTAAATGTTTATTAATTTTAATTATTTTTCTAATAAAATGAGTGCAAACAATTTTTGAGGGTCATCGTGATTCAGTGAAATCAATATTTTGTGTCTCCCAAAATACATTGTAAAAAAAATTGAAAAAATTATGGGGCATTACATTGGTCCGTTGACTCTAATGGGTAGCTTTTACATTTTTAGATTATAACTTATATGTTAAGAAATTCGTTGCCACGCGAAACATATCAAAAATACGCAGTTTTTCGTATTGGACCAGTTCAAAAAATTCTAGTAATTATGATATGCATCCATTGGCTTTGTAAATATGACGAAACCAAAGTAGACTCTGTCTAGATTGTTGTAACACATTTTTTTTTCTCAAAAACACAAATTTTCAATGAATACAACATTGCGTCATAACATGACTTCTTATGAATCCTTTGATTGTTAAGAAACACACACTCAAAGAAACGCTAAGTTGACATATCAAATCTGCATAAAAAATTTCAAAAAATAAGTAATAGAAAGCTAACAAAATTTCTCACAACTTTTATTTTTATCGCAAAATGAAATTCTACACAGAAAAATTGTTATAGTTTGCAGAAAGTTGAAGAACTGAAAAAAATGAATTTTTTTTCTCAAAAAAGGGCACAAAGTGTAACCTAGCTTCACATTTTCACTAATTTTTTTTTTTATTGAGTGTGAGTGTATGTGAAAAGTGGTATCAAAGCAGTGTTCATATGCTGAGACCCTAAGGGTCAACTAACGATGAAGTTGTGTGTAAATGATGCACAGAGAGAAAGAGAAAATAATTTATCCATCTAGCAGAAAACACTATGTGAAGAGGAACCCCGATGAAGCCCCCTCAAGACACAGAGGAACCCCAAGTACAACCAGTGATGAACCTAGAGATGTGGGTCCAAATAAGTGTTGAACAACAGTAGAAAACTAGTAGGCTGTTAGAAGAGCAACATCACCAAACTAATTTCCTGTTAAATACTATTCAACAGCTGCAGGAGGAGATGGTGCACGTTTGAAAAGATAATGAGCGATTACTGCAAGGCCAAGAAAATATTTTAAAAAGTCTGTTAGATAAACAAAACCAGGAGGTGGAACATCCTGACACTGATAGAGGTGTGCAGGAAGAAAATGAGCAGCAAACAGGAAATAACACTACAGAAAGGGTGGAAAGGAGCCCCTCTCAGTGAAGTAAGAATAAAAATTTTAACGAGGCAGAATCTGGTAACTTGTCTGATCTTCAAGAAGTCAAGAGACAAAAAGTATAACTTCAAGGATAATTTCATAAAATAAAACCATCAAAATTTGATGGTGAGTTTGAGGAGGTGGCAGAGGCATAGTTAATAAATATGAATAAGTATTTTCAGGTGTATGAATATAACAACGACCTAAAGGCTAGGTTAGCAGTATACCAGCTAAGAGAGAAAGCCACTCTATGGTGGGAGGAGGTGAATAATGTACGTAGTATTGAAGAACAAGACATCACCTGGGAATCATTCTAGCAATACTTCAAGGACAAGTACCTAACTGAAATATTTTATAATGAAAGAGCTAAATAATTTCATGATCTAAAGCTGGGACAGATGACCATGGATGATTATATTACTAATTTTTCCTCCCTATTACGCTATGTTCCATATCTTCGAGAGGAGAAGACTAAGGTGCAGAGATTTCTGAGCAGTTTTCCAACACACATGAAAGAAAGAATAGAATTTGTAAATCCTCAAACTATGGATGAAGCCATTCATAAAGCTAGAATGTGCTATCAATAGTCCAAGGTGAAAGGAGAAGTTGGCAAGACTTGGCAGCCAAAGAAAGGACAAAAAAGTAATTCGAATTTCAAGGGTGCCAAAAGTGGCAACTTTAAGAATTCTGTACATAATCCTGGCAGCAAAAAATTTGGCAAAAATCATCAGAGGACTAGATGGCCAACAGACGAAAATCCTACAGAAGCATCAAGCAAGCCTGATCAAGGGCAAGTGACAAAACCACCTTTACAATGTTGGATTTGTAGTGAAGCGCATTACTACAAAAACTACCCATAGCGAGCAAGAAATGATGTTGTAGAAAACTTGCAAGAAGCTTCGACTGTGGGTGATGTAGCAAGAAACAATCCCTGTATTAATGTGGAATTGGAGGATCGGCAAGCAGATTATCAACCCACGATGATTGAGCTGGAAGGTAAAATACTAACGCAGTCTGTTTCTATTATGGTATATCCTGGCGCAAGTCTAAGCTATATTAGTCCCGGAATGGTAGAGTTGTGTAAATTGAAAGAACAGAGATTTAAAAGTCCCTCGCTAGTGCAGCTAGCCATAGGGTCAAAGCGTAAAGTGACTGCTAAAATTATGGACTGTAAATTAGAAATTTCGAATTAGCAGTTACAAGTAGATCTGAATATTCTACCATTAGGATCCTACAATGTGTTGTTAGGAATGAATTGGATAGAAAAGCATTGGACCCTAGTAGACTGTAAGGAAAAAGTTATTTATTAAAGAATGCATGAAGGAACCCGAAAGGAAATTCAAGGAATCAGAAAACCATTACAGCTATGCCCAATAACAACATCCCAAATGAATAAATGTATAAGGAAGGGATGCCATTTATATGCGATTCAGGTGGGGTATGCAGATTCTAAGGAGAAATTTCCAGTGATAGACAATATTTCGGTGGTGCAGGAATTCCTGGATGTTTTTCCAGAAAACATACCTTGATTACCACGAAAAAGAGACATTGATTTTACTATAGAATTAATTCCTGGAGCTTCTCCTGTGTCAAGGGCTCCTTATAGAATGACTGTGCCAGAATTAACAGAGCTGAAGATGCAGTTACAGGAACTGCTGGATAAAGTTTATATTCGCCCAAGTGTGTCGCCTTGGGGAGCACCCATTTTGTTCATGAAAAAGAAAGATGGGACCATGTTGATGTGCATGGATTACAGGCAGCTCAACAAGTTAAAAATCAAGAATAAGTACCATTTACCAAGAATTGATGATTTATTCGATCAAGTGAAAGGGGCCATGGTGTTTTCCAAGATAGATTTGAGATTGGGCTATCACCATATTCGAATTAAGGAATAAGACATTTTCAAAATAACATTTCGTACAAGGTATGGTCACAACGAATTTGTGGTGTTACCCTTTGGATTAAAAAACGCACCAGCAACCTTTATGAGGTTAATGCAAGGGGTCTTCCATCATTTTCTAGATAAATTTGTGCTTATCTTTATAGATTATATCTTGATCTATTCCAACAACTAGGAAGAGCATAAAGAACATTTGAGGATTGTGTTAGAATTGCTAAGAAAACATCGGCTGTATGCAAAGTTCAGTAACTGTGATTTCTTTAAATCAGAAATCCAATATTTGGGACACATTATTTCCGCTGAGGGAACTGTTGTTGATCCTAAAAATATCAAAAAAATTATGGAATGGTGAGTACCCCAGAATGTGGCACATATTAGATTCTTTATGGGGCTAGCTGGATACTATCGAAGATTCATTAAAGGTTTTTCCAGAATTGATTTCCCTATTACTTCCTTGTAGAAGAAAGGAAAAGTTTTCAAATGGACCATGGAATGCCAAATGAGTTTTTAAAGGCTAAAATAGCTATTTACTATAGATCTTGTGTTAAGGGTAGTTGACCCCAACAAAGAATTTGAAGTATGTACGGACGCAAGTAAAGAAGGTGCTGGGGCAGTCATATCTCAGGAAGGCAAAGTAGTAGCTTATCAATCTAGAAAGTTGAAGGATCATGAGCAAAGATACTCTGTATATGATTTGGAATTGAAAGCAGTAGTTCATGTATGGAGACACTACTTGCTAGGAAAAAAGTTTGTATTGAAAACATATCATAGCAGCTTTATGAGTTATTTCAAGCAAACAAATTTTAACTCGAGACAGGTAATATGGAATGCTTTCCAAAGTGAGTTTGACATGGATATTCAACATGTAAAAGGAAAATAAAATCGAGTAGATGATGCGTTAAGTAGAAAATTAAATGGTATATATGAGCTATATTACAATCAGCTGGAAAATAGATTTTCAGAGCAAGTAAAGAAAGAAGCACAAAAAGATCTTGAGTACCAATTTTTGTGGCATCAAATGGAAGAAAGCAAAAAGCATGGAGGCACATTTGAGTATGGGATAAATGAAGATCAAATGTTAACCTTCAATGGTAAGGTATATGTGCCTAACTGATTGGACCTGAAAGAGCTGACAATGAATCAATATCATCGCAACAATTATGCAGGTCATCCAGGGTACCAGAAGATGTTGACTGCAATTAGAAAGGTATTTTTCTAGCCTGGTATGCGAAAGAACATTGTTGAATATCTAAGTAAGTGTTTGGAATGTCAACAAGTGAAGGTAGAGCACCAACATCCTGTAGGATTATTGCAGCCCATAGCTATACCTGAATGGAAGTGAGAGGTCATATCTCTAGACTTCACCACAGGCTTACCAAGGACGAAAAGACAAAATGATTCTATAATGGTTGTGGTGGATATATTGAGTAAATTTGCACATTTTATACCCGTATAGTCTACTTACAAGACTGTAAAAATAGTTGACATTTTCATGACGGAAATTTTTAGATTGCATGGAATTCCAAATACTGTCATTTCAGATCGAGATGTTAAGTTTACTTCTACTTTTTGGAAAACCTTGTTTTCAGGATTGGGTATGTAGATAAACTTCGACACTGCTTATCACCCCCAGATCGATGGTCAAACAGAGCAAGTGAACCAAGTTCTAGAAGACACGCTACGCATGTATGTGATGAAGCAGCTGACTAAGTGGGAAGATTACCTGCACCTTGTTGCATTTGCTTATAACAACGGTTATCAGGAATCTCTTAAAATGAGTCCCTTCGAGGCCTTGTATGGAAGACAGTGGCGCACGCCCATAAATTGGAGCAGCCCGGAGACAAAGCTAATGTTGGGACCTGAAATGCTTGTAGAAATGGAAGTAAAGGTGAGGAAAATAAGACAAAATTTAAAGGCTGCACAAGATTGACAGAAGATATATGCAGATAAGAAAAGGTCTTATCGTGATTTTGCAATAGGAGATCATGTGTATGTAGGGATCAAGCCAAAAAGGAGTACCTTACACTAGGCCTCTTGTGTTAAATTGGCTCCCATATTTTTTGGACCCTTCGAGATTTTGGAGAGGGTAGGACCTGTAGCCTATCGGCTAGCATTACCCACAGGGGCTTCACTTAATGAACTTGTGACATATCGCGTGTGTTCATGGCATATTAAACAATATCCCTAATTTGACTACATATTGAAAAATACCTCTAAAAATCACATTATTTAACCCCTTACTAATATTAACCCAATGCACCTTCCCAATTTAAAAAACCCTACCTTCACTAGATATTGTAGGTATCCATTTTTTCATTAACATTTTTTATGCCCCTTTATATTTTTTCATTAACTTTGAGCTCCATTTTTTGTACCTGCCAATATAAAAACCCTTTACCCCCTATATATCCCTCAATATATTATGTCATTTTTTTCTCAATATATATCCCCCAATATGAACCCACGTGGTATGGTATTGCTTCCCTTAGTGAAGCCCCTATGGCATTACCCAGTCATATCTGAGTACACAATGCATTTCATGTGTCTCTGTTGAAGCGTTATGTACATTATTCGAAGCACGTAATTCATTGCCAACATATAGAGGTAGGATAGTAATGAAATCATAACTTGTAATGTGATTTATTTTGCAAGAAATTGACCTAAAAATTGCTATTGTTTGAGGTAGAACCATACGGAGAATTCCTGGTCGAGCCGCAATGCATACTTGACCAAAGGGAAATCATGCTCCGAAAGCGAGCTATAACTTAGGTGAAAGTGCAATGGAAGAACTTCAGCCCAGATGAAGCTACTTGGGAGGACGAAGGTTTCATATGGAAGGCTTACGCAGAACTCTTTTCATAGTCAAAGTGAAACATCGTGGATGGTGTTACTTCCAGGGGGGGAATTTGTGACAGCTACATTATTGCTAACTAGCTAAATTACTAGTTAAGTAATTTTATTTTTGTTGTTAAATGAAAAACTGAGACAATTAATGTTACTTTAATAAAAACAACTATTATGAAAAATAACTGGATAAGAAAATTTAAAAGCTGATGGTAAATTTTTCCAAGAACTGAAAAGAGGTTGGGGAATAGTTAGAAACAGTTACCTACTCCTCTAGGATAAAAGACTGATTCCAGAGAGGGTTAGGGGTTCTGTGAATGGAAAAAAGGAAAGAGTGAAAAATTCTTGAGCTGGTATTAACCAGTGGAATTACACTCAGAAATTTCCTGAAACTTCTGGTTCTGACTGGATTGGGTGTCCTGAAGTCATAGCAAAAATATTATTTCCACTATTAACCCAAACCATTCAGTTTGGAGCACGGGGGAAAGAATGACGTAATAGACCTACTTGATGGTTGGGAGGACCACAGCTGAATAATTGACATTTAGATAAGTATACATGCAGAACTAAACCTGATATTTTCATGTGATTCTTATTTGTTAGAAATATTTTATCAGAATGGTAGGTACAGTAATGTATAAACCACTGTATTTTCAATTTTTTATACACTAGTAACAATATTCTTCACTATTAGTAGACGAATTACATTCAAAGTTATATTAATGTGATGTTTCTTTACTAAAAAGCTCTGCTATAAAATAATGTAGGAATTCTAGAAAACATTAGCAGTATTTCATGAAATAGGAATTAAATATCAGAAAATAGAAAAGTGAAGCTAAGCATAGATTTTCAGATTATATGTACTTTTCAAAGTAATTCGACCTACCAAGAAGAATCAATTCAATCTTAAGAAAAACAGAGTACTATATATTGCGGAAAGAAAACATTTACTGTTCAAACCCTTATCATTTTATAGATAACTTACCCTATGTCAATAACTCCTGCTAATGAATGAGAAAGATAAAATATTAATGTTTACAATTATTTCAAAGCTGCAAGACTATTATAGTTAACTATATAATGGTAGAAACCAGCAATAACAGTGGAAGATTGTGAGGTGAAGGGTTAGGGTAAGCAACCCAATCCCAAAACCTATTTGTCTTTCACCTATATAAATTAGAAATACTCGGACATTGAAAATAATGGTGGTCGGATACCTGGCAAAAACATTGGAGAAATTTATACGGTATTTTTCATACAAAATATACATATTCAGTATAAGCAATATATGCATGTAAGAGAAGCGTTAAAATAGGGTTCATTCAAGTAAGGTTTCATGAGATAACTTCGTAAAAGTAAGCCATAATAAATAGCTGAGAAATCATTTCATAATTCGGCCTTGAAACGATCCCAGTAAATGCATCAAAGAACACGGTAAAAATTTCAAGAGATTATACACATATTCTTTTAAACAAAGTTATATATTTCAGAAAAGAGAAAACCGAGCTAAAATTCATCAGTTCTTCTGATCTTAAAAGCATTCAGAATAAACCCAGAAGTTCCGCAATGTGGTATTAGTCCGAATTAAAACAAAACGAAAACCCTTTTAAACATTTACAAGTCCCATAGCTAAATGTTCCATCTATTTCCATCAGAATATATTACAACAATGTTTCCGTGAGGAACCGTAATTTTTTTGAAAGGATTAATCGAATTGCCAAGACCAAACAAGAGAGATTGTATGCATAAATCATCCTAATGGCCGTTTGGGCAAGACAATAAAACCCTCGAGCACACCTGAAGAAATCTTGAATAGGATAAGTGGAATGCCAAACTTTGTAACTGAAAACTTTTCACAGAAGAGAAATTTTTACGAAGCTTCAAAAGCCTTACCTGCCAAAATAAAAAGGATAAGCGAAATGTTTTTTCTTGAATTGGAATGATTTAATATGGATAACATAGTTTTGAAATTGATAAAATAGTAAAAACTAAATTCGAACAACTTACCTGAGAAGAGCGCTGAAGAAATTATGGCTGCCATTGCTCTCGTAACCCTGCATCACAGAGAAGAAAAAGGGATAAAGATCCATAACCGACTTAGCATTTAAACCGTAAGTTAAAAGAGTAAAACAGAAAACAGAGGGTTTGCAATTGAAAACAATATTATAGGGAAGGAGTGAGTAACCTGAAGACATAGCTAAATGGACGACCGGACGAAATAGAGCATGGAGAAAATCTTCATTTGCAAGCCAATTTATCAGAGGTAAGTCTCCTCCAAATCCTGAGTCGGGTTCGATGTTGCCATGGGTAGCCAAATCGACCATTGAAAACAGATAATCAGCACGGTGGTGGAAAAACCCTAGTGAACCAGCACTTTGCCATAGAGAATTACATGTAGAGTAAACCCAATGCGTAGAACTAGGGCTTGGCGGGATTGCCTAGGCCCAGTTTCCGCCTCATCCAGATGTCATCGAACCAATAAAAACAATCAACAGCGTAGATCAGGTTTAGTTACCTCGTGATCATTACAGGCTGTGTACACCGCATAGGTGTCACAGAGAAATCCGAATGCATATCAATATGTATAAATGCCAGTACTATAACAGCTATGATTGCATTAAAACGAAATGAAAAGTATGGCGAAGGAACATTAAACCCATTGTGGTTGATACTTATTTGCCGATATTATTCTTGATTAATATATATATGTTTCTGGTTATTATATATATATGTGAACTATTGAAATTCCAAAGTCAATATGTTACAGAACGAATACAATTAATACAAATGTTAGATTAGATTTGCAATCTTTTCTTATAGAGATACATTGCATAGTTTTGAATATTTACTATATGAGAAAGTTATGAAGGATAATTTTTTTTTATAAAGTGTGAGTGTATGTGACATTCACCAATCACATGCCAGAACGAACTTGGAATATCGTCAAATAAATAATTACTAATATTTAAATCATCATTCCTTGTATTCGATAATATTTGTTGGCCTCTATTTTTTCATTGACATTATTTTAATTAAATCAGGATTCTTTCAAAGTATTCAATATTTTTAATTAAATCAGGGTTCTTTCAAGGTATTCAATAATATTTTTTCGCGGCTATTTTTTAAATGTAACTTTTTCATATAAATAGGGGAAATGAATATTTTTTTGTTAAGATGAAAGTAGAAACTTTTTATTTTATGATATTTTAAAAACTAATTTAAATAAATAAAATGAAATAAATATATTTTTAAAACCCATTATTTTTTTAAAGATTCAAAATGTATAATGTTTAAATATATAGGATGATTGTAAATTTCAAATGATGAAGCTTTTAAGAATTTTTTTTTAGGAAAATCAATTATCATAAATTAATGTTATTATGTAATAAAAAATATATAATTTAAGGTTATAAGTCTTAAAAAATCTTTATTTGATTTCATGAAAAATGAATCAAATAAATATATTTAAAAAAAACTAAAATTTAAAAATAGACTCTTTTAAATATATTAATTATAAAAAAGTATTTTTTTTCCACTTGTTCTATATGACATATACATAATTTTTTTCAAATTATATATATGTGTATATATATTTCACATTAAAATATAATATATGTATTGAGATATTATATTTATGAACTACATTTTTTCTTTGTCTGTCAAGTAGTGTGGGATCTTCTAGGCTTGAGTTATCGTTTGAGGAGTGGCTACTCAAGGGCATCTAATTATGCTAGTGAAAGTAAATTGGTGGGGCATCTAATTATGCCAGTCAAAGTAACCCAGTGGGGCATCTAATCCTTCCGGTCAAGTCACCTAGGGATAGCACACCAACCCTTATTTGTGTCTCCTTCCCCTAGCACAGGTCACAACTACCCCCGTGAGGTTTGATGCTGGCTCTCCTTGCTGAATTCAATAAAGTACACATTTCCCTCTCATTATTATTACTTTTAGGAATTACTTGATATTTTTTATTTTATTTTTGAACTTTCAATTATCTTATTTCTTTAAATATTTAGTATTTTACTATAGGAAACATTAAAATATGATGCAGGAGCATCAAGCCAAATTTTTATTATTTATTTGTGTGATTTATGGGGTGAGATATTTTAATTATTTATTTAATTAATTTTCTCATTTTTTAATAAATTAAGAGATAAAATGTAAATGTGAGGATTATTGAAAATATTCCTTAAATAATTAAGGATATGAGTGGAGTTGAATTAGGTAGATAATCTAGGGATGAGGAATTCCATAAACGGGTCTTAGTTGAGTCAAAAAAAAAAAAAAATTAAATTAGATTTTAAGTTGAGATTTGTGTGGAGGAAGTTATGGAATTGAATAAATTATATTTATGTATAAATATGTAGCTTGTGAGAGTGAGAAAGGACAAGCAAGGAAGTGAGGAATACGGAGAGAGTAAGAGAAATGGTTTAAAGGGTTGAGAGCCAAGAGGTCACCCATTGTAATATTTCGCCAAAGAGTTTTTATGTTTTATATCAATATTTTATTTATGTGGCTCTCTTTCCTTCATATGTATTTTTTAGCTGAATGTATTTGTGGTTTTAACGAAGAGTTTTAATTTTGAAAGTAGCACATCAGTTTTTATATGCTAGGATCTGTTTAACCCAGTATCCTGGCATCATTCGGTATCAGAGCTGAACTTTATTGTAGATGAAAAAGGTGTTGCATGCTGAGTGAATGAGGAGCTGCATATATTGATAAGGGTCATGAGGTTGAGGAGAGTGAAAGTGTGAATCTCTAGTGCTATGAATTACCATTGAATTCTGAGTTTGATCTCAATCAGAGATCGTGACCATAAGACCAAGGGTCCATACTAACATGACATTATGCCATAGTTTGGACACAAATGATTGTGGTAGGAGGTTGTGATCGTATTTCATCCTTCTGCCTAGACAAAAGCCTCTCAGGGCTGTAACCAGGGGCTAATTGGCGAAAATTGCAAGACTTCATCACATTTTTCCTGAGAAGGCATTAACCCAGACTCTATGGGATTGTGATGCAATCAAAATATACAATGTTGCACAGTTAATCAGAGGGGGTGCATATTAAATTCAACCTTCCTCTATGACACTGTGTTGATATCAGTAATGTCAAGCAAATTCGATGGTGGTGTTTATGTTTTAACCTACGTTAGCATTACTGGATAGTGGTGTAGCCATCTGCGTTGAGGATTTGTGTTAATATTGTTGGAGAGTGGCATAGTCATTGTGTGAATAATTGTTGGTACAATGAGAGTTGAGTGTGGAGGTGCAGTTTTGGTTGGATGTAGAGCGATGAAGGCCGTGGCATATGGTAATGACCAGGGGTATGAGGTAAGTAGTGTACGGTTCAAAAATTTGTTTGAGTTTGCGTAAGACACTAAAATACAGATCTGTGGAAGCCATTGAGGCATCGAATGAAGAAGAAATAAAGGAATTGATTAGATAGCAGACAAAATCGTGAAGAAGCTTTGGATTTTTGTGAATGAAGAGTTTCAGCGGAGAATATTGCTTTACAAGTAGAAATATATCTGTGTTGTATTTCTAGGCATTTTCCATATATCCCCGGTTCGAGTCCCTAGAGATCTAGACCAGTGGATTTGATTTTTGAAAAACCTAGTGGGTTTCCACAAAGCTGCTCAGAATTTGAAGCCAAGATTTGGGTCAAGAATTGAACCGAGAAGCGGAATTTTTTTTTCCTGTAGTTGTTATTAAACCAAGCTGAAAGGAGGTATTACTATTTGGAGCGCACATGGGAAAAAAACATGTTGAACGCAGCGTATGGCATCATTTGTCATTAAAAACTACATTTTATTCAGTACGACATATATTGAGGCAAATGTTTCCGAAAAATTACACAGCCTTACTACCACATGCACCAACGTCTCATCAAGTTTATTGAAAAGGAGGGATGGTGAGTAACATATAAATCATTTCTTTTCAGGGTATATTTACTGGTCTACATTATTGATGGTTTGATGGAGACTGAAAATGTATGGTATAAGTCTGCGTGGAGATTAGTGCAGATTCCAAACGAAATTCCAAATTATGAACTTGGAACTATATTTGTTTGCCTGATTGTCGTAGTGGTTGTGAAGCTGTGGATTCAAATGGTTGGTGGTATTTATTTGCAAATTCCAAGACAAATAAATTGATTTCCTTTGTGCTTTAAGAAGTACGTTGGCTTGTTTTTTTTAAGTGGATTCCAAATGCCAACTTTTAACTATCCATTATTATATACAATGGTCCTTTAAGAACCCATTTAATATTGAAAAGTGGAGTTTGCATGTTATGTGTATTAATATAGTGGAATAATAAATTTCATGCTAAGTGGCGAAGAGTGAATCAATTCCATCATGTTGAAGAGTAAATCCGGGTTTTAGTAAAATTGAACATTTTACTATACTAAATTGTGAAGTAGAAGTTGTGTTTTCTACATAAATTTTTGGAAGCTAGTCGTATCAATGCACTTAAAAAAGCATGTGTGGGGCTTGTGAAAGAGGTGTGGCTCCAACAAAATATTCAAGGTATGGATCTAGTATTTCCACGATACCAACTTCCAGCATAAGAAAAGGTCACTAGGATTGATCGAGGTAAATTTTAAAAAAAAATTTAGGTATGTTTTTTTTGGAAGAATGTAATCTTCGAAGGATATTCAGTTACATTAAGATTTCATGTTTCGAAAGAAAGGAATTGAAATTGGATAGATTGAGATGAAGGAACTTGGCTTAAGCTAAGAGGGGAGATTGTGCTTACTTTGAAGGTTTCTAACATTTGTTTGGTGGGAAAGATTTATGTTAGAAGATTGCTGAGAAGAGATTTATTTGTTGGGGAGAAAATAGACCTTGCACATTCAAAATAATTCTATAGAGACTTGAATGTATTCCTAAAAGAATATGTGAGAGAAGGGTTGGATCATTTCAACCACAAGAAGATTCAAGGTGAAGAGATGTGAATCTGTGTACCATTTATAATGTGCAATTTTATCGTGCATGAAAGTATGAGTTGAATGAAGGGAATGCAAATATTCATAGTGACAAAGACGACACAGAAGAGTGGAATACATATAATTGAGATTACGAAGAGAAAGTTTGTTAATAACCTTAACAGGAGCATAATGTATGATACATCATTTTTAGAAGATATTTTTGAATGTTGGAAATTGAATGGTTTATTTATTTTGACCATAAAATAAATCTTGGGAAATTGAAATGCATTTCAAGTTAAAGACTTTAGCATCATGAGAAATGGGAACTGATGATATTTTCATAAAAATGAAGTATGAGAGAGAGTGAATATTTTACATCCTAAAAATGTATGTTTGTTTGAGGATTGTATAACTTGAATTAAGTCAAAATATCCACTATCATAATTTGGGAAAGCCTTGAAGTCAAAACTGATGTTAGGGTAAAATGGAAGTTTGGATAGTTTGAGTTAAGATTGAGTAAGTTTTATCCAAGATGAAAAGTTGGTGTAAATTCTGAAGTCAAAAGAGTTGTAAGCTAAGTAAAAAGTTTGAATGTAATGGGGTTCATGATCGGCAGAGCCCAACACCCAAATAATTGGTCATTGTAACACAAGAGTTACTAAAGTTTTTTTTGCAGCAAAGTGAAGCAAGATGATTACCAAAGATTGATTCCAAGATAGAGAACCGAAAGAGGTCAAGTGCCGGAATAAAGCTTGCATTGTTGAATGGCAAGTGGGAAGACTTGTTGAAAAGGGGATTCGAATGAAATCAACACGTGAACAAATGAAGTTCACAAAGGAGGAGAAGATGACTGTTGATAGTCATTTCAGAAGATATGATGAAGACCACAACAAAAGGGAGAAGAAGGAAAATGCCAAGGTAAGTGGTTATGTGAATAGTTGACTAATGAATATTATGAGCAGGAGAAGGCTGAGATAACGTTTCACCTTGAATTGTTGATGGAGTTAATGCAGGGGAATATGAAAGACCATACACATGGTTAGACCATGAGGATGAAAGTGAAGTGGCAGAGGCTACATGCAAAGAGGGAACAACAAGTAAACATATAGTTGATAGAGGAGCTGAGGAAGCTCGACCAGATGATAAGTATTCAAATGGGATGTGAAGAACTCAGAGAGGCTGAGTTGAAAATGGAAGTTTCCATTTGTGGCCCAGAACAGGGTGAAATTCTGGGTGAAGAGATCAATGAGGAAGATCTCATGAACTATTGAGACAGTTAAGAAGAATCTGAAGATGTGTTGTCGGAAGAAGAAAATGAGTCTATGAAGCCTTGTATTTTTAAATCTCACAGTTTATGTATGTTTTCAGGATGTGCAAAAGATGGTGGACAGTCTGGTGAAGCTGTCACAGAGATAAATGAAGCTTTTGAGGTGAAGTGTGATGGATAATTCCTTTCAAAGGGGGAAGGTACTGAATTTTTGCAATAGGAAGAAATCATAAATGAATTCTTGTTTGGGGTGAGACATAAATTTGAAGCTGTTATGGAGTAGGAGCATAAAGGAAATGCCAAAGAGATATTCCAAGGAGGTAAACAAATGTATTTTTTTAGTGAATTTGCTAACAAAATTTTACAATGTGATGATGCTGAAAGCAAGACAACTCAGGAGGATTACTAGAAGAAGAATGAAGCTGGGAATGAAGGTTGTAATGAAGTGCTAGAAATATTTCATATGGAAATCGAGTTCCGGGAACGATGGCTTAAGGAATCTGAGGGAGAAGTAAAGATTGCAGAACCTGATCCAGAAGGAATTGCAGTTACTATATGTGATAGGGATGAAATGTTTTTAACATTTACAGAGTTTAATGAATGTTATAAATTTTAAAATAATGATGTAACTATAGGTACAAAAAATGACATTAACAGATATGATGTTGAACTCAGAGAAATTGAGTAGAAATTATTTGGCGTTGAGATGGAAGAACAAAACCAACAAGGAAGTTGTGTCTGTAGAGACATAAAGGGGACAAAAATATTGATCCGGTAGGATAAAGAGGAAAGCAGCCAACAGTTAAAAATAGAATCTACTAAAATCCAGAAATTCAATCATAGGAGATTGGTGCTTGAAGCATCAAAAGAGACCGAAAGGTCTTATATTTTTAAAACTAACAATTGTTGGTGAATGCAAGTACAACACTGGATGAGAAATTTGTTTCTATAAAAGTAATAAATGACTATATTTGCAATCAAGAAGGAGTTCTTGATTATTTTTCATTGCAGAAGGTTGAGTATTCAGCTCAATTGGAGATGAAATAATTCGACAAAGAGGAATTAATATGAGGAATTGGCAGAAGAAATTGTTTTAAAGGCCGATGGAATCAGATCGACAGAGTGAGTGATGAGTTACCAAATCAAGTTGATACTTTGAAGGACCAGTGGCAGAATAGAGTTTGAAATACTGGAGGGAGAAAGTCATCAGCACTTGTGGTTGTCACATTGTTACAGAAAAGTGACAGATCTCATAGATAGGAGTCTATGGAAACTTCTCTACATGGGGAGTATGATGCAGGAGCATGAAGCCAAATTTTCATTATTTATTTGTGTGATTTAGGGGGTGATATATTTTAATTATTTATTTAATTAATTTTGTCATTTTTTATTAAATTAGGAGAGAAAATATAAATGTGAGGATTATCGTAAATATTCCTTAAATAATTAAGGATATGAGTGGAGTTGAATTAGGTAGATAATCTAGCGATGAGGAATTCCGTAAACAGGACTTAGTTAAGTCCAAAATAAGATAAATCTAAATTAAATTTTAAGTTGAGATTTGTGTGGAGGAAATGATGGAATGGAATAAATTATATTTATGTATAAATATGTAGCTTGTGAGGGTGAGAAAGGACAAGCGAGGAAGTGAGGAAGTGAGGAACATGAAGAGAGTAAGAGAAATTATTTGAAAGGCCGAGAGCCAAGAGGCTGCCCATTGTAATATTTGGCCAAAGAGTTTTTATGTTTTATATCAATATTTTATTTATGCGGCTCTTCTTCCTTCATATGTATTTTTGAGCCGAACATATTTGTGGTTTTAACGAAGATTTTTAATTTTGAAAGTAGCACATGAGTTTTTATATGCTAGGATCTGTTTAACCTGGTATCCTGGCATCAAAATATTTGGTTTTAAAATTTTATATATGTGTGTGTGTGTGTGTGTGTGTGAAGTTGATAATGGGCTTAAACTATTTAAATTAGATTTAAACCATGGCTCTTTTTCCAAAGGAAAATTTTAACTTTATTCAACATGAAAAAGGGAAAAGTTATGCCCAAAGGCATTCAATCATTAATGCACCATCACAAAGATAAAAGCTAGATATAAAATAAACAACAAATATATTTCGGGGTTATGTATGATCAAAATAATTTATTTTCCCCCTTTTCCCCTCTTTTATTTTCCAATATTCTCCAAATCTCATCAACAGAAGTAGTTGTACCTACTGGCATATCATTTTATCCAACTTATCGAGGAGTGTATTTATCTGAAATCAAATTTTGGGATACATGTGATCACTTTGTCCCCCCTGAATTTTTTCCTAAATGCACTCCCTATGTGATTTTCTAAGAGATAATGATCTCCATTGAAGGCTTCCCCCTTTGGATGTCTTCTTTTGGACCATTATTGATCTCTTCGCCTCCTTTAGCTTGATTTTTTTTTCTGGAATATGATTATGTTCCTCTATCTCTTCATATTTCTCTTTTGTATTATTTGGGAACTGCCAACCCCTCTAATTTGGACCTTATCGCTTTTTATTTTTTGGAGCCTTTTTGGCTTCAGGGTAGAAATTTTGTAACTTCCCTGTTTGGAAATAGTTGTGACATTTGAAATTTGTGTTCTCATAATCAAGCACCTAATACCATTACAAAAATTTATTTTTTAATAAGATACAATCTAGAAGACCGTTGTTGAGGTCCATCTCAACACATATTCTTGCAAAAGTAATTATGTCATTTGATGTTCTATCTATGTTTGTTGTTTTCAAATTGCCAAAAATATTTCCAATGGACTCGAATAACAGAGGTGGGTGCTCTCCTAATCTCTCTAAATAACCTAAGGTTTTCCATCCTGGCACTACCAATGTAGTAGAGGATCCGGTCCTCAAAATCACATACAAGAAGGAATATCAATTCCAAGATGTTCACTAATGGACCTTCCTCCTCTTTTTATAGATACGACGGAATCCTCTAGAAGCTCCTATATTATTATTGTTTTAATCATACAACAGATTTCCGTTAATTAGAATATTCTTTTAAATGTGGGAAAATCTTCAATTGGCCATCAAGCCTCCTCAAGTCACTCAAAATCATTCCTAGCATCCCATCCTATAGATCTTATCTTTCCAGCTCCAACGAGTTAGTACACTAAGGTGTCGTGCCAAGAATTCCTCTTGAAATTCCACCTTAGGGATAATTAATTGTGTTAGGCCTATTAATAACTCAATTTTTTGAATGTTGTCAGAAAGCAACGAAAGAAAAGGTAAATTGTGCGGATAGAGGAATATACCAAGCGAATGCCACCAAACCTCATAAGAACTCCTCAAAACCCCTCCAAAATCCTCTAGTTCCCACTGATGACACCAACCTGCACCTGTCACATGTCTTCCCCCAACTCTGAAAGTACATTCTAACCATGTCATAACGAATACCAGAAAAAGGAAAATTACATTGAATTCCTTTTATCTCTTCTCTTCGGTTGGTAGCAGGGATCAATTGACTTATCCCTTCTACTACAAGTAGAAAGAGTAACGGGGACAAATGGCACCACTATCTTAGGCCTCTCTAGATGTGGAAGAAAGTGGGAGATATGTCGTTAATAAGAACTAAAAAGTCTCATTTGAAATGAATCCCATGACCCAATTTATGAAACTGATATCGAAACCCAAGTGAATCAGCAAAAGGTGCAAATAAATAAAACTGATCATGTCATAGGCCTTTAAGAGATCAATTTTAACTATCAGACCTTTATTTTTTTCTTTTGATGTTATGCATAGTTTCCTAAGCCACCCCTATAGCCTCATGGATCTGCCTACCATTAAGAAAACTGAATTGATCCTTAGAAATATTTTTAAAAAGAATTGGTTTAAGGCGGGGAGCAATGATTTTGGAAATAATTTTATAAATACAGTTACAAAGAGAAATAGATTTTAAATCTTCAGATCTTTGAGGATCATCAATTTTTGGAATTAAAGCCAGAAAATTAGAGTTAAATGGCTTGTAGACAAAGCCTCTGATTCTATATTCCTCTACCACCCCTGTGAGCTTTCCACCTAAAAGGTAAAAAACTTGTTGAAAAAATTCCATTGAGCATCCATTTGGTCGTAGGCTCTTATATTTATTCATATATTTAATTACCCCTTTGACTTCCAATTTTGTGATAGGAACCATAATCATGTCTTTCTATTCCTCATCTTCATACCTAGGGAAGAGCTGGGACACCTAGATGACTTCTACAATTGAGGCTTCTTCCAAAGCTCTAAGAAAACCTTTGAAGTGTGAGCTTCCTATAGATGCTATTTAATCAAAGGATTTTACAATTCCCCCATACACCTATTTCATTTTCCATATTGTGTTTATATTTTTCCCACCCTTTGCATAGTTCTGTAAGAATTTTGAGTTCTAATCGCTGGCCTCATGCAATATTTCTCTACTCTTGTGCCTCCATTGTTCTAATATGTTGTTTAGAATCCTTCTTCTTTCTACTTTGAGTTTTTTTACCATTTCCCTTTTCTCCTATGTCTCATAACCATCCCCCTTTGGACTTTCCATATATTCCAAAGCTTCATCTATACTCTATACTCTTTAACTCCGCTTCATCCATGATTTTTTTTAACTTTCCCATATAATCATTTCTTGTTGCATTCTTTTAAGGTTTTCCATGAAATACTGATCAAGGGAGGATTCTTGGTTTCTATCTTGGGACCTCTCGGTGGCCTTGACTAAGATATTGAATCTTAAACCTTTATGCCAAGAGGGGTTACATTTAAAGGGAGAGATAAGCTTCCTCCTTGTCCCTTTCATCTCCAAAAAGATGGGGAAATGATTTGAATCCTTGCATAAACCAATCAACTGCCTAAAAAAGGGGATTTAATTTACAACACCGTCCTTCATTAGAAACTAATCTAGTCTCTTAGCCACCATAGCTTCTCTCGCATGCCTGTTTCTCCATGTAGGCTTATATTGTATCAAATTTACATCAATAAACTTCCCCATCCGAATTTTTTTTAAAAATAAATTAGCCAAGGGGTCATATTGGGCCATAGGACCCCATGTCTCAAACATTTTGAGTGAGAAATTGAGGTCCCCACCTAGGACTACCTTTGGATTATTCATAAAGGAATTTTTAAACAATTGTTTCTTAAAAAGAACCCTTTCCTGACACAACCCATAAATGTTGATGATGGTGAAATTCAAGCATAATTCTGAACAATATGCCACAACCCCTAAAACCCGGTCTGATCCCCAAGAATTTAAAATATTAATGCTACTATGTCAAAAATCCATGGCCAGACCCCCAAATATTCCTTTTGCATCAATAGACACAAACTACCACCCCGACATTAATTTACATAGAGAATTCAATACAATCTCTCTTAATCAAAGGGTTTTTTGAAGCATGATTAGTTTAGAAAAAAAATACTTGAATAAATTGTTTAAATTAGGCTTCTTCTTGGTTCTAGAAAAACCTCTGAAATTGAAGGACAAAATGATGATTTGGTAAACACCATCGGTGTCTACGCTGCTCTAAGCACCCCTTTGAGGGAAACTTGTTTTCCTTGGTCATATCTAGTTTTTCTTTTGAAAAGCCTTTAATATATTTCTTTTCTACCTCGGGTCTTAGGAGGTGTTGAGGCCTAATGGAGGACCCTAATTCCTCCTACATATTCTAATGTATTATCTCTCTTGTCTTGAGGATTCAGTTTATAATGAGGGTTCTCAGAGGGACTCAAAGAGGGGGTAGAACACTCAAGGCCTGAAGAGGAAGGATTGGTTAGATTAAGGTCTAGGATAGATGTAATAATATTGTCCAGGGGAAGGGATACATTACTACAAAGAGGAGTTTTAAGTAGAAAGTGCATGGAAGGACCAGTCCTTGGAAAAAAATCCAATAAATATTACAAAGTATTAGTTAAAGAGGAGAGGGGATGAGAACAAGTACCCATAGACTGGGGTGTTGGATCAATTAACTCCACCTCCTCTTGTGGCTCCGGCATTAGATCAATCTCATGCATAATTTGGTTCCTTGACCTCCCGTTCTGATCTTCTTGGACCTCCATCAGCATCATATCCCCAACCAAAATATCCCCATTCTCCTTCGACTATGAAGTGACCTCCTCTTGAACTAGTACCACTCCTACGGGCCAACACTCACCCCTTTTCCTTCTACACCTTTTGAAACCCAGGGGAGAATCATGCACTGGTGTTTGTGACAAAGATTACATTTAAAGGGAATGTTATCATAGTCAATTATCCGGGAGTAGGTATACTCTTCTATCTGAATCTAATTTTTTTTGTCCAGCCCCTCCCTTAGGTCTAGTACTACCAAAGTTCGAGCCACCTTCCTATTCATTGTCTCAAGGAAATACATATTCGCTTCAAGGAATAACCCCAGTTTGTTTCCTATGGATTTGAAAACATCCATTGTTCATATTCGTGGAGGTAAAGCCGAAATATGAACTCATTCAAGGAGTTCTTACAGTTTTTCTCTTTGAGCATCAAAGAGGGGGGTCCACATTTTGAAAAATATTGACCCTTTCCTAAAACACCAATTGCACTCCAAGTCCCAATCCATTGCTTCATCTTTGGAGAATCTAAGCATCCAGATTGATCACTTCTACTAGAGTATCTGGACCCCGACACCATGTGTTTCAATCCATTCTGACATATATTTTGTTGAGTTGTTCCTTCCCTTTTCTCTACCCACCAAGATTAGGTCAAAGTCTTCCATACCCTAATCGATCTGTATTTCGACCCAAGGAACCAAATTGGGACATTCTGATTTTTTCTTGAGTACTTTCCCCTTCTTCCTCTTCAATCCAGAAGTCTCACCGTTCTTGGGAGATAAAGATAATGACTTCCCATCATTATCATGGTTATCTACCTCAGGATTCAGCCTTAGCTGCTCCTCCACCAACACATTCTTTTGGAAAAAAGAAACCAAGGTCTATAGACTACCCCTTTGCTTCAGTAATGATATTTTGTGACCTCTCGTCCACTCCCAAGGGGCGTTCCCCAAAAATCTTGCATTCTCAGAATCATGTAAATTTGAGGAGGGGCTACAAAACCCTTCCCTCTCTGTGTTTTCCTTGTAATTATGAGTTTCATCTCCCTCCCAAAAAAAAAAAAATTATAAACCCTCTCAAGTCTCATCCCCCTAATTGAACAATGAAATAGGTTCGAGAATATAATTTTCCCTCAATTTTAATGCTAGTTTGCATGTATTCGTTCTATTCAACCTTTGGCATGAACCCACATCAGCTATGAGTGAGTCCTTAAACAAAAAGTGCTTGAGACACTTATTCCCCCTCAAACCACTACTCTTAAGAATGTACTCCAACCCTCCCTAAAGGTAACCATAATTTGGTACAGGTAAGGGATATTTTTTTCTTACCAATAGCTCTGTCGAATCCCCTTTAGCATGACCAACCAAATTCGCTGCATTCACTTGACCTTCCAGTGAACTAGCATCAAATATCTAGAAAAATGCCTTTGAAGATAAGGGTTTTGCCTCTTCCAGAAACCCTTAACAACCACCAGTGTTCCATTAAGGCCCAAAAACTCCTCTTTTTCAAGGTGAGGATCTTTTTGGAAGTTTAACCTTCTCTAAGTTTTGTTGTAGGCTCTAGGCCCCAAACCGATAGGCTATCCTATGGTTCAGGCTCCAGGTCAACATAATACTTAGGGATGACCGTATTCACTGATTGAAGGAGAAAAAATAAATGGTAACCGCTCTTGTTGTAAAACCCTAAAAAGGACTCATGTTGGTGAAGGTACATGAATAACACGAATAGTTAAACCCCTAGCCTTGAAGCATCGCAGATTAAAGTCTATTTCCAACCCTCGCCAGTTTCCCAAAGTTGTTCAAGACACTGCCAATTTGGAGCCAAGAGGTGACCGATCCCTGGCACCTACTGCCATCTATGCAACATTTTCTACCACCCTTCATCATTCCTAAGGCTCAAACCTTCAGGAATCCTACACTCCATCACCCGAGGTCCTTGTTTCTTCAAATCGTAAATGTTATTATTAAACTTATTAAAATAAGTTATATTAATATTTTAATATTTTATATTTGATTTATTTTGTTAATATTATTATATTATTATAAAAATATAATATATAATATTTTTAACTTTACCATTGACTTCATAGGGTTCTTATTTATATATTCCTTTGGTTGAATCCGATTTTCTTCATCTAGTTGTCTTAAAGATGAACAATATTGGTTGGTTTCAAATGCTTTAAATAGGGATGAAATCAATTTAATTCTAAAAAGGATATTTGTATCTCAACAAATTTGATCCCTTTCAATGGTTAGTAGGTCCAGAGATAAGACGGATCTACATTAATTTAATTTTTTTAATGTAATTTAACAAATAATTATTATATTTTATTTTATCTTAATTTATTTTTATTTTAATGTAGTTTGACTAGATAAAAAAGGTTAAAGAGTACCTTACATTACAACACTCTACAATCTGGGTTGGAACGTTTATAAACCCATGATATTAAGTAACCAATGGTATTAGATCATAACATTTTTGTTTCAAGAAATAATTTATATTATTTAAATATATTTTATTATATTTGAATAACTTAAATACAATACAATTTATTGTTTATAGATCTATGGTGTATGGTATTAGGTATCTCATCATGATATTTGGATGGTTTTAATACAATACAATTTATTTTTTATAGTGGTATTAGGTATCTCATGGTATTTAGTGATAAAATTTCAACTAGTTTTTTTATGTAATTTTTTGAAAAGTTTTCCGATTTATTTTTCTATTCTATTTTGTCTAAATTCTAGTAGCAATTGTCTAAATTCTAGTAGGAATTCATTGAAATCACAAGTCCGATGTGTAAACTCTTCTCAATTAAAGTGCCCATACATGCAATCAAAAAAACTAGTTTAAATAGCACAAATAAGATTTCAGCTCATTTTTTTATGATTCAGCCAGAAAATCCATGTGAAAGTCCAAAAAGTTGAATTAAAGAAAAATTTGAATTAAAGACAACTTCAATTTTTAAAAGTGCTTAATATTTTATAATATATTTTACCTCTAACAAGATTTTTAACAATGGATATTCAACCTCACTTTACCATAGAAATTATTAACTTGTAAATAATCTTTATTACAATACCATGGTCCAATGACATAACTTATCAAAACCAAAAACCAAAAACTATAACTCATTTCAAAATCAAAATATTTTAATTAAATATTAGTTGAATTAATGACCATCCTAGATCCATCTTAACTCCTGATATATCAAGAGTTGAGAGGGATCAAATCTCTTACTTTCTTTGTGCTCCAATCCTCTGTCTCTCTTTTCCCTCGAATCCTCTCTCTCTCTCTCTCTCTCTCTCTCTCTCTCTCTCTCTCTCTATATATATATATATATATATATCTCGAACTATGTTACTATTTCCCTCCCTCTCTCCATGTCTCCTTCTTTGTTTCTTTCTCTCACCCTAAACATACACACTCTCTCTTCATCTCTCCCTTGTAACTCCCTCTCTCTCTCCACTTCTCACTCTCGATTTATTTCTTCTTCCCTCCATCTTCCTCCCTCCAAATCCATATCTCTATCCCTCCCTTTCTCCTCCTCTCTCACTTTCTCTCCTCCCTCTCTCTCTTCCCACATCTCTCTCTCTCTCTCTCTAACCTTCAATCCTCTCACTATCTCCCTCCCTCTCTCCTTCACTCTCTCCCCCTTCGACCTTTGTATCTCTCTCCCTCTCTTACCCTTATCTATCTCTCTCACTCCTCTCACTCGGTAATATTCCTCATAAAAATTATTCATTACCATGTTAAATTAACACGTTTAACGTTGATGATATGGTTGGCCACCAAGAACAGTTGAAAATTAGTTTCTAAACCAATAAATAGTAACTACCAACTATGCTACGCATCTAAGAAAAGGTTATGTTCATTCGATCTTGACTTGATTCGGGGGATATAACTTTAATTCAATTTTCTGAGTTTATGGTCAGTTCGTGTGGTTCATAGAATGATAGTTATGGTAATTTTAATCATTAAGGGGGTGATATGTTGAAACCACCAATGCTAAGATTCCTTTATTGTTTCAATCAACAACTATAAATTTCATCTTGGGAATCATTGGAAAACCTCCCGAAAATGGAAGGAAGATCATATGAATATCGAGGTGCACTGAAAATTAAGAGATGTTTCCACCTTGACGAACGGATGATGGATTCAAGGAGTCAAATGTTAAAAAGATAAGTGTTATGATAATTCTTTGAAAATAAACATGCATATAAATTGAATAGTTAGCTGATATTTCTTAAGAGAAATTGTACTAATTCTAGCACATAAAACCTAATTAAATCTATAGTGTTTTTTAACAAGATTACAATCTGTAGCTGATGGATTCAGAAGACAGGAATAAAAAGGCAAAGCACGACGTAGTAATACTAAGTGAAGAAGAGCAGGGTGAAATGACACGCACTCAGTCGCATGATTTCATTACTCAACTTTGTATCAATTTGGAAAGCGAAAACTTACCACCGCAGGCCACAGTTCTTCCAGATCGGCCGACAATGATCGAAAAATCCAATCACTACTGGAAAAAATTACATCTGAGAGAAAGCAGCTCAAACCCACAGTTTCTAATAAATGCAAACAGATAAATTTATTTCGTGACTTTCACGTAGAGGTTTGGCCATATCCAGTCCATATAGTCTTATCACATATATGTTATTGTCTAACTTAACTATTTGTATTGTATGTTGCTGCAGCAATTTGATACTCAAAAACAAATCAGGAAAATTTGTATCAGCGATCGCAATGTGTTTATGAAATCTGATCTCTCCGAATCTGTGCTCATATTTGATCGAGGTAAATTCCTTTAAATCTAACATAAACCCTACACCAGATGTGGAGTATCTTCAGATATCAAAAACTTTTTAACCTTCAATTTAATCTTCTAAAGTTATTGTACTGCACAGAAACGAACAGGGTCATAAGAACGTTGGATTTCACTGAAAGAACCTTTTGCGAAACATTCTGCTACAACGAGCACGACGATTCCTTGGTAATGATTAACATAGCTGTAGACGGGGAAAATTTACTGGAAACAGTCTCAATTGGGTAAGTAACTTTTAAACTCTATCCATCTTTATTTCCATTCCAGATTTGGGAAATATTTCCATTGCAGATTTAGGAAATATTTTAGATTGATAGATGGAATTGTTTTTTTGGGTTTTTTTTTTTCAAAGATTGAGTTCAGATTTGAATTTTGGGTTGAGAAAAGTAATACAGAGTAGTGAAAATTAAGTGAGATTTCACACCAGCTCTTATCATGACTGGATTTTTACTTATCTTTTCAAAATCATCAAAATTTTCAGAGATCGGGTTTGGGCCACACCAGGTCTTACCATAACTAGATCTATGCCCACCTAGTTTTCAACCGGTGCCCTTCAAATCACAGAGTGACTTGGTAATACATCCATCACCGTCATTTCTAGGCCCTATAAGCTTTTTCTCAGCTCTTAACATGAGTGAATTTTTTCCCACAGAATTTTGAACCTGTGGCCTTCAAATCGCATAGTGACTTTGCAATACACTCATCACCATCATTTCTACACCCCATAAGCCATTTCTACACCCCATGAGCCTTTTTTCGGGCTCTTAACATGACTGGATTTTTGCTGACAGAGTTTCCAACCCATAGTCTTGAAATCACAAAATAACTTAGCAATACACCCATCACCCTCATTTGTACACCCCATTAGCTTTTTTTTCAGTTTAATTTTAACTAAAATATAATAGTTTTTTTTTTAATCTATAAAATTCAAATTACCAATAAATTTTTTATAGTGTTGAATTCAATGAAAAAGATCATTTATTCTAAAACTCAGACTGTATCTTCTAAAATTCATTAATAGAAACTATGTTATGAAACTAGTCTGAACAATTGTTTTCACTTAATGAAAACATATAAAATAATATTTCCAAATTCTACAATCTACTTAGGTCAACACTTAATTTCAATTGATTTTTTAACCTGTCTCTCTCAACAACTTTCTAAAACCTGCTATGCATGATTTATTTGAGATCATTCTATCAACAGGAAGTCGTACAGTTAAGAAGCCATTTACAAGAAGATATGTGGAAATCATGTTTTGACTTTGACATTCCCAGCTGCAAGGGTATTTTCTATAAACGGGCCGAAAGGTAAAGGAAGAACACTCTGTATTTGCAGAGCTTCCATATCTCTTTACTTTAAACTGAAACCACCAAAGTTCCTTTTCCGTCACATTAATCCATTTTAACTATGATCCTGATCCTTTTGCTTGTCAGACAATTTAAGGTCTTTGAATTGAAAAATTACAACATTCTCTATACGATACATTGCGAGATTTTCCCTGGCAATTTTAAAGGGCCAAGGGTCCGCGGATTTCACAGGTTTCCACATCCTACTGATTCATAATTTAAAAGTAATAACAATTACTTTACTTCTTCTCACTTGCTAAGTTTAAGCTTGATTCCTGCAGGTCAGAGAACTCTACGATTGCGCTGTACCATCGAGAGTTTGCTCGTGAATTACATCTGGTATTACATTCCAAAGAGAATGGCCACTTTATTAGCAACGTGACAATATCACTCATTCATAGTATTAGCCCGCTGAGATTTGTTACTAATTGCAGTGACACAGTAGTCTTATTACAAGAGGATAACCATAAAATGGTTAGTGTAGAGATTAGCTCCCCTTCCCATCCCCAGCTACAAATGTTATGGCAGTGAGGGAGGCCATAGTTGTGCCCAAGAATAGACAAGTTGTACTCGCCATCAGTTTTGTACCATGGGAATACCAGATAATGACTTTTAATGGCATGTCTCTCTTCAAAATTTCTGAGCGGGTCCACACAGCAATTCCCTCTTTATCTCAAAACCTTTTAATTGTGGCTTGCGAAGACTTGAGAAAAATTGGTCATCGTGGTCGTGAAAGGGATGGAGTAATAATGCATTATTTTTATTAGTTATTTAATTTATATCATTATATTAATTATGAGTATTAAAAATCATCAAGATTTTGAAATATTTTGAAATCAAAATGAAAAATAAATTTATAAAATTAGATGAAAATTACATTTAATAATTCAATATTTTGGAATCAAAATGAAAAATAAGTGAAATAAGATGAAAATTACATTTAATAATTCAAGATGATAATATCACTGCACACTTTCATTCAAATTTTAACCATTAAATGAATTGATCAGAAACAATACGCCTCCAATATATTTAGTGTTGACAATATGATCCAAATATTTCTTAAGGGTGGCTCTGTTACAGCTATATGATATAAATTACGATCCAAAAACCCTTCAAATTTTCACCAATCACATTCGGCCGGAACGAACTTGGAATATCGTCAAATAAATAATTACTAATATTTAAATCATCATTCCTTGTATTCGATAATATTTGTTGGCCTCCGTTTTTTCATTGACATTTATTTTAATTAAATCAGGATTCTTTCAAAGTATTCAATATTTTTAATAAGATCAGGGTTCTTTCAAGGTATTCAATAATATTTGTTGGCGTCGCTTTTTTAAATGTAGCTTTTTCATATAAATATAGGAAATAAATATTTTTTTGTTAAGATGAAAGTACAAACTTTTTATTTTATGATATTTTAAAAACTAATTTAAATAAATTAAATGAAAGAAATATATTTTTAAAACCATTTAATTTAAAAGAAAATTCAAAATGTATAATGTTTAAATATATAGGATGATTGTAAATTTCAAATGATGAAGTTTCAAGATTTTTTTTTTAAGAAAATCAATTATCATAAATTAACGTTATTATGTAATAAAATATATATAATTTAAGGTTATAAGTCTTAAAAAATATTTATTTGATTTCATGAAAAATGAATCAAATAAATATATTTAAAAAAAACTAAAATTTAAAAGTGAGATTCTTTTAAATATATTAATTATATATAAAAAAAAATTCACTTGTTATATATATATATATATATTCAAATATATATGTATATATATTTTACATTAAAATACAATATATGTATTGATATATTTTATTTATGATTTACATTGTTTTTTTGTTTGTTAATTAGTTTGTGTTCTTTTAGGCTTGAGTTGTGGCTTGAGGAGTGGCTACTCAAGAGCATCTAATCTTGTTAATCAAAGTCACACAGGGGAGCATCTAATTATGCCAGTCAAAGTTACTTAGTGGGGCATCTAATCCTTCCGATCAAGTCACTTAAGGATCGCACACGAACCCTTAGTTGTGGCCCCCGTGAGATTTGATGTTGGGTCTCCTTGTTGAATTGAATAAAGTACACATCTCCCTCTCATTATTATTATTTATAGGAAGTACTTGGTATTTATTTATTTATTTTTGAACTTTCAATTATCTTAAATATTTAGTATTTTATTATAGGCAGGATTAAAATATTTGGTTTTAAAATTTTCTATATATGTGTGTGTGTGAAGTTGATAATGGGATTAAACTATTTAAATTAGATTTAAACCATGGCTCTTTTTCCAAAGGAAAATTTTAATTTTAGCCAACATGAAAAAGGAAAAAGTTATTCCCAAAGGCATTCAATCATTAATGCACCATCACAAAGATAAAAGCTAGATATAAAATAAACAACAAATATAATTTTCGGGGCTATGTATGATCAAAATAATTTATTTTACCCCTTTTCCCCTCTTTTATTTCCCACTATTCTCCAAATCTCATCAACTGAAGTGGTTGTAGCTATTGGCATATGATTTTATCCAACTTATCAAGGAGCATCTTTATCTGAAATCAAAGTTTGGGATATGTGTGATCACTTTGTCTCCCCTCAATGTTTTCCTAAATGCACTCCCTATGTGATTTTCTAACAGATAGTGATCTCCATTTGTATGTCTTCTTTTGGACCATTGTTGGTCTCTTCACCTCCTTTAGCTTGAGTTTGTTTTCTGGAATCTGATTTTGTTCCTCTAGCTCTTCATATTCCTCTTTTGTACTATTTGGGAACTGCCAACCCCTCTAATTTGGACCTTGTCACTTTTTATTTTTTCGAGCCTTTTTATCTTGAGGGTAGAAATTTTGTAACTTCCCTATTTGGAAACGGTTGTGACATTTGAAAGTTGTGTTTTCATAATCGAGAACCTAATACCATTACAAAATTTCATTTTTAACTAGGATACAATCTAGAAAACCCTTGTTGAGGTCCATCTCAACACATGTTCCTGCAAAAGTAAATATATCATTTGATGTTCTATCTATGCTTGTTGTTTTGAACTTGCGAAAAATATTTCCAATGGACTCGAATACGAGAGGTGGGTGCTATCCTAATCTCTCTAAATCACCTAAGGGTTTCCATCCTGGCGCTACCAATGGAGTAGAGGATCGGATTCTCAAAATCACATACAAGAAGGAATATCGATTTCAAGATGTTCTCTAATGGACCTTCCTCCTCTTTTTATAGATATGATGGAATCCTCTAGAAGCTCCTATATTATTATTATTTTAATCATACAACAGATTTCCATTAATTAAAATATTCTTTTAAATGTGAGAAAATGGTTACTTGGTCATCATGCCTCCTCAGGTCACTCAAAATCACTCCTAGCATCCCATCCTATAGATCTTCTCTTTCTAGTTCCAATGAGTTAGTACACTAAGGTGTTGTGCCAATAATTCCTCTTTAAATTCCACCTTAGGGATAATTAATTGTGTTAGGCCTATTAATAACTCAATTTTTTGAATGTTGTCAAAAAGCAACGAAAAGAAAGGTCAAATGTGCATATGGTGGAATATACCAAGGGAATGCCACCAGACCTCATAAGAACTCCTCAAAACCCCTCCAAAATCCTCCGGGTCCTACCGATGACGCCAACCTGCACCTGTCACATGTCTTCCCCAACTTTGAAAGTACATCCTAACCATGTCGTAAGGAATACTAGAAAAAGGAAAATTACATTCAATTCCTTTTACCTCTCCTCTTCGATTGGTAGTAGGGATCAATTGACTGATCCCTTCTGTTATAAGTAGAAAAAGTAACGGGGACAGATGGCACCACTATCTTAGACCTCTCTGGATGTGGAATAAAGGGAGAGATACGTCGTTAATAAGAACTACAAATTCACATTTGAAATGAATCCCATGACTCAGTTTATGAAACCGATATTGAAACCCAAGTGAGTCAGAAAAAGGTGCAAATAAAGAAAACTAATCATGTCATAGGCCTTTAAGAGATCAATTTTAACTATTAGACCGTTATTTTTTTCTTTTGATGTTATGTATAGTTTCCTGAGCCACCCCTATAGCCGCATGGATCTGCCTACCATTAAGAAAATTGAATTGATCCTTAGAAATATTTTTAGAGAGAATTGGTTTAAGGCGAGGAGCAATGATTTTGGAAATAATTTTATAAATACAGTTACAAAGAGAAATAAATTTGAAATCTTCAGATCTTTAAGGATCATCAATTTTTGGAATTAAAGCCAGAAAATTAGAGTTAAATGACTTGTAGACAAAGCCTCTAATTCTAGATTCCTCTACCACCCCTATGAGCTTTCCACCTAAAAGGTAAAAAACTTGTTGAAAAAATTCCATTGTCCATCCATTTGGTTGTGGGATCTTATATTTATTCATATATTTAATTACCCCTTCAACTTCCCATTTTGTGATAGGAACCATAATCATGTCATTCTCTTCCTCATCTCCATACCCAGGGAAGAGTTGGGACACCTAGATGACTTTTGCAATCGAGGCTTCTTCCAAAGCTCTAAGAAAATCTTTGAAGTGTGAGCTTCCTAGAGATGCTATTTTATCAAAGGATTTTATGATTCCCCCATACACCTATTTAATTTTCCATATTGTGTTTATATGTTTCCTACCCTTTTCATAGTTCTAGAAGAATTTTGAGTTCTCATCTCCGGCCTCAAGTAATATTTCTCTGCTCTTGTGCCGCCATTGTTCTAATATGTTGTTTAGAATCCTTCTTCTTTCTACTTTGAGTTGTTTGATCATTTCCCTTTTCTCCTCTGTCTCATAACCATCCCCCTTTGGGCTTTCCATATATTCCAAAGCTTCCTCTATACTCTATACTCTTTAACTTAGCATAGTTCGTGATTTTTTTACACTTTCCCATATAATCGTTTCCTCTTTCATTCTTTTAATGTTTTCCATGAAATACTGATCAAGGGAGGACTCTTGATTTCTATCTTGGGACCTCTTGGTGGCCTTGAATAAGCTATTGAATCTTAAACATTTATCCTAAGAGGGGTTAAGTTTAAAGGGAGAGATAAGCTTCCTACTAGTCCCTTTCATCTCCAAAAATATGGGGAAATGATCTGAATCCTCGCCTAGACCAATCCACTACCTAAAAAGGGGGATTTTATTTACAACATCCTCCTTCATTAGAAGCTAATATAATCTCTTAGCCACCATAGCTTCTCTCACATATTTGTTTCTCCAAATAGTTTTATATTTTATCAAATTTACATCAATAAACTTCCCCATCAGAATTCTGTTTAAAAATAAATTAGCCAAAGGGTCATATTGGGGCATAGGACCCCATGTCTCAAACATTTCGAGTGAGAAATTGAGGTCACCACCCAGGACTACCTTTTGATTATTCATAAAGGATTTTTTAAACATTTTTTTCTTAAAAAGAACCCTTTCCTGACACAACCCATCAATGTTGATGATGGTAAAATTCAAGCATAATTCTAAAGAATATGCCACAACCCCTAAAACCTAGTTTGATCCCCAAGAGTTTAAAATATTAATGTTACTATCTCAAAAACCCATGGCCAGACCCCAAAATATTGATTTTGCGTCAATAGACACAAAATACCATCCCGACATTAATTTACATAGAGAATAAAATACCATTTCTCTTCATCAAAGGGTTTTTTGAAGCATGATTAATTTAGAACAAAAATACTTGAATATATTGTTTAATGTAAGTTTCTTCTGGGTTCTAGTAAACCTTCTATAATTGAAGGACATTATGATGATTTGGTAAACAACATCGGGGTCTGTGCTGCTCTAAGCACCCCTTTGAGGGAAACTTGTTTTCCATCAACCATATCTAGTTTTTCTTTTACTAAAGCCTTTAATATATTTTTTTCCTACCTCGGGTCTTAGGAGGTGTTGAGGCCTAATGGAGGACCCTAATTCCTCCTACATATTATAATTTATAATCTCTCTCGTCTCGAGGATGCAGGTTATAATGAGGGTTCTTAGAGGGATTCAAAGAGGGGGTAGAACACTCAAGGCCTTGAGAGGAAGGATTGGTTAGATTAAGATTCAAGATAGATGTAATAATATTGTTTAGGGCAAGGGATACATTACTGCAAAGAGGAGTTTCAAGTAGGAAATGCATGGACGAGCCAATCCTTGGAAAACAATCCAATAAATATTACAAAGTAGTAGTTAAAGCGGAGAGGGGATGAGAACAAGTACCCATATACTGGGTTGTTGGACCAATTAACTCCACCTCCTCTCATGGCTCCTGCATTAGATCGATCTCATACATAAGCTAGTTCCTTGACCTCCCGTTTTGATCTTCTTGGACCTCCATCAACACCATATCCCCAACCAGATTATCCCCATTCTCCTTTGACTATGAAGTGACCTCCTCTTGAACAAGTATTGCTCCTATGGACCCACACACCATTTTTCCTTTTACGCCTTCTGAAACCCGGGGGACAATCATGCACTAGTGTTTGTGACACAGATTACATCTAAAGGGAATCTTATGATAGTCAATTATCTGGGAGTAAGTATACCCTTCTATCTGAATCTAATTTTTTCATCCAACCCCTCCCTTAGGTCTAGTACTACCAAAGTTCAAGCCACCTTCCTATTCATTGTCTCAAGTAAATACATATTCGCTTCAAGGAATAAACCCAATTTGCTTCCTATGGATTTGAAAACATCCACCCTTCAGATTCGTAGAGGTAAAGCTAAAAGATGAACTCATTCAAGGAGTTCTTACAATTTTTCTCTTTGAGCATCAAAGATGGGGGTCCACATTTTGAAAAAGATTGACCCTTTCCTAAAACACCAATTACACTCCAAGTCCAATCTACAGCTTGGTCCTTGGAGAATTTAAGCGTGCCAAAGTGATCACTTCTACCTGAGTATCTGGACCTTGTCACCATGCATTGCAATCCATTCTGAAATATATTTTTCTAAGTAGTGCCTTCCCTTTGCTCTACCCAACAAGATTAGGCCAGATTCTTACATAGCCTAATCGATCTGTATATCGACCCAAGGAACCAAATTGGGACATTCCGCTTTTTTCTTGAGTACTTTCCCCTTCTTCTTGTTCAATCCAAAAGTATGACCGTTCTTAGGAGATAAAGATAACGGCTTCCCATCACTATCATGGTTATCTACCTCAAGATTCAGCCTTAGCCGCTCCACTCCCAAGGGGCATTCCCCAAAAATCCTGCATTCTTAGAATCATGTAAATTTGAGGAGGGGCTACAAAACCCTTCCCTCTCAGTGTCTTCCTTATAATTATGAGTTGCATCTCCCTTCAAAACAAAAAAAATATTTGTATAAACCCTCTCAAGTCTCCTCCCCCTAATTGAATATCGAAATAAGTTCGAGAATATAATTTTCCCTCAATTTTAATGCTAGTTTGCATGTAAGGGTTATATTCAACCTTTAGCATGAACCCACATCAGCTGTGAGTGAGTTCTTAAAAAAAGAGTTCTTGAGACACTTATTCCCCCTAAAACCACTACTCTTAATAATGTACTCTAACCCTACCTAAAGGTAACCATAATCTGGGATTGGTAAGGGATATTTTTTTCTTACCAATCGCTCTGTCGAATCCCCTTCAGCATGACCAGCCAAATTCGTTGCATTCACCTGACCTTTCAGTGAACCAGGGTCAAATATCTAGAAAACTTCCTTTGAAGATAAGGGTTTTGCCTCTTCCAGAAACCCTTAACCACCACTAGTGTTCCATTAGGGCCCCAAAACTCCTCTTTTTCAAGGTGAGGATATTGTTGGAATTTTAATCTTATCTAAGTTCCTTTGATTAGGCTCTAGGCCCCAAATTGATATGATATCCTATGGTTCAGGCTCTAGGTCAAAATAGTACTTAGGGATGACCATATTTACTGATTGAAGGAGAAAAAATAAAACGTAACTTCTCTTGTTGTAAAACCCTAAAAAGGACACACGTTCGTGAAGGTACATGCATAACAAGAATAGTTAAAACCCTAGCCTTGAAGCATCCTAGATTAAACTCCATTTCCAACCCTCGCCAGTTCCCAAAGTCATTAAAGACACTGCCAAGTTGGGGCCAAGTGGTGACCGATTCCTGCCACCTACTGCCATCTATGCAACCTTTTCTACCACCCTTCATCATTTCTAAGGCTCAAACCTTCAGGAATCCTAGACTCCATCTCCCGAGGTCCTTGTTTCTTCAAATCGTAAATGCTATTATTAAACTTATTAAAGTAATTTATATTAATATTTTAATATTTTATAATTGATTTATTTTATTGATATTATTATAGTATTACAAAAATATAATATAAAATATTTTTAACTTTACCATTGAATTCATAGGACTCTTAATTATTTATTCCTTTGGTTGGATCCAATTTTCTTCATTAACTTTTTTTTATGTAATTTAACCAATAATTATTATATTTTATTTTATCTTAATTTATTTTTATTTTAATGTAGTTTGACTAAATAAAAAATGTTAAAGAGCACATTACATTACAACACTCTACAAACTGGGTTGGATCGTTTCACAATTTATAAACCCACGGTATTAAGTAACCAATGGTATTAGATCATACTGTTTTTGGTTCAAGAAATAATTTATATTATTTAAATATATTTTATTATATTAAAATGTTATTATATTTGGATAACTTTAATACAATACAATTTATTGTTTATAGATCTGTGGTGTATGGTATTAGGTATCTTATCATGATTTTTGGATGAATTTAATACAATAAAATTTATCTTTTATCATGGTATTAGTTATCTCATGGTATTTCGTGATAAATTTTTAACTAGTTGTTTTTATGTGATTTTTTGAAAAAATTTCTGATTTATTTTTCTGTTCTAATTTGTCTAAATTTTGGTAGGAATTCATTGAAATCACAAATCATATGTGTAAACTCTTCTCAATTGAAGTGTCCTAGGGGTTTTTCATGGCGTTCAATACATACATGCAATCAAAAAACTAGTTTAAATAAGACAAATTAAGATTTTAGCTCAATTTTTTATGATGCAGCTAGAAAATTTATGTGAAAGTCCAAAATGTTGAATTAAAAGAAAAATTTTAATTAAAGACAACTCCAATTTTTAAAATTTCTTAATATTTTATAATATATTTTACCTCTAACAAGATTTTTAACTATGGATATTCACCCTCACTTTACCATGGAAATTATTAACTTGTAAATAACTTATCAAAACCAAAAACCAAAAACTATAACTCATTTCAAAACCAAAATATTTTATTTAAATATTAGTTGAATTAATGACCGTCTTGGATCCATCTTAACTCCTCATCTATCAAGAGCTAAGAGGGATCAAATCTCTCTCTTTCTTTGTGCTCCAATCCTCTCTCTCTCTCTCTCTCTCTCTCTCTCTCTCTATATATATATATATATATATATATATATATATATATATATATATATATATATCTCGAACTATGTTACTATTTCCCTCCCTCTCTCATTCTCTCTCCCTTTCTCCATGTCTCCTTATTTGTCTCTTTATCTCACCCTAAACATACACACTCTCTCTTTCTCTCCTCCCTCCCTCTCTTCCCACATCTCTCTCTCTCCCTCTCTCTACGCTTCAATCCTCTCACTATCTCCCTCCCTCTCTCCTTCTCTCTCTCCCCCTTCCAACTTTGTATCTCTCTCCCTCTCTTACCCTTCTCTATCTCTCTCACTCCTCTCCCTCCTCTCCTGCTGTAATATTATTCATAAAAATTATTCATTACCATGTTAAATTACCACGTTTAATGTTGATGATATGGTTGGCCACTAAAAATTGTTGAAAATCAGTTTCTAAATCAAGAAATAGTAACTAACTATGATACGCATCCGGGAAAAGGTTATGTTCATTCAATCTTGAATTCATTCAGGCAGATATAACTTTAATTCATTTTTATGAGTTTCTGGTCAGTTCGTGTGGTTTAGAGAATGATAGTTATGGTCATTTTAATCATTAAGGGGGCGATATGTTGAAACCACCAATGCTAAGCTTCCTTTCTTGTTTCAATCAACAACGATAAATTTCATCTTGGGAATTATGGGCAAACCTCCCGAAAATGGAAGGAAGATCATATGAATATCAAGTTGCACTGAAAATTAAGAGAAGCTTCTGTTGAGATTCAACAAGATGATGAACTTAGTGAAAAGAGTCACCTTCACTAAGTGGGCCCATAGGCTATTTTTGGCGCAAGTCTATTTTTAGACTATGTCTATTTTTAGACATGATGATCATATTTCAGAAGTTGCCGGATGGTATTTGTGGATGGTTGATCAAGTTGGAAAAATAGATGAAATTATATTTTTAGAATATTGGGCGAAGTCTATTTATAGATCGTCAATCTAAAAATAGATGCATGTTGATTATTATTAGCTCTTAATAATAATCAGACTCTAAACATCAACTTATTCTCTTGGAGCACTTCAGTTCAGTGCACAGATGCGACACATCAACTGACAGAAGGAATTACGCAATTCCTAAGGGTTTATTGGAGCTAATGCATGGAGGACTTAGTTAGAAATCAAGTGGCAGAGTTATGACACAGTTGGAAGAAGTAGTTATGGAGTTGTATTCAGTTTAGCTTAGTTAGACTCAGTTGAGCTAGTTGTATCTAGCCTAATTGAATGATACACTAGTGAGAGTGGAGTGAATTAATTAGTTAATTAATTCATAAATAATAACTCATTAATAAACTGAAAAATACAGCAGTTAACTAAAGTGCATGGCAGTTTCAGTGGAGACCAGTGGAGAGATAGGTTAAAGGGCAAGATAGACTATCTGTTATGACTATAGTGATGCATTCATTGCATCACACACACAGTGGAGATTCAAATGAGGATTGCACAGTCAATCCAAGAGTAATTTGAATTCATTCAGAGCTATTCTTCAGCAAGGATTGCGTAGTGGAGGCAGGCTAACAGATGGCAAAGATCGGTGCATGGATTTGCAAGATTGGGCCTGATTAGTGTATGACGATTGTACTGTACTGAGAGCTTGTGATAAGCTTTGTATGTTTGTATGATATTGTCATATGATCTCCATGTTACATAATATATAGTGGGGGTTTTCAGCTTCAGGCTTTCCCGGTTAAAAACTTTGTTATGTGTGATTGTTTTTATTTTATGCTTCACATGTGTGTGCAATTAAATTTTCTGCGAAAGATTAACAAGTGGAATAGATTTAGTATCTTGCATAAAGTTAAATAGTGTGAGATCAGGTGGATCTTGGACATATGCATGCTTAGTGCATATAATTTCTACATGGTATCAGAGGATTGTTGATTGAAGGTTGCAATTGTGAAGTGATTTTGTGCTAGTGGACAATTCGAATTTGCTACAAAATATTCTTGGTGCAGAAATCGAGTATACATTGAAATGTCTTTCAACGGGTTGAGATTGGAGTATGCCCTTGATGGGAGCTCGAATTACATAGCCTGGAAGGACAGGATGGAGGTGGTGCTGGAGGATAATGGGCTGAAGGAGTTCATCGATAGCGATGTTCGTAAGAAGACAATAAAGACGAGGAGGATTCTGTTGGAAGGTGTGAAGGACCATATTGTGGCCAACCTTCACGGGAAAGCCACTCCATTCTGAATGTGGAAGGCTTTGAGAGACTTGTTCCAAAGCAGAAGTGACCAGAGGAAGTTGGCACTTAAAGACAAGCTCAGAAAAATAAAAATGGAGAAAGGCGACATTATTCTAAAATACCTCACGAAGTTTGTCCAATGCAAGGATGAACTGGGAAGTGTGGGGGTTACTATTGATGATGAAGACTTGGTGAGCTTGGCTCTCCTTGGGCTTCCAAAGAGTTGGCATAGTTATGAATACTCTGTCAATGGACAGGAGAAACTATTGGGATGGGAGCGACTTTGGTCGGATCTTGTGTAGGAGGAGATAAGGTGGGGTACCAGGGTTGGATCTTCATCGAAGAATGAAGATGAAGAGAATTTCACTTTGGCTTCCAAATCAAGGAAAGCGAAGGGGAAGAAATCTTCTTTAAAATCTGGTGCTAAAGGCAAGAATTAGGATTTGTCCAAAGTGAAGTGTTTTCACTGTTGCGAGCATGGACATTTCGCCACTAACTGTTCACAGAAGAAGAAAAATAAGTAGGCTACTAGATCTATAGCTGCAGAGGCCTTAGCCTTGCAATTTGAGCTGGATTTTTCCTTGATCTCATGCTTGGTTTCAATCTGCATGGGATCGGTGTGGTATCTTGACAGTGGTGCATCTTTCCATATGATGGGAGACAAAGAGTTATTTAGTGACTTGGTGGAGAAGGATCTCCAAATGCATATCGAGATGGGTGATGATGGTCGGTATAGTGCGACTGGCATTGGGACTATTACCATTGAGAGGGAGTCCGGTAATCCATTCTTGTTGAAGAATGTTATGCATGTTCCAGGTCTGAAGAAGAACTTGGTCTCGGTCACAATGCTGGAAGACAAAGGTTATGATGTTGTTTTCAGTGAGAGAAAAGCCTTCCTTTGACATAAAACGAGTCAAACCAGGAAGATAGGGGTTTGAATTAAGAATCTCTACAAGCTAGAGGTAGATGGCTGCGCTACAATGTTAGGCAACGTAGAAGAAGTGGCGAACCGGGATGAGGGCGAATTATGGCACAGGAGATAGGGCCATCTTCAGCATGGCACTTTGAAGATTTTGTAGCAAATTTCTACTGGACTTCCCAAGGGTACTCTTGCGCAGTTAGATCAGTGCAAAGGATGTACAATGGGTAAGTTTATGAACACCACATTTCAAGAGACGGAGAATCGTGCTTGGGTGATCCTAGAGAGAATTCACACAGACGTGTGTGGACCATTCTCGATTGCTTCAATAGCGAAACACAGGTATTATGTGATATTTTTTGATGAATATTCTCGTAGATGCTGGATCTTCTTCATGCAGAAGAAGAGTGAAACGTTCTCAAAGTTTTGTGAGTTCAAGGCATTGGTGGAGAAGGAGTCGGGGAAGCAAGTGAAAGCTCTACGGAGCGATAATGGTGGTGAATACATCTCAGGTGAATTCAAAGACTTCTGTAGCAAAGAAGGAATTCAAAGAGAACTCATAGCGCCTCATAACCCACAGCAGAATGGGGTCGCAGAGAGAAAGAACATGACAATCATGGTTGCTACACGAGCAATGCTGCATGACCAGGGCCTATTGATGCACTTGTGGGAGGAAGCATGCAACACTGCGGTTTATGGGAAAAACTGTTGTCCTGATAGAGTACTTGGCATGAGTACACCCGAAGCAGCTTTTTCTGGTAAGAAGCCTGATATTTCTCATTTGAAGATTTTTGGCTCACCTCTTTGCATTCATGTGACGAAGAACACCAGGAAGAAGTTGGAGTCGACTGCAAAAGTTGGGATATTTTTGGGGTACACAGAAACACCCCATAACTATCATGTGTATTTTCCAAACAGTCAGATGACTGTTATGCGATGGGATATAAAATTCAATGAGGTGAAAGCCATGAAGTTGTCACTTGAGAGGGAGGTACACTTGCATGTGGAGGAGGAACTTCTTATTCCCAAAGATGAGCCTCCAGATGTGGATCAGCCACAGGAAGAGATTCATGGAGTGGAGGAGTCCACTCATGCAGAACCAAACATCAGACAAGGCAAAAAGTGTACCACAGAAGCTGAGAGACTAAATGTGGATGCCACACATAATGTAGGAGTTCCTACATCACAGCGCAAATAGAGACATTCACCTAACCGTTATACTGGATACATGGCTCTTATGAGCAAGTGTATCATGACAGAGCCATATTATTTTGAAGAAGTAGTGTAGGAGCCCACATGGGTAGATGCCATGGTGGAGGAGTATGATTCCATTGTTAGAAGCAGTGCTTGGGAGACTGTTCCAAGGCTAGTGGGAAAATTAATTATAGGATCAAGATGGATCTAGAAGGTAAAGCAAGCTACTGATGGGAGTGTCAAGAAGTATAAGGAAATATTTATTGTCCGGGGCTTCTCACAGATTGAGGGGATTGACTATGAAGAAAACTTTGCACCTGTCGCACAGTATTCTTCCATACGGACCATCCTTGCTCTCTCAGCGCAGATGGGTTGGCACATTCATCAGATGGATGTGAAGACTACGTTCCTTAATGGGATCATTGAGGAAGACATGTACATTGAGCAGCCTGAAGGATTTTAGATCTACAGCAGTGAGTCGCATGTGTGCAGGCTCAAAAGAGCATTGTATGGGCTGAAACAAGCACCCCGTGCTTGGTACACTCAGATCGACAGCTATTTCACTGGACTTGGCTTCACCAAGATTGAGGCAGATGCAAACCTGTACCAGATTGTGGTGGAGGGTAAGCTTTTAATGATTTTACTTTATGTTTATGATTTAATACTAACAGGTGATGAGTAGTTGATACACCCATGCAGGGAAGATCTTGCAAAGGAGTTTGAGATGAAGGGTTTGGGCCTCCTTAATTATTTCCTTGGATTGGAAATATGGCAGCAGGAAGGTGAATTTTTTGAGTCTCAAGGAAAGTATGCCTCAGAGATACTGGAGAAGTTTCACATGCAAGGATGTAAGCCTATCGACACTCCTCTTACAGGAAATTGGAAGAAAGAGGATGCTACATTGGCAGAGGTAGTGGATGCGACTGTTTATCAATAGTTGGTGGGTTCGCTTATGTATTTAGTCAATACAAGACCGGAAATATGCTATGCAGTGAGCCAGCTTTCACAAGCAATGGTTAAGCCTACCAAGCTCTTTTGGAAGGCAGGCAAGCATGTCCTAAGATATCTCAGGGGCACATATGAGTATGGTTTATGGTACAGACAGACGAATGAGGTGAAGTTGCATGGCTTCAAGGATGCAGATTGGGCAGGAATCCCAATAAATAGAAAGAGCACATCAGGAGGGATTTTTAGTATCGGATCTACGACAGTTTCTTGGTACAAGAGGAAACAAAGGTCCATGGCACTCAGTTCAGCGGAAGTGGAATACATGGCAGCAAGTTTAGCTACATGTGAGGCTATCTGGATGAGGAAGATTCTGGTTGGTTTGTTCAGTTCACATTTCGATCCCACGGTGATTCATTGTGATAATCAGAGTTGCATTAAACTCTCGGTTAATCCCGTGTTTCATGATATATGTAAACATATTGATATCCAGTATCATCATATCAGAGATTGTATGCAGCGGAAGATCATGTTGCTTCAATACATTCCTACGAAGGATTAGGATGCAAATATTCTGACGAAGGCGCTCACCAGGAGCAAATTCTAATACCATAGAGGGAGGATCAAGGTGAAGGATAATCCCTATATTTTTGAGAGGGAGTGTTGAGATTCAACAAGATGATGAGCTTAGTGAAAATAGTCACCTTCACTAAGTGGCTCCACAGGCTATTTTTGGCACAAATCTATTTTTAGACTACATCTATTTTTAGACATGATGATCATATTTCAGAAGTTGCAGGATGCTATTTGTGGATGGTTGATCAAGTTGGAAAAATAGATGAAATTATATTTTTAGAATATTGGGCGAAGTCTATTTATATATCGTCAATATAAAATAGATGCATGTCGACTATTATTATCTCCTAATAGCAATAAGACTCTAAACAACAACTTATTATCTTGGAGCACTTCAGTTCAGTACACAGATGCGACACATCAACTGACAGAAGGAATTACGCAATTCCTAAGGGTTTACTGGCGCTAATGCATGGAGGACTCAGTTAGAACTCAAGTGGCAGAGTTATGACACAGTTGGAAGAAGTAATTATAGAGTTGTATTCAGTTTAACTCAGTTAGACTCAATTGAGCTAGTTGTATCTAGTCTAACTGAATGATACACTAGTGAGAGTGGAGTGAATTAATTAGTTAATTAATTCATAAATAATAACTCATTAATCAACTGAAGAATACAGCAGTTAACTACAGTGCATGGTAGTTTTAGTGGAGACCAATGGAGAGATAGGTGAAAGGGCAAGATAGACTATCTGTTGTGACTATAGTGATGCATTGATTGCATCACACACACAGTGGAGATTCCAATGAGGATTGCGCAGTCAATACAAGAGTAATTCGAATTCATTCAGATTTATTCTTCAGCAGGGATTGCGCAGTGGAGGCAGGCTAGTAGGTGGCAAAGATCGGTGCATGGATTTGCAAGATTGGGCCTGATTAGTGTATGACGTTTGTACTATATTGAGAGCTTGCAATAAGCTTTGTATGTTTGTGTGAGATTTTCATATGATATCCATGTTACATAATATATAGTTGGGGTTTTTAGCTTCAGGATTTCCCGGTTAAAAACTGTGTTATGTGCGATTGTTTTTATTTTATGCTTCACATGTGTGTGCAATTAAATTTTCTGCAAAAGATTAACAAGTGGAATAGATTTAGTATCTTGCATAAAGTTAAATAGTGTGAGATCAAGTGGATCTTGGACATATGCATGCTTAGTGCATATAATTTCTACAGCTTCCACCTTGACAGATGGACGATGGATGCAAGTATTCAAATGTCAAAAAGATAAGTGTTATGATAATTATTTGAAAATAAACATGCATAGAAACTGAATAGTTAGCCGATATTTATCAAGAGAAATTGTATTAATTCTAGAACATATAACCTAAGTAAATCTATAGTGTCTTTTAACAAGATTACAATCTGTAGTTTTTCTTAAGAATATTACATTTTAATCTTGTGTTAAAGCTAATTAGCTTTGCTATTTTCTTGAAATATTCTCACGAGTTCTTGAAATTATAAAATTTCATGTTAGTTTTTTAATTTTTGTAAATCTTCATGGGTTCGAAGATAAATTAATGAGTTATTTTCTTGAAAAGAAAAGAATTAATGAAATTTTATGCATATGAAGTCATGCTACTTTTCTTAGTAAAAAAAATATATTAGTACCTGTAGATAAAGATTTACATTATGTTAATCTTTTAGAAAGATGTCTGTAGTAGTAAAATATAAGATAAGTAACTCTGCTTGTCTTCATATATATGCTTCTTATGTAAGAGAATATAAGATGATTTTTTTTTTTTTAAAGGGATTTCGTACAGGTGTATGAAATGATAAGGATATCCAAGTTATTTTCCTGAAAATGAATATAGATTAAAGAAGGTAATTCTTAAAGATATTTCATGGGTTGGTAGATAAGTTAATGAGTTTTTTCTTGGAAAAGAAGTCATGAAAAACCCATGTTAGTTTATCATAATATTTTCTTTGGGAAAGATCATGTTGAATCTTGTGTGAAAAGAATACTTGGTTCTTGGGAAAATATTATGTTGTTCTTACTGAAGAGAATAACCTCTTGAAAATATTACGTTGCTAGATGAATTATGTCAACTTCTTGATTTAGGTGTACTAAAGGTTACATTAACCTTGTTATTATTTCCTATTTTTTATGCATAAAAGAGGTTATCTATGGTAATTTCATGGAAGGGAAGCATGAGAAACTTGGATGTAGAAATATAGAGAAACAAGGTTATATTAGCTTATTTTTGAAGAAGAAGTATGTATTTTTTTTTTTTACATGAAAATAATAGCTAAATGATTGTAGAATTCTAAAGAAGGGAATATGTTCTGCATACATTAAAGAAGAGCTATTATGATAATCTCTTGTATGCACAAATAATAGCCATTGTGTTATAGAGATATGTTCTTTGCATGGACAAAAGAAATATTGAGCTATGTTTCTTTAGGAAGAGTTATATGAGTAATTTATGCTATCATATGCTCTGTTGTGTTAAGCATTCCTTTGGGAAGACGCTTTTGGAAGCTATGTGCTCTGTTGTGTGAATAATTCCTTTGGGAAGACTCTTTTGGAATCTATATGCATTTGTATGCATAGGAACAACATTTGTTGCGTTAGCTTTCTTTACATGAACCAAAAGTAATAACTTAAGGGTTACTTATTTGGATTAAACCTATGCAAATCACATGCACGAAGATCATAACTGATATATCAGTTTATTCTAAAGAAATGCTTGGTAGATGTAGCTATTGTCTTGCAGGAATGTGTGCTTATGCGAGAGAAATATTAGTAAATGTGATTGCTTATAACTAGCACATATGCAATGTGGTTAAAGGGATCATGTCAAGAAATTTTACTCACATGTCATGACTTTACATGAGTATATGGAGAAGCATCACTAGTATAGATTTATGAATGGTTTGTTTAATACTTTATGAATCTTGACATCAATGTATGTTGAAGACATCCTTAGCCGGAAATGATGTTAACTTGTATAAACTAAATATTATGCTTAACATGGTGGCAGGTAAATGATTAATGGTTCATGCAGATGAGTGCAAGCTATAGGATGGTCCAATGTACGATGGTCCATTGTAGGTACATCCATGCCACCAAGATATGAAGATATGAAGATTACTGGGTAAATGCTATCATAATTATTTTAATGGCTTTAATCTAGATATTTGTAGATTTCCTTGTAATATTTATAACAATGGTTAAGGGATGGTCTCCCTTATAAGCCATTGAGTGAGGGTTTAACACCCTCATGAGTGTTTAATAATAAAATTAAATGTTCGCTGGTTTTCACCGTACGGGGTTTTCAAGGTATATTGGTGTTCAATGATGTGATTGATTATTGTTTCAACTTAATGATGTCGATTCCTTTCTTGTTGTGATGTTTATAATGTCAAGTATGTGATGATTACATGAATAATGAAATGAATGTAAGGTTACATCATACAGTTTTATGTTAAGTTACTACAATAGAGGTTGTTAATGGTTAGGCAACTTACTATTCTTATACTAAGGTTACACTATGAACTGTTGAAAATTCTATCTAATGATTAGTAAGGAATATTTAATAGTGATTTGGATAGTTACCTGTGGGTAACTTGTATAGTTTCTTTTTAAATCCTGCATTTCCATGTGAGGTTATCAGTGTATGTTACAAGTGGTATCAGAGCTAAAGGTTGCATCACTGACGCCTTTGGGATTTGTTAAGAAAAACTAAAATTGAGGTATGCTACTAGTGGACATGAGTTAAGGTTTGATTCTAGAAATCTACATATTGATTGATATATGAAGTAGTCTACTTTTGAAATGAGATGTGTGATTCATGTTTATAGCTACATTGAAGAGTAATAAGTAATAAATTCTATTTCAAAATGGTTTTCATAACATTGGAATCCCATTGAGGATAAAAGACAATAAAACCTTTGTTCCACTTATGAACAACCTCAGTACTCACTAGTGAAAGCGAGAGTTGACTATTAACATTTGAGTATATTAAAGGTTACTGATATATTTAATGGACATAACTAAAGTTACCATGCACTACTTGAAAAAGATGAATGTGTGTAGTGATGGTGTGTGAAACTAATGCATGAATGCAAAAGATGGGGAAAGTCCTTGAAGAAGATGATAGAGTGTTTTAAAATGAAATTTAATGAACCCTTTCAAATGTTAAAAATACACAATGAGTCAAGTAGTAAGACTTGACTATAATGGATAGTTGCTAAATGAGTCATGTCATGGATGCATTGAGATTATTAGTAGCATTAATTAATGATGCATGACTAACTAACAAAACTTATATGCATGAATGGATTTTGATTAAATCTTATTGAAATTTGTGAACAAGTGATTATGGTAGTTACTTCATGTGTCAGACTATGGGTAACAATACACTATTGGAATTGGAAATGTTGGACCACTACCCGTTGGACTGTTACCCTAACTATCATTGATATATACACATTAATGAATATTTGTATATAATTGTATGCATGACAACATTGTATGCATGAAACTAAAATTATTTTGAAAGTGAATATTTTTTTTAACAATGTATATTTATGAATAGTGTCATTGATGATATTAAGCATGGTTAGCTTAATGGAAACAAGAAAACCTGTGAAAGTAAAATGTTGTAGTGAAAATTGCAATGGTAATTGATAATGGTATCATGTTATAATGTGCATGATTGTGTGATTTGGGAAATAATAATGTATAACACATGGTATCATGTTATAATGTGCATGATTGTGTTATTTGGGAAATAATAATGTATAACACATGTATGTTATTCATGTTCCCTGTTAATCTAGATATCATTGGACCCATGTGGAGGGCCAAGTATGATGTATGATGTACATGAAGTTTCTTTTTCTTTATGTATAATGTGCATATAGTTCATTATATAATTTAATATGGGAAAGAATTCTAAAGAGAAATTTAACATGACAGACAATTGTGAATAATTGTGAAAGGATATAAGGCCTTCTATTGATGGAGGTTGTCTGCCCGGAGGGGTTGATGGCACTTTCCTGCCCGGATTTCCTCTCCCTAGAGATATATGATCTCAGTAAGGGAAAAGAGTTGGCCAAGATGGTGAAGAGGGAAAAACCTGAGGCAAATCTATTGATTTTGGAGCCTGTTGGAGGAGGTTCAAAACTCCTCATAGACGGGACGCTATCAGAGGAATAGGCATGATGTTGCCAAGAGGAATCCTATACTGGACCTTGAGTGGTCATTGGAATTCTCGAGCTCGTTTTCCACTGGAATTCCATACTCGACCTGGAATGGTTTTTTGTCAAACAACTGTCTGGATGTGAAAATGACTCGATTTAGTTATGGAAACCAAATCCCATGGGTTGGGAGGAGCATTTTTTTTACCATTGTGGTTCTCATAGCGGAAAAAGTTAAGTAATAAGCTATGTGTTATATTAAAATAAATTTAATATGATTATGTAAATATCATATGCAAACATTGAGAGGGAAGGAGCCTAGCACTCAAACAGGAATTACAGAAAGGATAAGTTCCTTTTATTGTATTACTAAATTTGTTGAATGTCTTAGCTGTAGGAAATATTATCATTGATGGAATAAGAGCACAAACAAGTAGCACCAAGACAAGGGAACAGATCAGAATCAGATGGAACTGTTGCAGAGAAAGAAAGTGAAGTGGAAGAGGCTACAAGAGGAGGGTTTAGATAGGAAGTAGGTTTTTAGAACAGATAGGGTTTTGGTGTAAGAATTTAGGAAATTTAGACAAAAGGCCACTAATTGAAAATCAGGCCTGGCAGGATGTTCTTTGTAAATATATGCATAATTGCCAAATGTTGGATCTTCATTTTCGAAATATATTTGAGTTACAGGTTTTATGAATTTATGAGACTATATATTTTAAAAAGTTGCGCATTCCATTTATAATTGAATTATGATTGGATTACATATGTTGAAGACTGGTCATCGATCACTGTATGGATTGATGCCCATGAAATTGTTAAACTTAAACCTGTAATTAATGTTCAATTGACACAATGTAGAGAGTTTTTGATCGAATTGAATAATAGGAACTTGGATGTGTTCAGAAATCCTTTTCGGAATCATGAATTTCTGGTTCATAGAGTCGATGGTGTTATTTGCTGGAGGATAAGACCATACATTTGTGGGGACGAATGCTGGTAGAATAGATCAAAAGGTTCTGCTTGGGTTTACTATAGTCGAGTTAACAAATGCAGTGTAAAAGGAGAAGGTTTTATTTGGAATGAAGATTGGAACCATAATTGATGATGCAAAGGAACTACATTGGAAAATGGGATGTGGAACCATGAGCCAACAATGAAAATGGAATAGTGAAAGTGGTTTCAAAAACCACCAGAGGGTTTTCGAACCGCTTTTGGAGGATAAGCGGTTTTAAGTGAGGTGGTCGTGATACAGTTAGGAGGGCAACATGTGGCATACTGAAACCACCTATTTCATGTAGGTTCAAAAACATTAGCCATCAGGCTAATTGTCATGCGATAACACGATGGCCATTGGATCATTCTAGGATCAATGGTGGAGACTCAACATTCTTTCACATAACGAAATTGTGAGTTAAGAGGAGGACAACTATCTAATACTTGATCGACGGTTATCGCCATTGAAGTTTCTCAGGGTTTAAACCTTAAACCGGACCCGATGGTTTATGAATATGATTTAATAATTCAAGCACCTATTGGGCTCTGGTGTTATGCATATTGTGGGGCCAATACATTTTGTTGATTTGTTTTGTTGTAAAGCAAAATTTATATAAAGGGCGGAATGATAAAAGGTGTGGAGACTAGATATATTGTTATGTTAATACCCTGTGTTTAAACCAAAGTATGGAAGGGTAAGTTATATCGTATTTATGACTTATGTTAAGTCAGGTAATGAACCTTGAGAATATGTGATGGATGGAGGACCGTTAGATTGAAAGATAGAGTGTGATGATCATTTGATCTGATGCAAATTGAATCAACGGTTGAGATTAGAATGGTCAAGGGAGTGAACTAACATGTCTGATCGTCAGTGTACAGCTGTGGTTCTAGATAAATATGATATCAACATTCTTTTTTTACCAAGGTAAGAATGTTATTTAAACACGTCGAAATATTGCAAAATTCATAGTAGGAAGTATAATTAAAAGCTTTAGTTATATGGACAAGTATATGGTTTATAACCATAGTTCCAAAGAAGAAGGAAAGGTAAGTTGGTAAATGTGGGCCCGAAAGTTTATATATTAATATTGTGTTGACACTTTGGGTTTTAACCAAAGTAAACTTATAAATAAGATCAAATCAAGGTGTGATTACCATTGGATGACTGATGTAGACAGATCAACGCATAAAAGGTGTATAGTTAAATTTTTTTGACTAATGTAGATAAAATATGGGTTTATACCCACAACAGATATAAGGAGATAATTTCCCGCATAAAGGGATTTTGATTTTTCGCATCAAGATATGTGAATAGAGTTTAAACCTTGGTTTAATAAAGGGTTTCATTATATTTGGAATGGAAAATTCTTGGGCATAAATGAGATATGCATTTTATGTATGCAAAGTGTTGGTAAATGCAGCACAAAAGGTACAGGTAACGGAAGAAACAGGGCAGTCATACAACATAGTTGGACTATAATAGCAGCAAAAAAGACAAATACACAGCAAGCCAAGAGTTGAAAGGGTTGAGTAAAATATATTTGTTGTAACTATAAATGTAAATAAATAAATTATTTTATTGTATGTGATGCAAAGGCAAGTCTCCGAAGGTAAATCAAAACCTCCCCTTTAATATTGAATTGAGTATATAGTAGTGTAACATCCTGAAGTGTTGAGCGAGAAAACAAGAAGGTGGAATGCAAAGAGTCATACATGTTCATTTCATATTCCCATATGGAATGCGAACAGCTATGAGGTGATCTCTATAAATGATGTTATTTTAATATGCTTAGGGTGTGAGAGAGGGAGCAGCATAAGGGAAGAGAGTGGAAGAAGAAGAAGGAGCAGAAAGAGAAGTTGTAAATATCCAAAGATGAGATAAGGCAAATATGAAGGTTTGAGGACAACAGTGAAGAAGGAATAGAACAAAGCTAATATCCAGGTAAATTTTCATAGATGTGTGAGGAAGTTGGCACTTCCATATCAATTTGTAGCTTGATAGATGTCTGGTTGTAGCTGGCTGAGGTAGAAGCCTCCTGTGGGTTGTAGCCTGCAGAAAATAGAGGGGATTTGGAGCTTCCTTGCATGTTTTATCTTGCATAATTGGGGTGGTAGCCTCTTGTAGGTTGGAACCTATAGAAAATCAGTGGTGAGAGAGAGTGAGAGCTTGCCTTTACATCACAACAATAATAAGATGTGGTTTTCTCCCTTATGGGTTTCCACTTATATCTGTTGTCTATGTGCTTGATGATTATGTGTTGATGTTCTGTAATTTATTTTCTTAATACTTGCTGCACACATATTAATATTTTTTTTCCATTATATATTAAGTTGAGCATGAAATGAAGATGTAAATAAGTGTAAAAGAAAATTTTAAAAGACCATGAACTTGTTAAACTGATTCCCCCCCCCCGGTTCTCAATTTAACTAAGGGTCCAACAAATGGTATCAGAGCAGGTTCCTTTTTTCTCATTTTAATAACTAGAACGAGATCCTTGGTCCTCAAGATGGCTAGTCTGGAAGGATGCTCAACAAATAAAGCCCCTTTGTTTACTGGCACAGACTATTCCTTCTGGAAAATAAGAATGAGACGTACATAATGTCTCTAGGAATAGAATTTTGGGCTGCTTTGGAATTAGGATATGCCCCAAAGGATTATGACACAGAGAAAGAAGCCAAACAAGATTTTATAGCTAATGCAAAAGCCATGAATGTACTCTTAAGTGGTCTATGTGAGGCATAATCTATCAAAGTAATGCACAACAAGATTTTCAAAGAAATATGGGATACATTAGAAAGTATCCATGAGGGAGATAAAAAGGTGAAGGCTATCAAGCTGCAAGTCTATAGAGCTCAGTTTGAAAATATAAAAATGAATGAAGAAGAAGATGTTTCCAGCTTCTTCTTAAGGGTTGCAGAAATTTTGAATAACATGAAAGCTATAGGATAAGTCATTAGAGAATGTGTAATTGTACAAAATATATTGAGATCTTTACCATCTAGGTTTAACCCCAAAGTTTCTACCATAGAAGAAACAACTGATTGGGAAACATTGACCATGAACCAATTACTTGTAAATTCGACAGCTTATGAGATGAGACTTCCACAGAGGAAGTCAAATATGAGGGAGGTAGCCTTTAAGGTAGAAATGTGCAAAGAAGAAAAGGAAGATACATGCTCCTGCTCTGATGAAGAAGAGACCAAATTTGTCAGAAGATTGGATAGAGGATCATGAAAGTATAAAGGTAAAATTCCATTTAAATGCTTTAACTGTGGAATATTTGTGCACTATGCTTTTTAGTGTCCTCAAAAGAAAGCAAAGAATCAGACTCAAGAGACAGACAAAACCAAAAAAAATAATTGGAAGAAAGGGAAGAGATTCAATAGAAAATTATTATATGCTCAACAAGATAGCAGTGCATCTGAAAACTTGTATGAATCTTCAAATGAACAAGAAACCTCTGAATTTGTGTTGATGGCCAAGGAAGAGTCTGAAGGATTTCTTCTAGAAGATGAGGAAGAAGGTGAGATAGATCTTGAGGGGGAGCTAAGAAGTGCCCTGGAGGAAATAGATAGACTTAAACTCAAGTGCAAAAAACAAAAATACATTCTCCTCAAATATTTAAAAGAAGAACCAAATTCAGAAGATCTCCTTCAGTTGAAGGTAGAACTTGAAGAAGCTAAGAAGGTGGAAGACACTCTACGAAGGAAAATTAAGGATAAAATTCAGAAGCAAGAGAAATTGGAAGAAGAATTAGTATGCCTGAGAAAGAAATTAGAAAGCACCCAAAGGGAATTATAAATGAATACTCCATGAATGAAAAGCTCTAAACATTTGGATAAAATTATAAATGCTCAAAGATCTCCTCTCATAAAGGCTGGGATAGGTTACAAAGGAGAAACAAACAAATCCAAGGTAGAAGATAACCAGAATATCATTTTTGTAAAATTGTAAAGGATAATGAAGTAGCTCAAAAGATTCCTACAGAAGTATATGGCAACAAAAACATGACTTGTAATGAAGTAAACAGAAACAAATAGGAACCTCAAATAACAAAGAATGAAATAAAGAAACAGTCACCTGAAAAAGGCTCTTACACTCCCGAATATGAATTGAATAAATTCCGAAGTTGTCAAATGAGATTCTTTCCTCCTATGAGAAATATCACTTGTTTTGCCTGCCACAAACTGGGAAATACTGTATCATACTATAAGACAAAGAAAATTGAGTCCAACCAATAAAGGATGCAGAAAATGAAAATACTACCTCAATCAAACAAATGCAGAAGACAACCTTTCACCAGGTACAATAATCGTTTTCATGGGTATTGTTTTTACTGTAAGGGGTTCGGTCATAAAGCCTTGGAGTACAGAAAGTATGGAAAAATACTGATGTATGAAAACTCAAGGAAATTTATGAACAATGGAGAATTCACTCATAATCCATTCAGAAATATAATCAAATGCTTTGTCTGCCATCAAATTGGGCACAAGTCTCACAAATGTCCTCTCAAAGACTGTGGTCCATCTTCTCAGGAAAGGTACCAAACAAATAGCAGCATGCAGTGGTAAAATAACCTAAATAAGTGTGACCTGGCTCTAATAGCTCAAGATCAAAAAATCCAATGGTATATGGATAGTGGATGCTTAAAGCATATGACTAGAGATCGAAGAAAGTTTGTAACCTTTGATGAAAAGAAATCTAGAAATGTAACATTCGGCAATGATAAAGCGGGGAAAATCAAAGTGAAAGACTCAATGAGTCTGAATAATGGAAGAGGAGAGGCTCAAGATGTACTATTTGTGGATGGGATGAAAGCTAATCTACTAAGTGTGAGTCAAATGTGTGATAAAGGCTGTGAGGTCCTTTTCAGAGCCCAAGATTGTGAAGTAAGATCTAGCACCAGAGGAAAGACCTTGATCAAAGGTGTTCGAACAAAAAGTAATGTCTATATAGTGAAATAAGAGAATGAAGTGTGCCACATAAGCAAACTTGACGAATTGTGGTTATGGCATAGAAGATTGGGACACCTAATCTTTGACCACATCACCAGTTTGAGCAAGAAAAATGCAGTCAGAGATATGCTTGCAATAAAGAAGCCTCCAAATACCATATGTAAATCCTGCCAGCTGGGCAAGTAGACCCACACATCTTTCAAGGCCAAAGACAAACTATCTACAAGTAGGCCACTTCATCTTGTACACATGGACCTGTGTGGACCTTCAAGAACTAATGCACTAGGTGGATAATCTTATTTCATGCTGATAATAGATGATTTTACCAGATTGATGTGGGTGGCATTTCTCAAATATAAATCTAAAGCACTTGAGAAATTCAGGATATTCAAGTCATTGGCAGAAAATCAAACAGGATGCAAGCTAAAGTGCATTAGATCAGACAGAGGAGGTGAATTCACACACTATGATTTTTCATACCTATGCAATGAACTTGGGATAAAAAAACAATTTACAATTGCAGGTACACCTCAACAGAATGGAGTGGCAGAGAGGGAAAACAGGTTAGTACAATAGATTGCCAAAGCCATGATGCAAGAAAGTAACGTTCCCCAAACCTATTGGGAAGAAGCAATACACATAGCTATTCCCATTATCAACAAAGCTCATCTAAGACCAAATTGTGATAACACTCCTTACGAATTATGGCATGGTAAACCAACATCAATCAAGCACTTTAGAGTCTTTGGATGCAAGTGTTTCATAAAAAATAATGATGAAAAACTGGGGAACTTTGATGCAAGAGCTGATGAAGGAATATTTTTAGGATATGCATCCAACAGTAAGGGTTACAGGTGCTACAAAAAAAGACTACAAAAAATTGTGGAAAGCATTGATGTAAGATTTGACGAAAATATACCCAACAGAACAAGAAACACAAGCTGCGCCAATCCTCCAGATGATCATGAAGCTAAGAACCAAGATAATGATGAACATAGAAAGACAACAAAATATATTGAATTCAAATCAAAAGACCCCTCAAGACACAGTCAAAATAACCATCCAGAGGATCAAATCATTGAGGACAAGAGTGTGGGAGTCCAGACAAGAAGACATCTTGCTGAATAGAGAGAAGAAGTATACATAGCCATGCTATCTCAAATAGAGCCAAAGAAGTTTGAAGAAGCCAGCAAAGTCAAAAATTGGGTAAATGATATGAATGAAGAACTAGACCAAATTGAGAAGAACAATACATGGGAGTTAATTCGAAGACCCATTGGGAACGATGTCATTGGCACAAAATGGATATTCAAGAATAATATGAATGAAAAAGGGCAGGTAATCAGAAATAAAGGCAGACTTGTATGCAAGGGATATTCTCAAATTGAAGGACTTGATTATGATGAAACCTTTGCCCTCGTAGCTAGAATGGAAGCAATCAAAATGTTTTTGGCCTTTGCATGCTATCATGATTTTAGGGTATATCAAATGGATATGGAGTCTTCCTTCTTGAATGGAGATTTAGAGGAAGAAGTCTACATGGAACAACTTGAAGGATTCTCATTAATAGATAAACATGACTATGTGTGCAAATTAAAGAAAGCCTTATATGGTCTGAAACAAGCTCCTTGTGCATGGTATTCAAGGTTGGACAAATACTTTCAAAAACAAGGGTTCAAGAAAGGAGGAGTAGACAACAATTTGTACATAAAGGCTAATGAAAATGAAATCTTAATTGTAGTAGTGTATGTAGATGACATCATGTTTGGTAGCAACAAATATGAGTTAGCAAAAGGATTTGCTGAAGAAATGAAATCAGAATTTGAGATGTCTATGATTGGAGAGCTCACCTTCTATTTAGGACTTAAAATTCAACAAAATAACACAGGAATATTCATTTCATAAGAAAAATAATTAAGAGAAATGTTGAAAAGGTTTCAAATGAAAGACTACAAACCTAGGTCAACTCCCATGATCACTGGATGCAAACTATGTGCTAATGATGGATCTGCAGATGTAGATCAAAAACTTTACAGATCCATGATAGGAAGTCTGCTATACCTAACTAATTCTAGACCAGACATTATTTTGGTAGTAGGTCTTGTGGCAAGATATCAAGCAACACCAAAACAAAATCACTTACTATCAATCAAGAGAATATTTAGATATCTGCAAGGAACTGCACATTATGGCCTATGGTATCCAAAAGGCAAAAGCTTCACATTGACAGCATACACAGATGTAGATTGGGCCAACTGTGTGGATGACAAGAAAATCACAAGGTGCATTTTATTTGGGAAAAAATCTGGTGGCATGGCTAAGCAAGAAGCAAACTTCTATCTCTCTATCTACAACAAAGATTAATACATAGCAGCAGCAGCATGTTGCACACAAGTAATTTGGATGAAACAAACTCTCCAAGACATGAAGGTAAGCATTGATGAACCCATTTCTATCAAACGTGACAATTCTAGTGCAATAATTATATTCGAAAATCCTATACTTCATTCAAAAACAAAGCACATCCCAATAAAGTACCACTTCCTTAGAGAACAAGTAGCATAGAAATTGGTGAACTTGGAATACGTACCAACAAAGGAACAAGCAACCGAGATATTCACAAAACCTCTTGCTAAAGAACCATTCAAATATCTAAGAGACAAATTAGGGGTAGTATATGCAGATGTTACTCTCTGATATGATCAGAAATAATAATTAAAAAAACACAAAAATAAATAAGTAAAGGCTACATACAAGAAACATGATTAGTACAAAAGAAAAGTGAGAGTCAATATCAGACAAGAAAGCATCATTCCAGGAGGAGAGCAGACAACAAATTTTCATAAAAGAGCTAGAATAATGGAGCAATGCATGGAACAGGTCCTCAAGATCAGAGGAAATGAAAATATAGAAACTACATTGGCAAATGTGAAATCCTTTGACATTGATGTCAAAGGGGAGGAAAAGAAAGTAAAAGAAGAAAGGGTCTTCTAAAAAGTAAGCAGAGGAAGTCTTGGAGGAAGCATTGGAGAATTTCCATCAATGCTGAAGGGGAAGACTATTGGAAATATTGTCATTGATGGCAAAGGAGCACAAACGAGCAACACCAAGACAAGGGAGCGGACCAGAATTAGATGGAATTGTTGCAGAGAAAGAAAGTGAAGTGGAAGAGGCTACAAGAGGAGCATTTAGACACGAAGTACGTTTTTAGAACAGATAGGGTTTTGGTGTAAGCATTCGGGAAATTTAGAAAAAATTCCACTAATTGAAAATCAGGCCTGGCAGGATATTCTATGTAAATATAGGCATAATTTCCAAATGTTGGATCTTCATTTTCAAAATATATTTGAGTTACAGGTTTTATGAATTTATGAGACTGTGTATTTTAAAAAGTTGCGCATTCCATTTATAATTGAATTCTGGTTGGATTTCATATGTCGAAGACTATTCATTGATCATTGTATGGATTGATGCCCATGAAATTGTTAAACTTAACCCTGCAATTGATGTTCAATTCACACAGTGTAGAGAGTTATTGATCGAATTGAATAATAGGAACTTGGATGGGTTTAGAAATCCTTTTGGGAATCATGAATTTGTGGTGCATAGAGCCAACTGTGTTATTTTCTTGAGGATAAGACCAGACATTTGTGGGGACGAATGCTGGTAGAACAGATCGGAAGGTTCCGCTTGGGTTTACTATAGTCGACTTAACAGATGCAGTGTAAAAGGAGAAGGTTGTACTTGGAATGAAGATCAGAACCATAATTGATGATGTAGAAGAACTACATTGTAAAATGGGATGTGGAACCATGAGCCAATGACGAAAACAGAACAGTGAAAGTGGTTTCGAAAACCACCAGAGGGCTTTCACATCGCTTTTGGAGGATAAGTTTTTTTAAGTGAGATGTACGCGATACTGTAAGGAGGGCGATGCATGGCATAATAAAACCGCCTATTTCGCGTAGGTTCAAAAACATTCTCCATCGGGCTAATTGGAATGCGATAACACGATGGTCGTTGGATCATTCTAAGATCAACGGTGGAGACTCAACATTCTTTCACATAACGAAATTGTGAGTTAAGAGGAGGACAATGGTCTCATCTTTGATCGATGGTTATCGCCATTGAAGTTGCTCGAGGTTTAAACCTTAAACCGGGCCCGATGGTTTATGAATCTGATTTAATAATTGGAGCACCTATTGGGCTCCAGTCTTATGCATATTGTGGGGCCAATACATTTTGTTGACGTGTTTTGTTTTAAAGCAAAAACTATATAAAGGGCAGAATGATAAAAGGTGTGGGACCGGAAATATTTTTATGTTGATACCTTGTCTTTAAACAAAAGTATGGAAGGGTAAGTTATATTGTATTTATGACTTATGTTAAGTCGGGTATTGAACCTTGAGAATTTCTGCTGGATGGCAGACCATCGGATTGAGAGATGGAGTGTGATGATCATCTGATCTGACGCAGATTGAATCGATGGTTGAGATTAGAATGGTAAACAGAGTGAACTGTCATTTCTGATCGTCAGTGTACAGTTGTGGGTCCAGATAAATACGATATCATCATTCTTTTTTACCAAGGTAAGAACGTTATTTAAGCACGTTGACATATTGCAAAATCCATAGTCGAAAGTATAATTAAAAGCTTTAATTATATGGACAAGTATATGGTTTATAACCATAGGTCAAAGGAAGACGGAAAGGTAATTTGGTAAATGTGGTCCCGAAAGTTTATATATTAATATTGTGTTGACACTTTAGGCTTTAACCAAAGTAAACTTATAAATATGATCAAATTAAGGTGTGATTACCGTTGGATGACTGACGTAGGAAAATCAACGCATAAAAGGTGTGTGTGTGTGTGTGTGTATGTTGATGTATTGTTTAAAAGTTTAGGTAAAATCATAGTTAAAATGTTTTGACTAATGCGGATAAAATATGGTTTTATACCCACAACAGATATAAGGAGATAATTCCCTGCATAAAGGGATTTTGATTTTTCACATCAAGATATGTGAATAGAGTTTAAACCTTGGTTTAAGAAAAGGTTTCATTATATTTTGAATGGAAAATTCCTGGGCATAAATGAGATATGCATTTTATGTATGCAAAGTGTGGGTAAATGCAGCACAAAAGGCACAGGTAAGGGAAGAAATAGGGCAGTCATACAACAGAGCTGGACTATAACAACAGTAGAAAAGACAAATACACAACGAGCCAAGAGATAAAAGGGTTGAGTAAAATATATTTGTTGTAACTATAAATGTAAATAAATTAATTATTTTATTGTATGTGATGCAGAGTTAGGTCTCTGAAGGTAAATCAAAACCTCCCCTGTAATACTGAATTGAGTATATAGTATTGTAACATTCTGAAGTGCTAAGTGAGAAAAAGAGAAGGTGGAATGCGAAGAGTCATACCTGTTCATTTCATATTCCCATATGGAATGCAAAAAACTATGAGGTGATCTCTATAAATGATGTTATTGTAATATGCTTAGGGTGTGAGAGAGGGAGAAGCATAAGGGAAGAGAGTGGAAGAAGAAGAAGGAGCAGAAAAAGAAGTTGTAAAGATCTAGAGATGATATAAGGTAGATATGAAGGTTGGAGGATAGCAGTGAATAAGAAATAGAACAGAGCTAATATCTAGGTAAATCAACATTTGTTTTCATAGATGTGTGAGGAAGTTGGCACTTCCATATCAAGTTATATCTTGATATATGTCTAGTTGTAGCTGGCTAAGGTAGAAGCCTATTGTGGGTTGTAGCTTGCAGAAAATAGAGGGGAGTTGGAGCTTCCTTGCAAGTTGTAGCCTGCAGAATTGAGGTGGTAGCCTCCTGTAGGTTGGAACCTACAGAAAATCAATGGTGAGAGGGAGTTGGAGCTTGCCTTTGCATCACAACAATAATAAGATCTGGTTCTCTCCCTTATGGGTTTCCACTTATATCTGTTGTCCATGTGCTTGATGATTATGTGTTGATGTTCAGTAATTTATCTGTTTAATACTTGCTACACACATATTAATATTTTTGTTTCATTATATATTAAGAGAGAATGAAATGAATATGTAAATAAGTGTAAAAGAAAGTTTTAAAAGACCATGAATGTGTTTTAAATTGATTCACCCCCACCCCCCCCCCCCCCCCCCCTCTTAGTTTAACTAAGGGTCCAAAATTAGCAAGGGCTAGAACAATATGAACTTGGTGCATTGATTGACCATTTGTATGATTAGAGTGCTAGGTGCTCTCTTGAAGTACTGTGTGGATGTCTTTAGCAGGAGATATGACAATCTGCATGTGGTTTAGTGATTTATAATTCTTATGATTTATCATGAATAGAGGGTGGGTGCTCTCGGAAGACTAGGAATAGTACCATGACTAAAATATCACTTGAAATTGCATGAACAATTAATAGTTTTAAGTATTTCATTTGATTGGAAACAATGTGACTAATGTGATTGAATTTTTTATTCATCCATTATTGGCTACTTTCCATGGAGTGTTGAAGGGTTGTTCAACCATTCTCAGAGTGTTTGCGTAAAAGTTATCATTACTTTCAATAATAACTGGTAAGTAATAGCAAGTGGGTATAGAGATTCTAATTTATTTATTTTAATGGTATTCCCTAGAAATTGAAGTGCTTTATTTTGAAGGAGAAGGATCCCCATTTTTATTTTTTTTAGATTTCCATATCATAAATAAAAGTTAAAGTTCCAATGTTAGATGAACAACAAGGACGGTGTTCTCTTTAAGGGGGGGAGTATGTAATATTCCTCATAAAAATTATTCATTACCATGTTAAATTTCCACGTTTAACATTGATGATATGGTTGGCCACCAAGAACAGTTGAAAATTAGTTTATAAACCAAGAAATAGTTACTACCAACTATCCTATGCATACAGGAAAAGGTTATGTTCATTGGATCTTGAATTCATTCAGGGGGATAAAACTTTAATTCACTTTTATGAGTTTCTTGTTAGTTCGTGTGGTTCAGAGAATGATAGTTATGGTCATTTTGATCATTAAGGGGGCGATATGTTCAAACCACCAATGCTAAGATTCATTTCTTGTTTCAATCAACAACGATAAATTTCATATTGGTAATTATGGGAAAACCTCCCTGTTAACACTGGAAAATCGTACAGGAGAAGATGACATTAATTAATGTCATGCCAAAGGTTTACAAGGGTTGAAAACATTATAGGATATGAAAGTATTTAAAAATCTCAAAGGTTGGAGGAAAATCAAATTTGAACTAGTCTAAAATGTTGATTACGCACATTATCCTTCGAGAAGAGCACCTTCTGCGTGCTTTTTTGCTCAATAAGCGCGCATTCCTGAAAGTGGCTAAATGTCACTTTCCTGGACCACACAAGAAAAATGACAAGTTACTCCTTTTGTGAAGCCACCTAAAGACAACCACCAACGCCTCCTTAGACACTATGTGAGCACACAATGGAATATTTGGAGCACATAGTGGAATCATACCTCTCCCTTGGGTCACCAACCACAATGCACCAAGGGAGGGAAGGAGGATTTGAAATCCCCTATATAAAAACACCATGAGATGAAGAATGGGTGATCACATTGCTATGTTGGTCATAATTTCCTAAGAAATAGCAGTAGTGTGTGACTTAGAGCTAGAGATAGAGGGGAGTCGATTGTTGGTCACCCAACAATCTTAGTCCATCACAGCAGATAGAGAGGGACACTACACAGAGGCAAATCTTGGAAAACAACATCCTTGCATCGGGACCTAGAACCATTGTCTATGGGCTCTTTGGCAAATGGGTAAAATTGCTTCTCCATATCAAACATTTAATAAGAAGAGGCCTAGAGCCATCATTTTCATTATTATCATTTGACTCTCTTCAATAGTTTTTGTATATTTTTGTTTTAGTTTTAGTTTAATTTGAGTATACATTTGCATGCTTTTTACTCTTCATTGTATGCTTTTGAACTCCACCAGATTCTTCCTATTACCAATAGTTTAAATGGGTAGAACACACCCATCAAACTGGTGTGATTTCATACACCCATGTGTCAAATCCGCCACAACAAGATTGGTGACTCCACTAACATTTTACCAAGTTTATGTGGTTGTGCCATATTTTTCAGGAGAAATTTGTCTATGCTGGAGATTAAAGCTAATAGTCCTCTCATCCGTCTTGCAGTCCCTAGATTCACTTTTAGTGAAAAACTGAAGAAGGGCAGCTCCTAATTTTTATTTACATATAGGAATTTACGTGCATTTGTTTTTCACAGACGCGCAGGCCGTGCATTCGGCACTAACCTGCGCGTAGGAAAGCGCACCTATCAAGGCTTATTGCGCGCAATTTACAGAATGAGATTTTTCTCCCAAGATGCTACCATTTTCTGCTTGTAAGGTGCTTGGAAACCCCTAATGTATCTACCATCACTTGTGGTGATACCCCACAGCTTGTGAGAACTCACTTTTAGCTGCTTTCTGTAGGATTAGAGTCAGTTTTTGGTTGAAGCTGATTTTTGCAAAATTTTCACATAGTTTAAGTAGGGGGGAAATTAGCTTGCGCTCCGAACTATTTATGTTTTGAAAATTTTGGTATGCACACCTAGATAACTATTCCAAGTAAGTGGCCCAAGACCATGCATGCATAGCTAATTTTCCTTTTTCTAGTGTAGAAATTTTTTATTTTAGTTCAATTTCTGCATTAGGAATTGCGGGACTAGGATTGAATTTTCGATTTGAGAAAGTAACCTCTGCTACCTTTACACCCTCTGCTGATCCTAGGTAAGCATATGAATGCTCTATATTCACAATTTGTCATCTCCCTTTAGTTAATCACGTAGATTAACTAGGAAAATTTGAAAGCGGCCCATTATCCACACATGTTTTCCATTTAAGCTAGGAACAATATAACATAGTTTAATAGGGGTGTTGTAAAGGATCAATGATATCCACATGTTCAAACTATGTGCTTGTTCACCTTATGCTCACACATAGTCACCTGCTAAGAAAAGGAAGACACCTAAAACTAGCTTAACCAAACTCACTAAATTCTCCCCGAGGGGCCATAAAAGAATTTATAGCTTAGGTTAGGATCAAGGGGGTAGGCATCCAATAAGCCGCCTTGATCATACTTCATATTGAAACATAGAATTTATGTATTTAGGGAGCTTCAAGTCCACCTATCAGCCCATGGAAAAGAAAACCTGAACGCGGTAGAGACCTGATTTAGAGGGGGTTAGGCTTAGGTGCAATGCATGCGGTATCAGTTACGGCTACCTGACCTGGCTAATACTAGGTACTGTTGGCTGACTACCAAGAAGCCCAAGACTCGAACACTCACATGGGATGGTGGTTCTTAATGGCAAAAAACTAGGGAATCCTTTACCTTATAAGTGACGGTGCAGGCAAGTGCCAGACCCTCTACCCTTACCTTGGTGGATTCTCTTTGGCTGACTGGGAGTGTCGCTAGCTCTTATGAGGCGTCGTGCTAGCACTTGCAAGAAATATTCTCAAGGCCCAGTTACTTTTGAGTGTGTGAGGATGCAATAGGTCTTCTAGGATTGTGAGTATCATGCGCAAACAAACAAAAACCACTGTTTTGATTGAGTGATCACATAGATTAATTTAAAGGGAAAATTTATTTTATTTTCACTTTGTTTTATGTATGTGGCCATAATTTTTCTTTGATCATAGACTCTATCCTCTCAAAATTTTCCAAAAACTAACTTGGTCAACACCCAAATGGTCCCAATGAAGCCTCGTCGATCCAGGTGTCTTTTGGACCTCCCCCCATTACTGGGATGGGTTCAAGGTCTTTCGTCATTCAGGCATAAAAGACGGAACACTTCCGCCATCATTGGTTCATCCTTTATTGGAGAAACCATAGTTGGGAACCCTAGTCGGTCTCCCAACACCACACCACACACCACTCCTCCCTCGACCCCTAGGGGGTAGAGGAGTGCATCCAATTTGGGAAGCTAACTGAATTCACAGCAGGGTACATCACAAAATAACCCTCGTCCTAACTAGAACTTTGTATCTTCACAAATTGCAATGGCGTCAACCTCCCAATCAGCTTTCTTACCTTCATTGAATATACCTGATTTAACTAAGCTAATGAATGACCCCATCACACATGATCCAAATTGCCCTCTCGTGCCCACGAAGCTCCCTTCCGATATACCAAAATTCAGTGGCAAGCACATGAAAGACCCAGGTAATCATATAATGACCTTTCACCTGTGGTTCTCATTGAATAGCATCATTGATGAAAATATTCGATTGAGGCTATTTCAACGCACTCTTACGAGAGTAGCCTCAAAGTGGTACGTGGAGCAGCCTCCTGCTTCACATGGAACCTTTAGCACCATCACTACCACATTCCTCACATGTTTTTAGTTACCCATTCACCATGATTTGGGAATGGAGTTACCGACTCATTTCAGACAATCCCCCACCATCCATATCTCAGACCATCTCCATGCATCGAGGCGGTGTCGCAGTTTATGTAAAGATAAACTCGATGATCGAGTCCTCTTAGCTTTATTCTTGAAAAATCCGATGGCAAAGATTTCAAAGGATGTGGCACAATGTATTCCCACATCCGAAGAGGACACAATCAGTAAAGCCCAGCAACTCGAACTGATTTATACACACTCAGGATACATCTACAACATCCTACCTAATTCTTTGCACTTGCAAACTCTGTAGACGGACTAATTGGGTCAATGACCCAAGGATACCTAGGCAGCAGTAGTCAAAACCCTAGTTACACACATAGTTCTACCCAAAACATGTCTCAACCTGGATTTCAAAGTCATCATATGCCTCAACAAAATTAGACTAATAGGGCACAAGTGTATCACCAAGGAGGACCTTATCCTCCAGCTAAGGGGACCGAGTACGTAGAAAGAAACACTGACAGAAGGGCTACCCTCCAACGGCCAGGTGCAAACACGGGACAACGTTATGCTCAGTCCCTAGCACATGACCCACCTATACAAACCAATGCATGGGTGAAATTTGTGCAGTTGTCCTAACCAACCAAACCAGTATATCCAGGAGAACTATCCTCCTAAAGTGGTAAAGAAAAAGTCAAAAAACAAGCCAAAGGGGAACCCTGGACAGGGGGGAAGCAACCAGCAATGCCCACCGTGATCCGAGGCTGGAGGTAACTCCAACCGAAATTAGAACCAGGAGCCAAGCAATGTCCAACGACAAGGGAAAAGGCCACCTCTATGAACAAACCATTCTTGTTCAATATGTGGAGAGTACAGACACTATACTCACCACTGTCAAGATCTCCGTGAGCTAAAAAAGCTACAGAGTAATCGAGGACAAGGAGGATCTTCCTAGCAAATAGCTGTGATGCAAGAACCTTTCCCCCATCAAAGGATTGTCAGCACTCAGCAGAAAAACCCAGACAACTCTGGGAAAAGTAGCCATGAGATCTACATGACTAGGGAAGAGGTGTTTTTCCAAACACGGAATCTCAACTACGACACCCCGCCACACACCAATGTGTCGAGGGTTAGTACCAGTGCACTAGCTGCACCTTTGACCATTCCAAAGATGCCTATAGAACCATTGCAAAAGATGGAAAAGGGACCCAATAGGCGAGCAGGAAATTACTCCAAAGCAGCCCATAATTATAGCATCATGGATGATTTAGCACAATCTCATGCTGCTATGTTAGATCTGGAAGTACTACAGTCATGCCCAAAACAACGGAAATCCCTACTTTTGTGTTAGGAATTATCGATCCTGACGATACGCGCCTAATGGATTTTGACCTAGACAAAGCCACCCCTATTCTCCCTTCCATGGTTTCTTTCCAGAGACCAGTGTCAATCCAGAATATCACTATTCACCAATGTGTCATAGACAATGGTGCATCCACATGCAACATGTCAAAAAATCTTTAGCAGAAGTTAGGGTCTCTCGAACTCAAACCCTCAGTCATCACGCTTAGAGCATACGACGGTTGTCCCTCGACTCCCATCAGTCTCTACCAAAACGTACCAGACTGCTTAGCCAACAAGAGGGTCCACATAGACATCGAACTCTTGGAAGCTCACTTGGATTACATTATAATCCTTATGCAGAGTTACATGTACGACATGTCTACCATAGCCTCCTCCGTCTTCCGCATTATGATGTTCCCCCACGAGGATCGAATCATTACTGTAGACCAACTGATGCACAATGAGAAGTGTCCCCTAATAAACACTGATATAATTCTACCCTATGTAGATACAATCTCGGATGGTCTTTCATGGTACCAAGAACATGACCCTGGCCAATTCAAGTCGTCGTCCATTCTAGGGTCATTCCTAGGAGATCCTCCCATCATCCTTGAGTCATCACCCGATGTAGCAGGGGCCTCGGTATGCATGATGTTGACATCAAGTGCTAAAGGTAGTCAGGACACAAAATCAAGCAGTAATGACACTGAGTCATCAGCCACGACGACCTCTCTAGCCTACACCACCTCCCAAACCCCTTTCCTCTACCCCCTAGCTGGCTTCATCTCCCAGCAAGTTTTGGCAACACTGGTATTACCCAACATATCATTGGCATTCCCAATTTGGTACCTCATTCCCCTCACAGGAACATGAGCCACCCACATTACTGCTAGAGGGTTGAAGCCCCTCAGTCCCAAGGAGCCCCCACCCATCCAAGAAACGGTTGAGACCACCCCTAGAAAGAAAGTTACCATTGCAAAAATGGTGATCACAACCGAGAAAACTGAGAAGAGAGGAAAGAAGACTGTGACCCCCGCTACACAATGGGGACAAAAATTCTGCACCATATGTGACATCATAGGCCACCCTACCCATATTTAGAGCTAGATGAATTAAAACCACTCCTTGGATTTGAGACATAAATCGTGACGCCGCATTCTCGTAAAAAGGAACATACCACCAAAGGTTAAGAAAAAGAGTTGCATACCAATCACACATGTGCTCTCTACAGCAACTATGGGCATTATACCCACCATTACCCAGAGATCTTGCGATTTAGGGACACCCTACATGCCATTGAGTGATCTTATCAAGAAGATCCCTCTACCCAGGCATCAAGAAATGAACCTCGTAGCATCCTATACTTGCAAGAAGAATGAAGGGTTGTAGAAAGATCCCTAGTTATGCCTATTATACGTTGCACGCTATGAAATGAACGTGGTCACTACCTTGAAGAGTGCATAGCCCTGGAGCTCATCCATATATGGTATCGAATTGAAAGGTCTACTATGTTAGATTTTGGGCTGCACAATTCAGATGTCAATTATGCACCAACAATCACCTTTTGGAGAATTGTCACTATATAACCCAATTCTAGCTATCCCTTGCTAGCCTTTGCTCCGCCATAGTCCATATCTCCCAAGAAGATGACATGGACGCGGAGTCCATAGGCAGCTCAATGACCCAAGATGATGAGATGAGAAGATCCATCATGTTCTTGATAGCTGAAGAGAAACAAAATAAGGGACCCCTAGTTACCTCGAACTGCTCTCTACAAAATAAACCCATATGCACGTTATGAAAACAGACCAATCATGCGGTTGTCCATTGCCCTGATTTAGCAGCGCTGCGATGTTGGTTCCCTGCCAAACCTCAGACTAAGCATGATGGAACCCCCATATCAAAGATATTTTCCCTCATCTTCCAAGGAAATCATTATGAGCGACACTGTACCTATGCCCCGAAACTGCGTCACCCCACTGACACAATTCATATCATAGAGGAGAGGCAAAATGGCCTCCAAGAATGGCATAAAAGATACATTGCAGGCTCAACCTCTCCACCCCCTAGTGGCACAATAGACAAAATAAGACCACACACCAACCACGCATGACCCAGGTGAAGCCTAGGATAACATGTGGGTTATGTGATCTTAGCGACCACCGAGTCAACCAATGGAGAGAATTGGAACCCCTTGCAAACAATCTCTGCACCATCTCTTCTGTCCCTCAGAAACTTCTCTCAAACAAAGAGAAGATCACATGCACCTATTGTTGTATTTGTTCACAATTTCACCATAGGATTAAATGTGTACATCTCCCTAGGTTGAGAATGGCTACGGTCGCTCTAAGCCTACATTTCCCCAAAGAGGTAGATGCACCTCAACAAAAAACACGGAAATGGAAGCATAAGACAACCGCTTCTACAACCGACCCTTTCCAAGCATCCACATGAGGAACAATGAGTAGCATATAATCTCACACCATCTACTCATTTAGCGATGTGATTCCATGCACCATTTGCACTGGCCAAGATCATGTGCCAGAGGAACGCCCACTAATGGAAGCATTCAAACACCTCTGTGATAAAAATAATTTCCACCTACTAGAAATCGACGATCCTGGCAAGGAGCCCAACCTTGTGCTCATACATAACTCCATTAGTGAGATTCTTCCCCCGCCGCACGTCGATGACACAATTCACCATATACAATTTGTATCATCGCATGCCAAAGATAGGATTATAACCACACCCTCGTCCCAGGATTTCAACCTTATTCCTGTCACAAAAGATCAAGATACCTTGCACTTTTTCATTTATTTCCGCAAGATCCTAAACCTGCACGCTGCTATCAAACTTCTTGAGACACCCAACCTCTAGAAAAATTCCTAATACAACTAGATTTTGTTGACAAAAGTTGACGACAATCGCTGCAACACAACGAGGCCCACAAGAAAAGGGTTAAAGCATCATTCGACCGGCACATCACCCCTTGCTCATTCACTGAGGGAGAATTAGTCCTTCTCTATGATGTTGCAAAAGGAGGCCTTAGGGCCAAGAAAGTTCGAAACCTTGTGGAAAGGACCCTACATCATCAAACATTGTCTCCGACAAAGGGAATACATCTTTACAGAACTAGATGGGACATGTATCAACAACCCCATCAACAACCGTTACCTCAAGAAGTTTCACCCATAAGGACCCCAACAACCCTTCCCCTAGAGTAAGAATACACAAAAAAACCAATCCTAATTTTTTTTTTTTTACCCGAAGGCTTATTTAAAAACACACTCAAAGTGCCACCATGGATCACCAACTCGAACCCTATTTTGGATTTGCTGATGGAGCATCACGATGGTCTCAAAACTTAGCTGCAACTGCCTGGGTCATCTACCACCCTGATCGATCACCACTGTGTTCAAACGATGTGTGCATCGGATCAGAAACAAACAATTAGGAAGAATATGACATCGTCATCAGACTTATGTGCGAGGTCCTCCATCACGGCATATGCCATATGCATGTCTACCTCGATTCCCAGTTAGTAGTATTGTAGTTAAACCAAACATTTGAAACAAGAGATATGCATCTGTTTAGAAAATATTTGCATGCAAAAAGATTAAGTAGACAATTTTACTACATCACATTTACACATGTACCAAGAAGTCAAAACCAAACAATTGATCACATAGCCAACAATGTCCTAGACTAGAATGCATCTTGAATAAATCATCATCCATAAAAAAAAAAAATATAGATATCCATCAGCATAACAAAATACATAAACCAAAACAGGTGATACATCATGTAGATCCGCAAAAAATATCTCTCATATATATATCAAAATATGTATATCTAAGTACAAAAATAGCGTCTTTGGCCCAATCTCCAGCCCAAAGATATAGAAGTCATCAAAAATAAGGGAAGCATCCTCATAACGGTTGCTTTCAGTGTGTACAAAACTACTCTAGGGGGGGTTCCTGCTCAAGAGGGGAGCCTGGACCCACCACTGCTCCCGGTACCACCACCGGAGCTGATGTCGCAACTGCGATCACCACGCAACATAGACTAGGCCGATAGTCCCTCTCGCGGGCCATCACTATCTCTAACTAGACCTCCTCGAAGCCATACATGAAACCTCAAGTAGTCATACTATGGGTCAAGTGGTCCACTCCACCCCGAAAGTCCTCAAGAGCAGTCACTTAGGCTATCATCCCTACAATTTGCGTCTCTTCCACATCAGCATGAGCTCACTCAGATGCAACCTCTGTAGCAGCCGAGCTGCTACCCTCACCTTAGGGGCCAGTACCATCTCCACCAGGTCCGCCAGCACCACCACCTGGTCCACCTGCACCACCTCCTCCCTGACCACCCTGGGGTTGTCATGGAGGATTGCGGCCCACCAATCGGGCCATGGGGCAACCCACCTCACCAACATCTACATGAGTAACCAAAATAATTTCAGTGTCGCTAGAAAAACACATAAGTACATACATACTCAAGAAAATGTAGAAAAAATATATAACACAGACCTGCAGGTTCCCAAACATAACCGAAAGGAAGAACCATATCTGGGTCACCCTGGAAGTCCATTCTCGCGTATGGGTATGGCAAGAACATCTGTGGGTTAGCCTCAAACCAAACCTCTGTCATGGCATTCCAATAACGCCCTACCATGCCACCACTGCCCCGCAACATCACCGGAGCCCACCTCCTCATGCGTGGCTCATGTGGCCCCCCAATAGGCACCACCACCACCAACCTTAGAAGCACCACCCTCTCGTACATGATGCTGCATAGGATACTGGCGTACGCAAATGACTTCGATCCATGTTGGACCTTGTTCAATTGCGACACCATACCATCAAAACAAAAGCTAGTGAAGTCGAAGAAATTACCGGACCTCAACCAGTGCAAAACTCCAACCTACGGGTCAGATGCCCGATGCGGAGCAAACGACCCTGCCAGTCATACAATCACTGCCAAATAACACCACTCTGCCACATATATCACTGATGCAATGTTGATGGATCCCTCGCTAAGAGGCACACCACCGCAATGCCACCTCCGGAATCTATCTAGGTTCACTCTCCTAGCAAGGAGTGGATACCTCAGTGCCTTACCCTGAGGTAGTAACCCAGTCAAAAAATATATATCCGTCTTAGGACAGATGATCAGGGTCATCCCCTGCAACAGAAACATGTTGCGCCTCCTGTGCCATTGTTGTATAATGTAACACATTAATTCATCTTGAGACTGAAGGAACTCATTTTCAGCAAATATCAGAAGGCCCCATGTAGCCAACTGACGTCGCGCCCCAGCATCAGAAACTAGAGAGGTCCGGATCTTGGTCCAGTATTTCTCCCTCCACAGTAACCTGTCATCAACATAGGTGCCCGTCAGTACAGAGAAAAACTCAAAAAATAGGCAAAAAACCAAAAAAGAATTTGTCACCTCTCCCTTTTCATGGCTATGTTTTACACAGGTGCACCCAATGCACGCTAAAAGGTGGGAACAACGTGCCGTCACACACTTGCCTCTCAAAATTGCATGCAATGAAGGTGCCCTTTTTCCCAGATTGCTCCCACAATCTAGGGAAAAATTTACCAAAAATCTGTACAAACCTAGTTTGTACGGACCCCGGCACCATCAAGCTGTAAAAAAATTAAATACAGGATGTTATGGAAGTTACCTTGGCATAGTATCGCTAGTCCCTGGTACACAGGCCGAACGCAACAGCAAGAAATGCTCCGCAAGTAGCTCTGATCTCTCAAAACTCAACAAGTACAAATGAATAGGATTAAGGACATAATCACCTATTTATTGCCCTTTTCTCAAACTTCAGAGGACCATAAATGGATATCAAAAGGTCCATTCTGCAAACCGTGAGTTGCACCATAGTCAATGCTCCATGATGGTCAGAGGTGATACCACAAAATCGCACTCCCAAAAAATTAAATTTTCAGCGTCGACAAGTATGCCCTCTCTCATCTTCTTTTTTAAGCTTATGACTTTCAAATGATATTTTGATAAAGAAGATGCCTTCACTTGAGGTAGTTTTTTTTGCAAGAAAAACTCGTAAACCTGTCACAACACCGCCTACTGAAAGTTCTAGAGCAGGTATCATTCTATCCCTAGCATGATAGAGTCCCAAAAAAATATGCATGTCCTGAAATCATTTCTCCATCATAAATAAACCATAGGGTCCTCATATCCAACCATGTTTATCATCACCTCAACCTACACATGATAAACATCCTTGTTGGTCGATAGAGCCTTCCCTCCATGGCGATCATCACCCACAGTAGACCATTTCACAACAAAAGTGACGCCATGACCATACCACTTTAGTTTGGGAAACACCTCATGCCCATCCATTCATCATGCATAAGGTCGAGTTTACCATTCACGCTGAAAGCCCCTTCCCGGACGACCAGGTTGTACAAGCAGATAAAAAGCGCATCACCGTGCCTCGCATTTGGCCCACCATACCTCCACTAGCACAATCTCATCTACGATACTTTTTCATTCGCTTCATCAACCCCACAAATGAGACCAACCAATAGGACCCTCACCCCCAACAAAATACCTTCCTCGCAACATTAATGAGAAAACATTTTCATGTTTTGGGGTACCCATCTCTGTGTTTTATACAAATGAAACCCCATTCTTTTATTCTTTTGGTAAGTGTACAAAGACCTCAAACGATGCACTTCACCCCTTCACCCTCATATTTCATCTTTTCTCCCATGGCAATAGTTCCTCATTCCCCTTGGTTGGAGTCTTCCACACCCATGCACGCACCATCCTGAAATTCATAGCTAGGTTTACGTCAGCCCTGGAAGTCCTACTAACTCTAGGAATTTTCCCTTCAGAAATAACTATGACTGCTGCCAAGTTGCTAAAGTATGCTCTGACCTCGGGCCACTAAATCCCCATCATCAGTTTTCAGTCACCTCTCACCAACATGCTTATGTTAAACCCATCACATGTAGCTCCCTGATGCTACAAGTCAACAAACCCTCATTTGGTTGAGGCTTCCTTTTTGTCGACTTCAACACCTTAATTCCAAAAAGGAAGTGACCTTGGATCACCCCTCTCCATACAAGGGACATCCTCGAGTGGCATTGTGGGAGACATCATTGTCCACAGGTGTCACCGATCCGCCTGATATTTGACTACGACAAATTTTTCATGTCAGGATGGTATCGTACCTTACAACCATTGCACTTTGAACAAATTCATCGAAGACCCGTGACTCTATAAGCATCTCTGTCAACAATGCTTACATGGGAAGGTCCCAGCCAACACATATGTGTACAATGCGTAGCTCTATGAAATACCAGGTTTACAGATATGGGTATGACATTCAACCTATTTCCAAAGAAAAAATGCCCCTGAGGGCGTCATCAGTCGTCGTCAACAACTGCCAGTGCCACCACCATAGTAATAGCACTGACAGAAAATTATGTCAATTTTGTTTAACTAGCCACAACATCACGAGCATGGGACATACCCACCTCATTGAAAATTTGTATATAAATCGTAAATTATATTTCCTTGTAGGGATCCCTTAGGCCATGGTCATCTTGGAAATAGTGCAGGGTGTTGTCAATTCCAAGCTTCACGCAAGTCTCCCTCTCTCTCTACGCACGATACAGAAAAGAAACTATAATGTATTTCAGCTATACAGTCCTTCCTAGACTTCACACATTAGGGGGAAACTGTTAACGCTGGAAAATCATACAACAGAATATGACATTAATTAATTTCATGCCAAAGGTTCACAAGAGTTCAAAACATTACATGATCGTATTTAAAAATCTCAAAAGCTGAAGGAAAATCAAATTTGAACTAGTCTAAAATGTTGACTGCGTGTATTATATTTCGAGAAGAGCGCCTTATGCGTGCTTTTTTTCCTGATAAGTGCATATTATTGAAAGTGGAAAAATGTCACTTTCCGGGACCACACAAGGAAAATGACAAGTTACTCCTTTTGTGAAGTCGCCTAAGGACAACCACCAGTGCCTCCTTAGACATTATGTGAGCACACAATTGAATATTTGGAGCACACAATGGAATCATACCTCTCCCTTGGGTCACCATCCACAATGTACCAAGGGAGGGAAGGAGGATTTGAAATCCCCTATATAAAGCCACCATGAGATGAAGAATGGGTGATCACATTGTTATGCTGGCAAGAATTTCCTAAGAAATACTAGTAGTGTGTGACCCGGAGTTGGAGATAGAGGGGACTCTATTGTTGGCCACCCAAAAATATTAGTCCATCATAGCAGAGAGAGAGGGAGAGTACATGGAGGTAGAGCTTGGAAAACAACATCCTTACATCCGGACTAGAACCATTGTCTAGGGGCCCTTTGGCAAGTGGGCAAAATTTCTTCTCCATATCAAATTTTTAATAAGAGGAGGCCTAGAACCATCGCTTGAATTATTATCTCTTGACTCTCTTCAATCGCTTCGGTATATTTCTGTTTTAGATTTAGTTTAATCTTAGTATACATTTGCATGGTTTTTCCTCTAGGTTGTATGCTTTTGAACTCCACCAATTTAGGTGTACTAAAGGTTACATTAACCTTGTTATTATTTCCTATTTTTTATGCATAAAAGAGGTTATCTATGGTAATTTCGTGGAAGGGAAGCATGAGAAACTTGGATGTAGAAATATAGAGAAACAAGGTTAAATTAGCTTCTTTTTGAAGAAGAAGTATGTATTTTTTTTACATGAAAATAATAGCTAAATGATGGTAGAATTCTAAAAAAGGGAATATGTTGTGCATACATTAAAGAAGAGCTATTATGATAAGCTCTTGCATGCACAAATAATAGCCATTGTGTTATAGAGATATGTTCTTTGCATGGATAGAAGAAATATTGAGCTATGTTTCCTTAGGAATTATTATATGAGTACTTTATGCTATCATAACTATTATGTTAGTTTCTTTTGGAATAATATCGTGCATATTGATGCAATATTTGTATTAGCTTTTGTTGGAAGGAATGTACATATTTGTATGTGGGAAAAAATAGCATGTTATGTTAGACTACATTGGAAAATATTGTTAGTATAATCTTTGAAAAAAGAAGGCATGTATTTGCATGCTTTATTGCATTAATTTTACAGAAAAGAAACCATGCCTTTGCATGCTCTGTTGTGTTAAGCATTCCTTTGGGAAGACTCTTTTTGAAGCTATGTGCTCTGTTGTGTGCATAATTTCTTTGGGAATACTCTTTTGGAATATATATGCATTTGTATGCATATGAACAACATTTGTTGTGTTAGATTTATTTACATGAACCAAAAGTAATAACTTAAGGGTTAGTTATTTGGATTAATTTTATGTAAATTGAATCCACAAAGATCGTAACTGATGTGTCAATTTCTTCTAAAGAAATGCTTGGCAGATTTAGCTATTGTCTTGCAAGAATGTGTGCTTATGCAAGGGAAATATTAGTAAATGTGATTGCTTATAACTAGCAGATATGCACTGCGGTTAAAGGGAGCATGTCAATATATTTTACTTGCATGTCATGTTTGTACATGAGTAGATGAAGAAGCATCAATAGTATATATTTATGAATGGGTTGTTTAATACTTTAGGAATATTGACATTAATGTATGTTGAAGACAACCTTAGAAGGAAATAATGTTAACTTCTACAAAGGAAATATTATGCTTAACATGGTGGCAGGTAAATGATTAATGGTTCATGTAATGAGTGTGAGCTGCAGGATGGTCCAATGTATGATGGTCCATTGTAGGTACATCCATGCCACCAAGATATGAAGATTACTGGGTAAATGTTATCATAATTATTGTAATGGCTTTAAGCTAGATATTTGTAGATTTCCTTGTAAGATTTAAAACAATGGTTAAGGGATGGTCTCCCTTATAAGCCATTGAGTGAGAGGTGAACACCCTCTTGAGCGTTTAATAATAAAATTAAGCTTTTTTTGATTTTCACCCTATGGGGTTTCCACGGTATATTGGTGTTCAATGATGTGATTGATTATTGTGTCAAATTGGTGATGTTGATTCTTTTCTTGTTGTGATGTTCATAATGTGACTACATGAATAATCAAATGAATGCAAGGTTACATCATACAGTTTTTTGTTAATGTACTACAATAGAGGTTGTTAATTTTTAGGCAACTTACTATTCTTATACTTAGGCTACACTATGAAATGGTGAAAATTCTATCTAATGATTAGTAAGGAATATTTAATAGTGATTTGGATAGTTTTTTTTTTTCTTTTTTTTATATAGTGGGATCGGCAACTGGGGCAGCCTCGCGACTCGCGTTACACGGGGTCGATTCTGACCGCTACCACTATACCCACTGGGAGCATGTGCCCGCCCCTCTCCACAGCTCCGCTTTAGTCCGGGGGATTTGAACTCGTGACCTCTTGTCGGGCTCGCCTTACAAACGAACTTCACCGCATTCCGATTACCAACTCGCCTACCCCCGTGGGGCTAATAGTGATTTGGATAGTTACCCGTGGGTAACTTGTATAATTTTTTTTTAACTCCTGCATTTCCATGTGAGGTTATCGGTTTATGTTACACCCTCTCTCTCTCGTCATTACTTCTCTCCCCTCTCTCTCTCTCATCATTACTTCTCTCCCCTCTCTTTTAGTTTTTCTTTATATATTCCTTATGACTCCCCCAATCTCTCCACCTCTATCACTCTATGTCTTTGTTCTTCCTTCCCATATATCTCTAGAGTTAATATATATCATAATATATTAAAATGGGTAATAGTGAGGGGAAGATATTTGAGTTCAATAAATAAAATATAATTAACTACTTAATTAATTGTTAAGATAATCAATAAATTAATTAAAACAATAAATAAACTAAGTTACCTAAGAAGAAATTAGGGAGGGCAAATTTTTAATAAGTAAATAAAATAAAACTTTTAAGAAGGGGTTTATAAATAAATATAATCGGAATAGTGGAGGGGTAAAATTTGTTTCATTTAGTAATAAAATAAAATAAACGAAATAAATAGTTAATTAATTATTAGATGAAATAAATAAATTAATTGAAAATATAAAGATAATGAATAAACAAAGAGATCTAAGAAAGTATTAGGGAAGGGTAAAAATTTATTAATAAATAAATAAATAAGTAAAAATTTATTAATGAAATAAAATAAAATAAAGCACAATAAAGTAAAATAAGGAAATTAAATACAATAAAAAAATTACAAAAAAAAACTAACAAAATTTACGTGGCGAGAACCAGGGCCAACTCTTACTTAATTTCCAACCATCATCGCGGTTGAGATTCTTAACATGTTCAATTTCGATCGTCTTCCTTAATTTCCTATGGTGGAAGTGATCTACCTTAGCAATGACCTTTGAGTCTTCAATACAAACATGGTGGCAAGATTTTTCCACATGTTCAACAAGAGCTGAGGTACGGGACCAATTAGGTTTAATATTCGTAGCATGCTCCCTGATTCTCTATCTAATGGATCAACTTGTTTCTCCTCTATAGGGAGTTCCACAAGAACAAGGAATCATGTAAACCCCTTTCATGTCTTTAGGGTCGATAGGGTCTTTAACAGACCTAAGAGAATTTCTAATAGTGCAGAGAGGTTTGAAAGAAGCAGAGACATTATTTCTCCGAAGGACATGCGAAATTTTGTCTGTTGTGCCCTGGATAAATGGGATATGGACCTTGGAAATAGGATCCACCCGAGTTGATTTTCCACTCAATCCTTTATACATGCCTTTTGAAAGGTTGTAATACCTTGAGATCTACTGCAACTATTATTTTCAAAAACATCAAGAAGATGGGACTTCTCTGATTCCAAGCAATTGTCGTTAGAGATTCTAAGGGCACGAGTCGCAAGAGTACACAGGACACCAAATTTTTGAGTAGGAAAATGATGGGACCTAGCATGAAGATATTGTTTCGTGTGAGTCTTTTTTCAAAAAACCTGGTGAGAAATGGAACCATCCTCATTCCTTGAGAGAAGGATATCAAGGAAAGGGAGGAAACCATCAACCTCTACTTCCATTGTGAACTTGATGGAATCAGAAAGCGAGTTCAGGTGCCCAAGGAACAAATCTAATTTTTCCCGACCATGGGGCCAGGTGACACAGGTATCATCCATGAACCTATTCCACTTCCTAGGGTGGAATTTAGCAGAGGCCAGGGCCTTAGATTCAAAATCCTTCATAAATAAGTTAGCAACGACGGGGGAAATAGGGGAACCCATAGCAACACCACAGGTTTGCTCATAAAACTTACCTTGGAAACTGAAGAAAGTCGAGGTGAGGCAAAGGCTAACCAATTTAGAGGTGTTCACATCAGAGATCCGTTTAATGACATCAATGGCTTCTTTGATGGGGATTTTTGGTGAATAAGGACACAACATCAAAGCTAACTAAAATCTCACCAGGTTGTAACTTGATGTTCTTCCACTCCTTCATAAAGGAAGCCGAGTCCTTCACAAAGCAATCGGTTTGACCTACAAGGGGCTCGAGCTTCTGGGCTAAGAATTCAGCCAGATGATAAGAGGAACCACCTATTGTGTTAACAATAGGTCTTAAGGGGGCCCCCAGTTTATGAATATTTGGGAGACCATAGATCCGGGGGTTAAAGGGATTGCTTTCAATAAGCTTCTTAGCCAGAGGATAAAGAGAAGAATAGATTTAATGGCAAGAGCAACATCCTTACACAGTAATTTAAGGGGATTCTTTTTAAGCTTAATATAACTATTGATTTTTAAATAGGAATTACATTAAATTAAAAATATTAGATGTAATAAAAAGTTAAAAATAATAAAATTCTATTTCTTATATTATAATTTTGTTTTTATTAATAAAATCACCAACAATTTTTTCAATAAAAGAAAATCATAATATAATTTTTGGTTTGACTAAGGAGGTTTTGAACCTTGAATTTTATTGTTTAACATATAAATAATATTTATAATTAAGATCCATTTTACCATACAAATTAAATAATATAGCTATATTTAAATTTAATTAATAAGCACATAAAAACTTAATACTTACAATATAAAAAATTCTTAACTACAAATATTCACCAATATTTTATCATAGATATTATTAATTTGTAAATATATTTTGTTACAATATTAGGGACAAATACCATGACTCATCAATATCACATGCCAAAAAAACATAACTTGTTTCAAAAGTAAAATATCTTTATTTTTCATTTTATTTTATAATATTTTTTAAAATAAATTTTAAAATAAAAATTATTAAAGTAATGTAATAAGCCCAATTGAAAATAATACAAAATTGAGAATTTAAATCTCTACATCTTATAAATTAGAAACCGAGTAAAACATCAAACCAAAGCATGTTTTTGTTCTCCGGTAGATTGTTGGAACGAGACAAGATGGATTCAGAAGGCAGGAATAAAAGGGCAAAGCACGACGTAGTAATACCAAGTGAAGAAGACCAGGCTGAAATCACACGCACTCAGTCGCATGATTTCTTTACTCAAATTTGTATCAATTTGGAAAGCGCAAACTTACCACCGCAGGCCACAGTTCTTCCAGATCGGCCGACGAATGATCGAAAAATCCAATCACTGCTGGAAAAAACTACATCTGACAGAAATCAGATCAAACCCTACAGTTTCTAATAAATGCAAAGAGATGAATTTATTTCTTGACTTTCACGTACAGGTTTGGCCATATACAGTCCATATAATCTTATCAGATATATGTTATTGTCCTACTTAACTATTTGTATTATATGATGCTGCAGCAATTTGATACTCAAAAAGAAATCAAGAAAAATTGTATCAGCGATCGCAATGTGTTTATCAAATCTGATGTCTCGGTGCTCATATTTGATCGAGGTACATTCCCTTAAATCTAACGTAAACCATACACCAGATGTGGAGTTTCTACACATATCAACAACCTTTTAACCTTCAATTTAATCTTCTAAAGTTATTGTATTGTACAGAAACGAACAGAGTTATAAAAACGTTGGATTTCACAGATAGAATCTTTTGTGAAACATTCTTCTACAACGAGCACGACGATTCGTTGGTAATGATTAACATAGCTGCAGACGGGGAAAATTTATTTGAAACAGTCCCATTTGAGTAAGTAACTTTTAAAGTCTATCCATCATTATTTTCATAAGAGATGTAGGAAATATTTTAGATTGATAGATGGAATTGTTTTTTCTTTTCCTTTCTTTTTCAAGAGATTGGGTTTGGATTTGAATTTTGGGTTGAAAAAAAATTGACACAAACATTAAGCTGTCAAAATCATAGATCTTATTGGTCTGGGCTATATCAGCTTTTAATATGACTGGATTTTTGGTCACAGAGTTTCCAACTCTCGATTTTCAAATCACAGAGTAATTTAGCAATACACCCATCACCTTCATTTCTAGGTCCTATAAAGTTTTTTTCAGTGCCTAACATGAATGAATTTTTGCTCACAGAGCTTCCAACCAATATTCTTCAAGTGACTTAACAATACACCCATAACTGTCATTTCTAAGTCCCATAAACTTTTTTTTCAATTTAATTTATAATTAAAAAAAAAATTAAGCTATCTAGTCTATAAAATTTAAATTACAAATGAAATTTTTGTAATTTAAATTACCAATGAAATTTTTGTAATGTTATAAATCAATGAAAAAAAATCATTTATTCTAAAACTCAGACTGCTATCTTTTAAAATTCATTAATAGAAACTTTGTTATAAAATTAGGTTGAACAATTGCTTTCACTGAATAAAAACATATTAAATTTAGAAATATTTTCAAATTCTACAATATACTTAGGTCAACACTTAATTTCAATTGAATATTTAACATCTGTTCACTTTCGACAACTTTCTAAAAACTTCTATGCATGATGTATTAGACACCATTTACAAGAAGATATGTGGAAATCATGTTTTGACTTTAGTATTCCTAAGTGCAAGGGAATTTTCTACAAACTGGCCGAAAGGTAAAGGGTGAACACAATATCTGCAGAGCTTACATATTTCTGTACTTTAAAATGGAACTACCAAAGTTTCTCTTTTCCGTCACATGAATCCATTTTAACTATGATCCTTCTGCTTGTCAGGCAATTTAAGGTCTTTGAATTGAAAAATTACAACATTTTCTATACAATACAATGCGAGCTTTTTCCTTCACAATTCTGAAGAGCCAATGGTCTGCGGATTTCACAGGTTTCCACATCCTACTGATTCCTAATTTAAAAGTAATAACAATTACTCTACTTCTTCTCACTTGCTAAGTTTAAGATTGATTCCTGCATGTCAGAGAACTCTACGATTGCGCTGTACCATTGAGAGATTGCTCGTGAATTACATCTAGTATTACATTCCAAAGAGAATGGCCACTTTATTAACAACGTGACAATATCACCCATTCATAGTATTACCCAGCTGAGATTTTTTACTATTTGCAGCGACACAGTAGTCTTATTACAAGAGCATAGCCATAAAATGGTTAGTGTAGAGATTAGCTCCCCTTCCCATCCCTAGCTTAGGCAAACAATTGGTATGGCACTGAGGGAGCCCATAGTTGTGCCCAAGAATAGAAAAGTTGTAATCGCCATCAGTTTTGTACCATGGGCATATCAGATAATGACTTTTCATGGCATTTCTCTCTTAGAAAGTTCTGAGCTGGTCCACAAAGCAATTCACTTTTATCGCAAAATATTTTGAATCTGTGAACCCAATGATATTCAAAGAACAATTGGCTGCATAATGAATCCCATAGGTGATTGTCCCCTGGACATATCGAAGAATGTGCTTTGCAGCATTCCAGTGTAACTCATGTGGCTCCTACATGTATCTGGAAACTGCTCCTACGGCATATGAGAGATCAGGATGGAAGTGAGTGAGATAAAGAAGACTTCCCACAAGTTGATGGTATAATGTGAAATCAACTAATGGTGTGCCTTTGCCATTCTCAAGCTTTATCCCTGATAAGAAAGGTGTGTTTGTTGGCTTGCAATCGGTCATGTGAAATCGTGCCAAAATATCTCTAGTAACTTTGGTTGAGAAATGGTAATCCCATAATCACTTTGATTGATCTCTAGTCCAAGGAATAAATTTAGCAAGCCCATGTCTGTCATAGAAAACCGCTTATGCAATGCAGTTTTAATCTTAGTAATGACAGAAGCTAAACTATCTGTTATTAAAAGATCATCTACGTAGTGTACTATAATCAACAAGGAGTCATTTTTCTTCAAAAAATAAACATTGGAATTAGATTTGCAACATACAAAATTTTGAGATAACAAATAAGAATCCATCTTTGCATACTCTAGGTGCCTACTTGAGGCCATAGAGAGACTTATTTAGTTTTCATACCAGAGATGAATTGTGCATGTATCCATGTGGCTTCTCCATGTAGATTTCCTCCTCAAGATCACCGTGAAGAAATGCATTCTTCACATCCATATGATGGACCTCTCATCCTCTTGCTGCTGCAATGGAGAGAGCTAGCCGAATGGAATCCATTTTTTCCACTTGAGCAAAAGTCTCATCATAGTCAACACCATGTACTTGCTGAAAACTTTTGCTACCAACTGTGCCTTACATCGACTAACTTGGCCATTTGCTGCTTTCTTGGTCTAGTAAACCCACTTGCACCTCACAAGCTTACGATTGGAAGGTAGCGGAACCAAATCCCAAGTCTGGTTCTCAATGAGAGAGTTATATACGTCATCCATTGCGGCTTCCCATTCAGGATGCTCAGTTGCTTCTGTATAAGTTTGTGGATCAGATGCATGCATCATATAAGTATGCATGGGCATGCATGGCTCCATAACTAAGAGTGCTTGTGGATCTTCCTCAAATAGAGGTATAGAGGTAGGATCATGAAGGATATCACTCATGTTGCACCATTTTTGTGTTGAAGGTGGTCGAGAATCTTCCGAACTACATACAGAAGTATAATCTCTATGTTCAACAACTGGTGGTCCAACAGGTGTCACAGGAAAAGACACATCTTCATCAGAATTCTAATTTGAAGTTTCATCTGCATACTCATCAATGAGTGGTGACCGAAACTTGGTAACAAGTTCATCCGCTGGTGCATGCAAAATATCTTCGTCAAACTTTACACTTCTTTCAAAAAAGAGCTCTTAAGTGTTAATACCAAGCAATCTGTACCCTTTGACTTCATCAGAACATCCAAGAAACATGCATGCTTTACTTTGAGACTCCAAAGCCTTTCTCTTCTCTGTAGAAATGCGGGCCTATGCTCGAGATCCAAAAATGTGGAAATGACTGACTTCAGATTGCATGCCAGTCCAAGCCTCAAAATGTGTTTTTTCTAGTAATAGATTTATGAGGAGATATGTTCTGGATGTATGAGGCACAATTGATAGCTTCAGCCCACAATTTCGACAGAAGATATCTTGCATACAACATGCAGCTGGCCATCTCTTTCAAAGATCGATTCTTCCTTTCAACCACGCCATTTTGCTGTGGAATGTAAGGAAATGTATGCTGCAACTGTATGCCTGCTTCATTACAAAGATTCTTGATGTATTTGTTGACATATTTTGTCCCATTATCTGTGCGGAGTATCTTAATGTGTTTTCCAAACTAATTTTCCGCATGCGCTTTGAAAATATTTAGATGTTGAAAAACTTCAGACTTGAGTTTCAAGAAGTAAACCCAAGTGAATCTCCTGTATTCATCTATAAATAACAACAAATATCTTGCTTTGCTCATTGAAAACACTGTAAATGGACCCATGATATCATTGTGTACAAGTTCCAAAGGTGAAGATGCTCTCCATGCATGCCCCTTCTCGAATTTGTCTTGTGGATGCTTTCCAAGAGCACATCCATTACAAACACCATTTGAAAATTCAATGGCTGGCAATCCTTTGACCATCCCTTGCTTGCTAAGTTGTTGCATATATTTGAAATTCAAGTGCCCAAATCTCTCGTGCCAAATCCTACTTTCTTCATTTGCATGTGTAAGTAGCAAAATGGAATATGATTGAGGAACAAAATCAGAAAATGTATACAGACGAGATTGATCATTTACCTTGCTAGATGCAATCTTCAAGTTGGTTTTCATGTCATAAATGCTCATGAAATTCGGGATAAATTCCACTTTCCTTCTGCTGCCTGTGTGTGTCATCTGATACACTGAGAGAAGATTCACAGAAAGCCTTGGAATATGCAAGAAATTCTCAAAACTTCCATCTTTGAATTGCACTCTTCCTTGTCTTGTCGTTGCAACTGCAGAATTATCCACCATGAGAATACGAGGTCCTGAGTGTGCCTGTAGAGAAGAAAATGATTCCTTTGAAGAAGCAATATGATGTGAAGCTCTTGAATCGAGGATCCATACTTGCGGTGTAGAATGAGGAGCAATGAAAGCATGCCCATTACCTCTTGATCTGGTACTTTTTCTCCAAACTTCTTCTTGGCATTCTCAGGAATGTGGTCTCTAAGATTGTGTTGTTGGAGTGTCTGCGCCATAAGATCAATAATCTTATTCATGCATGCAGATTTAGGGTGAAAACCACGGTGGAAATAATTGCACATTAATTTCCATTTCATTCCTTTCCTTTCCTTTGAGCCAGATGATCCATCAGGGGGTTTGGGATTTCCTCCCTTTCCTGGATCAAGATCTTTCTTCCCTTTTCCTTTCTGATGTTCTTTGGAATTTTCCTTTCCTTTTCCATGCAAAGTAAGTGCATGCGCTTTGGAATTTTTAAGTGTGCCCATTTTGATGAGCTTATCTTGCTTATGCATCAAATACTGAATAAAATAATCCAGTGAGGGCATCTTCCAAGCTGCACTGGTTGCATATCTTACTGTGTGGAATTTAGAGACGAATACTGCATACACTGGACTAAGTTTTGATAAAATGGAAAGAATCAACTGATTTTATTGCTTGGATTTGTCAATCCCGCATCCTTTCAACTGATGCAACAGGGCTTTATACTTTGTGAAAAAATCTTGAATGTTCTCAAAATTTCTCGGATCTAATGAGTTTAACTCATTTTCGAGAATGTGACCTTGCATTTCATCATGTTTTCCAAACAATCATTCCAAAGTTTTCCATACTTCATTTGGCGTTGAACATGATTCAACATGAAATAGCAATTCTGGAGAGATAGATAAACATAGGATGCCGAAGGCCTTGTCCATGCGATTGAAATATCTTGTCTTCTCCACTGCCGATGTTGGTCCAACTTCTGTTTCCATGGTTACTCGAAATAAGCCTCTACTTTTCAGATGAAGTAGAATCTTTGGCTTCCATTCGAAGTAATTATATGGAGTAAGAATTGTCGATTGTGGAAACTCCAATTTAGACTCCATTCTTTATTGTTGCTTCAATATTTTGAACCTGCAAATAAAAATTTCTTATGTACTGATTACAAATCCTTGCGCTCTGATACCATGTAAGATTTTGAGATACAGAGATCTAGATTTGCAAAACAATGAACAAACTTGCAAGAGAAGGAAAGAGCCAGCAAGAATAGAGAAAAGAGAAATTAATTCTACAATATTAGTTTTGGAATCAATAAATAAAAGCAACTAAGTTAAGCTTAGTTGTACATGCAATAACTATGGATAGTTAAAGCTAACTGAAGCTCAGTGTGCTTTATGTTCTGTTAATGTGCACATGCACCACATGCAAGCAGTAAGTTAACTAACTAAGCCAAGTGCACATCACATGCAATATCTAGAGTTGAACTAAAGCTAATCTAGGTGCATGTACACCGACAATTATGGCTTGCGAAGACAGAAAATAATTTGGCCATACTTACACTGAAAAGGAAGAAGGTAATAATGCATTCATTTTTATTAGTCATTTAATAAAGATTATTATTATCTATATTTAACTTGCATTTAATAATTCAAAATGATAATCTCACTGCACACTTCCATTGAAATTCTAACCATTAAATGAATTGATAAAAAACAATACGCTTACAATATATTTGGTGTTGACAATTTTACAGGTCCTATGTGTCTAAAGGCGTACGATATTGTAACTGCAGAAGTTTTGGGAGGTATATATGAGGATGATCCGAATGTTTTTGACCCACAAGAACGACGCAACAGAAGGGCGACTCTTTTACAGCTATATGATATCAATTACGATCCAAAAACCCTTCAAATTTTTACCATCACGGTAGGCCGGAACGAGTTTGGAATATGGTCAAATAAATAATTACTAATTAAATCATCATTCCTTGTATTCGATAATGTTGGTTGGCGTTTCTTTTTTCATTGATATGTTGTTTTAATTAAATCAGGATTCTTTCAAAGTATTCAATTATATTTGTTGCCCTTTTTTTTTTATTAACATGTTTTTTAAGTGAAAATTTCCTTAAATGTAACTTTTTAATATACGAAATACATAACTTTTACTAAGAGGAAAGTAGAAACATTTTATCATATGAAATTTTTAAAACTAATTTAAATTAATTAATAAAAAGGAGATATATCTTTAAATCCAACTATTTTTAAAGATTCAAAATATATAATATTTAAACGTTATGTAATGTAAAAAATAATTGAAGCTTATAGGTCAAAAAAATATTTATTGGATTTCATGAAAATTGAAGTAAATAAATATATAAAAAAATTGAAAATATAAAATTGACTTTTCAAATATATTAATTATAAAAGTTTATTTTTTTCCAATTGTTTTATATGAAATATATAATTTTATATTTCATTAAAATATTTTATATAACATGTGTCGAGAGCAATTTGCTATTTATCGCAAAAGCTTTTAATTGTGACTTGTGAAGACATGAGATCAATTATAAGTACTAAAATATCAGAAACTTTTTGAAATATTTTGGAATCAAAATGAAATTCATTTTTTAATTAATTACAAAATATTTTCATATATAAAAGAAAATAAATTCATGAAACAAAATGAAGATTCTTATTATCCATTCTTAGCATTGCATTTAATAATTCAAGATGATAATCTCACGGCACACTTTCATTCGAATTTTGACCATTAAACGAATTGATGAGAAACAATACGGTTACAATATATTTAGTGTTGACAATATGATCCAAATATTTCTGAAGGCGGCTCTGTTACAGCTATATGATATAAATTACGATCCAAAAACCCTTCAAATTCTCACCAATCACATTCGGCCGGAACGAACTTTGAACATGGTCAAATAAATAATTGCCAATTAAATCTTCATTCCTTGTATTCGATAATATTTGTTGGCCTCTATTTTTTCATTGCCATTTCTTTTAATTAATTCAGGATTCTTTCAAGGTATTCAATAATATTTGTTGGCGTAAATTTTTCCATTAGCATTTTCTTTTAATGAAAATGAAAGTTTTATTTTATGATATTTTAAAAACTAATTTAAATAAATTAAATCAAAGAAATATATTTTTAAAATCAATTAAATTATTAAAGTTTCAAAATGTATAATGTTTAAACATACAAGATGATTGTAAATTTCAAATGATCATGGAATCAAATAAATGTATTTAAAAGAAACTCAAATATAAAAGTGGCACTCGTTCAAATATATTAATTATAAAAAATTAATCTTTTTCTAATTGTTTTATATGAAATATACATAATTTCTTTCAAATTATATATATTTTACATTAAAATATTTTATATAATATATGTATTGAGACATTTTATTTATGATCTATATTGTTTTTTTTCGTTTTTCAAGTAGTTTGTGATCCTCTAGGCTGGACTTGTGGCTTTAGGAGTGGCTACTCAAGGGCATTTAATCGTGTCGGTCAAAGTCACACAAGGGGACATCACAGGGGGACATCTAATTATGCCATTCAAAGTCACTGAGTGGGGCATCTAATCCTTCTGTGAAAGTCACACATGGGGACATCTAATTATGCCAGTCAAAGTCACCCAATGGGGCATCTAATCCTTCGTTCAAGCCACCGAGGGATCACACACCAACCCTTAGTTGTGTGGGGACATCTAATTATGCCAATCAAAGTCACCCAGTGGGGCATCTAATCCTTTGGTCAAGTCATCCAGGGATTACACACCAACCCTTAGTTGTCTCCTCCCCCTAGCACATGGCACAACCATCCCCCGTGAGGTTTGATCTTGGGTCGCTTTGGTGACCAGGCTCATCCTCAAGTATTTTTGCTGGTGGGACTTGACTATGAACTACATTGTCTTATTATAATGAATATTTTTTAATATTACATATTAGTTTTATATTAAGAATTGAATAAAGTACACATCTCCCTCTCATTATTATTATTTTTAACATGAAATAAATCAAATTTATGTCCAAAGACATTCAATCATTAATGCACCATTACAAAGATAAAAGCTAAACATAAAATAAACAAATATAATTTTCGGGGTTATGTATGATCAAAATAATTTATTTTCCCCCTTTTCCCCTCTTTTCCTTTCCACTATTCTCCAAATCTCATCACTGGAAGTGGTTGTAGCTTTTGGCATATGATTTTGTCCCACTTATCGAGGAGCGCCTTTATCTGAAATGAAACTTTGGGATACATGTGATCACTTTGTCTCCCCTCACTATTTTCCTAAATGCACTCCCTATGTGATTTTCCCAGAGATAATGATCTCCATTGAAGTCTTCCCCCTTTGGATGTCTTCTTTTGGACCATTATTGATCTCTTCACCTCCTTTAGCTTGAGTTTGTTTTCTAGAATCTGATTTTGTTCCTATAGCTCTTCATATTCCTCTTTTTTATTATTTGGGAAGTGCCAACCCCTCTAATTTGGACCTTGTCACTTTCTGTTTATTGGAGCCTTTTTGGTTTTAGGGTAGAAATTTTGTAGCTTCCCTTTTTAGAAACCATTGTAACATTGGAAAGTTGTGTTCTCATAATCGAGCACCTAATACCATTACAAAATTTCATTTTTTAATAGGATACAATCTAAAAGACCCTTGTTGAGGTCCATCTCAACACATATTCTTGCAAAAGTAAATATGTCATTTGATGTTGTATCTATGCTTGTTGTTTTGAACTTGCCAAAAATATTTCCAATATACTTGAATATCGGAGGTGGGTGCTCGCCTAATCTCTCTGAATCACCTAAGGGTTTCCATCTTGGTGGTACCAATGCAGTAGCGGATCGAGTTCTCAAAATCACATACAAGAAGGAATATCAATTCCAAGATGTTCTCTAATGGCCCTTCCTTCTCTTTTTATAGATAATATGGAATCCTTTAGAAGCTCCTATATTATTATTATTTTAATCATTGAGAAGATTTCCCTTAATTAGAATATTCTCTTAAATGTGGGAAAATGGTCAATTTGCCATCATGCCTCCTCAAGTGACTCAAAATCACTCCTAGCCATCCCATCCGATATATATTCTCTTTCCAATTCCAACGAGTTAGTACACTAAGCTGTTGTGCCAAGAATTCCTCCTGAAATTCCACCTAAGGCATAGCTAATTTTGTTAGGCCTATTAATAACTCAATTTTCTGAATGTTGTCAGAAAGCAACGAAACAAAAGGTAAAATGTGCGGATGGTGGAGTATACCAGGCGAATGCCACTAGACCTCATAATAACTTCTAAAAACCCCTCAGAAATCCCCCAAGTTCCACCGATGACGCCAACCTCGACCTGTGACATGTCTTCCCCCAACTTTGGAAGTACATCTTAACCATGTCATAAGGAATACGAGAAAAAGGAAAATTACATTCAATTACTTTTATCTCTCCTCTTCGGTTGGTAGTAGGGATAAATTGAGTTATCCCTTCTGCTACAAGTAGAAAGAGTAACGGGGACAAATGACACCCTTGTCTTAGGCATCTCTAGATGTGGAATAAAGGGGGATATAAGTCGTTGATAAGAACTCCAATGTCACATTTGAAATAAATCCCATGACCTAGTTCATGAAACTGATATTGAAACCCAAGTGAGTCAGTAAAAGGTGCAAATAAAGAAAACTAATCATGTCATAGGATTTTAAGAGATCAATTTTAACTATGAGACCTTTATTTTTTTCTTATTATGTTATGCATAGTTTCCTAAGCCACCCCTATAGCCTCATGGATCTGCCTACCATTAAGAGGACTGAATTGTTCCTTAGAAATATTTTTAGAGAGAATTAGTTTAAGGCGGGGAGCAATGATTTTGGCAATAATTATATAAATACAGCTACGAAGACAAATAGATTTAAAATCTTCAGATCTTTGAGGATCATCAATTTTCGGAAGTAAAGCCATAAAAGTAGAGTTAAATGGCTCATAGATAAAGCCTTTGGTTCTAGATTCCTCTACCACCCCTCTGAGCTTTTCACCTAAAATGTAAAAAACATGTTGAAAAAATTCCATTGTCCATCCATCTAGCCATGGGCTATTATATTTATGCATATATTTAACTACCCCTTCGACTTCACATTTTGTGATAGGAACCATAAGCATGTCATTCTCTTCCTCATCTCCATACCTACAGAAGAGCTGGGACACCCAGATGACTTCTGCAATTGAGGCTTCTTCCCAAATCTCTAAGAAAAACTTTGAAGTGTGAGCTTCCTAGAGATGCTATTTCATCAAAGGATTTTACAATTCCCCCATACGCCTATTTCATTTTCCATCTTATGTTTATATTTTTCCTACGCTTTGCATAGTTCTGGAAGAATTTTGAGTTCTCATCCCTGGCCTCAAGCAATATTTCTCTGCTCTTTTGCCTCCATTGTTCTAATATGTTGTTTAGAATCCCTCTTCTTTCTACTTCGAGTTGTATGATCCTTTCCCTTTTCTTCTCTGTCTCATAACCATCCCCCTCTGGGCTTTCCATATATTCCAAAGCTTCATCTATACTCTATAATCTTTAACTCAACTTCATCCCTGATTTTTTTTCACTTTCCGAGATAATCGTTTCATGTTTCATTCTTTTAAGGTTTTTCATGAAATACTGATTAAGGGAGGATTCTTGATTTCTATCTCGAAACCTCCAGGTGGCCTTGACTAAGCTATTGAAGCTAAAATGTTTATTCCAAGAGGGGTTAAATGTAAAGGGAGAGATAAGCTTCCTACTCATCCCTTTCATCTGCAAAAATATGGGGAAATGATGTGAATCCTCACCTAAACCTATCCACTACCTAAAAAAGGGGATTTTATTTACAAAATCCTCCTTCATTAGAAACTGATCCAGTCCCTTAACCACCACAGCTTCTCTCGCATGCATGTTTCTCCAAGTAGGCTTATATTTTATCAAATTTACATCAATAAACTTCCCCATCCAAATTTTGTTTAAAAATAAATTAGCGAAAGGGTCATATTGGGAAATAGGACCCCATTTCTCAGACATTTCCAGTGAGAAATTAAGGTCCCCACCCAAGACTACCTTCATATTTTTCATAAAGGGTTTTTAAAACAATTTTTTGATAAAAACAACCCTTCGTGACACAACCCATAAATGTTGATGATGGTGAAATTCAAGCATAATTCTGAAGAATATGCCATAGCCCCTAAAACTAGGTCTGATCCCCAAGAGTTTAAAATATTAATGCTACTATGTCAAAAACGCATGGCTAGACCCCCAGATATTCCTTTTGCTTCAATAGACATAAAATTCCATCTCGACATTAATTTACATAGAGAATTCAATACAATCTCTCTTGATCAAGGGTTTATTCAAGAGTGATTAATTTAGAACAAAAATACTTGAATAAATTATTTAAGGTAGCATTCTTCTGGGTTCTAGAAAACCCTATGCAATTGAAGGACATAATGATGATTTGGTAAACACCATCGGGGTCTACGATGCTCTAAGCACCCCGTTGAGGGAAACTTGTTTTCCATCGGCCATATCTAGTTTTGCTTCTAGGAAAGACTTTAATATATTTTTTTTCCTACATCGAGTCTTAAGAGGTGTTGAGGCCTAATGGAGGACCCTAATTCATCCTACATATTATAATGTATAATCTCGCTTATCTCAAGGATACAGGTTATAATGAGTGTTCTCAGAGGGATTCACAGAGGGGATAGAACACTGAAGGCCTGATGAGGAAGGATTGGTTAGATTATGTTCCAGGATAGATGTAATAATATTGTCGAGGGCAAGGGATACATTATTGCAAAGAGGATTTTCAAGTCGGAAATGCATGGAAGGACCAAGCCTAGGAAAAACATCTAATAAATATTACGGAGTATTAGTTAAAGAGGAGAGGGGATGAGAACAAGTACCCATAGACTGGGGTGTTGGACCAATTAACTCCACCTCATCTCATGGCTCCCGCTTTAGATCACGATCATGCATAAGCTGGTTCCTTGACCTCCCGTTTTGATCTTCCTAGACATCCATCAGCACCAGATCCCCAGACAGCTAATCCCCATTCTTCTTCGACTATGAAGTGACCTCTTCAACTCGTATCGCTCCTACAAGCCCACACTCACCCCTTTTCCATCTCCGCCTTCTGAAACCCAGGGGACAATCACACACTACTGTTTGTGACAAAGATAACATCTAAAGGGAAGCTTATCATAGTCAATTATCTAGGAGTAAGTATACCCTTCTATCTAAATCTAATTTTTTCGTCCAACACCTCCCTCATGTCCTGTACTACCAAAGTTAGGGCCACCTTCCTATTCATTGTCTCAAGGATATACATATTCGCTTCAAGGAATAAACCAAATTTGTTTCCTATGGATTTGAAAACATCCACCGCTCAGAGTCATGGAGGTAAAATCGAAAGCTGAACTCATTCATGGAATTCTTACAGTTTTCCTCTTTGAGCATCAAATAGGGTGGTCCACTTTTCGAAAAATATTGATGCTTTCCTAAAACACCAATTTCACTCCAAGTCCCAATCCACTGCTTCGTCCTTGTATAATCTAACCCTAAACCATCTGCGTGCCAGACTGATCACTTCTACATGAGTATCTGGACCCCGACACTATGCCTTGCCATCCATTCGGAAATATATTTTTCTGAGTAGTTCCTTCCCTTTTCTCTTCCCACCAAGATTACATCATAGTTTTCCATAGCCTAATCGATCTATATATCGACCCAAGGAACCAAATTGGGACATTACATATTTTTCTTGAGTACTTTCCCCTTCTTACTCTTCAATATAGAAGTCTAACTATTCTCGGGAGATAAAGGTAACAAATTCCCATCACTCTCATGGTTCTCTACCTAAGGATTTGGCTTTAGCTGCTCCTTTGCCAACACATTCTTTTGGAAATAAAAACCATGGTCTATAGACTACCCCTTTTTTTCAGTAATGAAATTTTGTGACCTCTCCTCCACTTCCAAGGGGCGTTCCCCAAAAATTACGCATTCTCAGAACGATGTAAATTTGAGGAGGGGCTATAAAACCCTTCTCTCTCTGTGTCTACCTTGTAATTATGAGTTGCATCTCCCTTCAAAATAATTTTTATTTTTTTATAAACCCTCGGAAGTCCCCTCCCCCTAATTGAACAATGAGATAGGTTCGAGAATATAATTTTCCCTCAAGTTTAATGGTATTTTTCATATATGGTTTTTATTCAACCTTTGGCATGAACCCACATCAGCTGTCAGTGAGTCCTTAAACAAAAATTTCTTGAGACACTCATTCCCCCTAAAACCACTACTCTTAAGAATTTACTCCAACCCTTCGTAAAGGTAACCATAATTTGGGACTGCTAAGGGGTATTTTTTGCTTACTAATAGCTTTGTCGATGCCCCTTCAACATGACAAGCCAAAATTTGCTGCAGTCACCCGACCTTCCATTGAACCAGGGTCAAATATCTAGAAAACTGCCTTTAAAGATAAGGCTTTTGCCTCTTCCACAAACCCTTAACCATCACTAGTGTTCCATTAAGGCCCCAAAAATCATCTTTTTCAAGGTGAGGATATGTTGGAAGTTTAACCTTCTCTAAGTTCTGTTGAGTAGGCTCTAGGCCCCAAACCGATAGGATATCCTATGGTTCAGGATCCAAGTCAACATATTCCTTAGGGATAACCATATTCACTGATTAAAGGAGAAAAAATCAAATGTAACATCTCTTGTTGTAAAACCCTAAAAATGACACGTGTTGGTGAAGGTACATGAATAACAAGAATAATTAAACCCCTAGCCTTGAAGCATCGCAGACTAAACTCCGTTTCTAACCCTCGCCAGTTCCCGAAGTCGTTCAAGACACTGCTAAGTTAGGGCCAAGTGGTAACCAGTCCCTGCCACCTAATTCCATTTGTGAAACATTTTCTACCACCCTTCATCATTCCCAAGGCTCAACCTTCAAGAATCCTAGACTCCATCACCCGAGGTTCAGAGCTCCCCCCATCATGTCCTTGTTTCTTCAAATCTTAAATGTTATTATTAAGCTTATTAAAATAATGTATATTAATATTTTAATATTTTATATTTGATTTATTTTATTAATATTATTATATTATTACAAAAATATAATTTAAATAATTTTTAACTTTACCATTGACTTCTTAGGACTCTTATTTATTTATTCCCTTGGTTGGATCAGATATTCTTCATCTATTTGTTGTGAAGATGAACAATATTGGTTGGTTTCAAATGCATTAAGGAGTTAAGACAGATCTACACTATTTTAATTATTTTTATGTAATTTAGCCAATACTTATTATATTTTATTTTATCTTAATTTATTTTTATTTTAATGTCATTTAACTATGTCAAAAATGTTAAAGATTACATTACATTAAAACACTCTACAAACTAGGTTGGATCATTTCACAATTTATAAACCCATGGTATTAGATCATAACATTTTTTTTCAAGAAATAATTTATATTATTTAAATATATTATATTTTTTATTATATTAAAATGCTATTATATTTCGATAACTTTAATACAATAAAATTTATTGTTTATAGACATGTGGTGTATGGTATTAGGTATCTCATGGTATTTCGTGACAAATTTTTAACTAGTTGTCTTTATGCTATTTTTGAAAAAAAAATAGATTTATTTTTCTGATCTAATTTGTCTAAATTATCGTAGAAATTGTCTAAATTATGGTAGGAATTCATTGAAATCAGTGCCCTCGGGTTTCTCAGGGTGTTGAATACATAATGTAATAAAAAAACTAGTTTGAATAACACAAATTAAGATTTCACCTCAATTTTTTCTACCAGAAAATCCATCTGAAAGTCCAAAAAGTTGAATTAAAAGAAAACTCCAGTTTTTAAAAGTGCTTAATATTTTATAATATATTTTACCTCTAACAAGATTTTTAACTGTGGATATTCACCCTCACTTTACCATGGAAATTATTAACTTGTAAATAATCTTTATTACAATATCATTGGTCCAATGCTATAATATTCCAAAAAATTATCCTTTATCTAAATGGAATATTATAGTTGGTTTTATCACTAGGTAGGTGAATAAATGGGTAGGGAGGCCCATAAACCTCTTTAGAAGGAATCATAACACTCCTAATGTGAAAGGAGGAAGAATAAGCAGCTGGATTAAGCACCTTTGTGTGTGAACAGGGATTGGATCATGTTGATTCAATCAACTTTGACCAAGTCAACAACGTTGTCTAGATACATTGAATCTCCTTGATATACAACACAATTTTAGTAGAGGACAACTTGCATGAGCTTGGTGGAAAATATGGATGGGACCCAATGTGGAGAGGTTCACCTGCTTTATATGGAGAGAATAGGAGCCTTTGTTATTCATGATTTAGATTATCATTTTGATGTTGGTCTGTTTAGACTTTGCATCCTTTTGCTGTTTAGCAGGGTTGTTGTGTTGTTTAGCACAAGGGTGTTCCTGATCCAAATTCTCTACCTCATCCTCAGGGAAGGAGAGGGTCTTTGGGCTGGATTTCCTCATTCCGACATTCTGGCCAAACTCGCTCCTTCAGCTACAACACAGTTTCTATTTAGAGCTGTGTTGTGTTGCAAGGTGCAGCAAAGGAGGATCTCTTAGATTCATTTCTGGGCTTGTTTTTCAGTGGAGAGGTTGTCTATTCATTGGAGTATCAGCAAGGAGGACTCCTGGGCATATTTTGATGTCTTTGGCATCAGGCCAACCATCTGCTATCCCTCACAGCGCAGTCACCATCCTGAACTACGTTATTTTTGGAGGAATTTTTTGGGAGGGTTCATTGAGCTCATCAAGAGGGTTTATTTCTGAGTAGAGGGATCAACTTTATAATTAGAAATACCATTGGAGGAGGATATTATTATTTTAGATCTGTCATAGCCTCATTCATATCATATCTAGTTTGCAGTGGCACACTAACCTCAGGGTTATTTTTCACATTGCATATTTCTTGGTATGTCTAGAAATCCTTCCCGGGTTGGCTAGAAATCTTGTATTAGAGCCGACATCTTCAGTGCTGAGAATTTATTTGTTTCTATCAGCCACATTCCATTTGTATATGTATTCAATAGTAGCTACATTGTTATAGACAACACTGTCACTACTCTCCGGCATTTTATACAATTGCAGCAACTCATGTATTTATTGTTTTGATCATTGGAGGCTTCTTCCTATTGCTTGAGTGGCTTTTCCCTCATGATATTTATGTATATTTTTGCTAATATCTTAATAAATTTATGGCTGTACATTGACCTCTCTTATGTCATATTCAGATTTGATGTGTTGTACATAATTATGTTTTATATTACTACTATTCACAATTTGGAATATTACAGTGGTATTAGAGCATAATCTTGGCTCAGGCTTATTCTCATAGAAAAGAGAAGATTTATAGAAGAAACAAAGGCATGAATCCATTATTTGAAGAAATGAAGGAAGAGAGGGTCTCTATACTTCTTTTCCAAGCCAGGAAAAATGTCAAAGAAGATCTCAAGGAGATGAAAGGAGATAAGTGTAGGAAATTCCTAAGAGGGTTTGAAAGAGAAGCAAGCCCTAGCTATTGACATGGTGGGTGAAATTTTTCAGCCACACATGCAGATCCACAGTGCAGTCTATTTCCCACATTCACTGCAAGAAGGATGGAGGAAGGAGATGCACCAAAGGAGGAGACCTTGAGTTTCTATCTTCAGGAGTATGAGTCTCAATCATGGAGATTCAAAGAGCAGTTGGACTTCCAAGGGTTTTTCCAACTCAAGGAAGCTAGAAGATCCAACAACCATAATAGAATCAAGAGAGGTAGAATATTTATATCTAAATTTGATGGATCAGGAGAGTGCATAGCCAAAGCTTGGGTGGAGGAGCTAGATTCATATTTCCATCTACACCAAGTTTTAGAAAAGGAGGCCATTAGAGTAGCAGCGCTGCACCTAAAAGGTATGGCCCATAATTGGTGGGTTAATAGTTCTTCTTCATTTTATCATGCAAATATAAACACTTATGTTGGGTTCACTAAGGAATTGGTGAGAATATTTGGCATTAAACATTGTAAAACATCTCTTATGGAACCCAAGAACTTAAAAACTTTGCATGAGTTAGAGAGATCTATCTTGCCAACTCCACTCCATAACTTTGATGAAGGGGATAAAAAAACGCATGATACCTTGCCAAATGCAAGATCCCCACCTTTTGAAAAACTGTCTTCTATTGGTGAAGACAGGGAGAAACCTCCTTCAAGGGAAGAACAAGATCAAGGGTCTCTCATTGATGATGAGGCAATCTCACATATTGATGAAGAGGATGAGTAGAGAAGTGCTAACAATGTTGTATCATTGGGAGAAGATCCATCACCACATGGAGATGGGAAGGGAGCCATTACTTCCATTAGAGGAGCCCTTATATCTTTGCAAGGAGTTCCAAATGATCCAACATGTGGGAACCAAGGCACACTTCCAGACCAGCATGCATCAGTTATTTTGGGTTGTGAATCTTGGCAGATGGAAGGAAAAGAAAGGAAGGATCAACATCAAGGGATGATGAAAATTCACTCTTATCTACTCCGGGAGGTTTCTGCACAAAAAAAGGAGACTTTATTACACAGTGAAGAGAGAGACAAATCAGTCCACTCATATATACAGTCCACTTCAGATTTGATGTCTCATTACATGGGGGCATTCCACCTGGGAGGCCACCAGATCTAGGGTTGGTGGGAGACATTTTTCCAATTGGTTCACCACTCTTAGATTCCGGAGGGGTGAAGAATTTGGAGGAGTTTAGCACAGCGTGGAGATTTTGGGATAGACTCAAGGAGGAGAAAGAAATTCTCCCATTTTTAGCATTACCCAATCTCACTACATATACTGCGCTAACAGAAGTTGCTGCAATGATAGAGGATGGCATCTTCATGGTTTAAGGGATTTTCTCCATGGATTTGGAGAAACAAAGGGTACTTCCTTTGAGGAAGGGATCTTGCATACATTGGAGTAGATGGAGGTCACTCATGCTTACATTGGCTAGGATCAGGAGATTCTTTTTGGATGGTAGCTTCTCATGGGAGGCCAACTTCCAAAAGTCGCCACTTCTACTTGAGCATGAGCAGTTGCATTATGGCCATGGAAACAATTTGGAGGATGAATTTGGCATAAGGGATGTTAAAGGAGTACACAGAAGCATGAGGGGAGCTTCACATTCCGGATCACCAGCGCTGTCTCTTAGGAGTATTGATCCATATTGGAGGTCTCAACTTTTGGTAGAGTACTCCAAGGATCTTGGTGCTTGCATGATTCTTGATGACCCAGATGGAGATGATAGATATATGGCGTATGATGTGGTCATATATTCTTATGGCAGAGTCTTCTTGACTAGAGATTTTGGGCTCAAGGAGAAGCTACTACATGTAGCACATGAGGACTTCTTTTCCATACACTTTGATGTATATCATCCCTTGATGGAGGAGCTCACTTGGGAGGGCATCCAGCAGGATATACACCAGCATATGGAGAGATGCATAGCTTGGATGGTGATGTAGAGGATGTCACAACCACTTCCCTACTCATTGGATGTAAGGGATGATTTCCAGTTGAGCCATTTCAGCTCAAGGACCAAAGTACATGGTGGAGAAGGTAGAATTTTGCATTATGATTTGTACTTCTTTACTTTATATGAGTAGCATGTTGTACCAAGAAGGATTATCCCTTATTGCACATTATATTATGATTTACTTGAGTCCACTTGTAGCACTGAGGTTGTTTATTCTATTGGTGGTTTGTGGGGGAAGCCACATGATTCTTGGTGTGCACCATTGACACCACATTATACCTTCATGATTCCATCTTATGGGATGATTGTGGTAGCAAAAAAGTGGTTGGGAAAGCACTTGCTATTATTTTATTTGAGGTAGGAAAGGGATGCACTGCGTTGGTTCCATGTGTGGAACTATGATCCACTTTCCAGTTGTCATATGGCAGCTTGTTTTCATTGGGTTTTTCTTCCATATATTACTGATGTTATTATATTCATGGGAATTTTTATTTGGAGAGTGGAAAGAAAGTTGAAGGTGCTCATTGGAGGCATGATTCTCCCTACTTTACATGTTTCATGTTTTAAGAGAGCCAATGGGCAAGCCATGATTGTTATGCTACATATATTTTCTTCACATGGGAGGAGACATTTGAAGAACTTAAGTTCTTAGAGGAGGCACTTCATGGCTGATTCGTTTGATGGGGTAACTTGGGCCATTCTTATAGGTCATGACATTTCAGCCCAAGATCAGCAACAACCCCATACTTACCATAAATGGAGAGAGAAACAAATTGGATGGAAAAATCTAATCTCTCCATGCAGCCCCAACACATTGCATAAACCGGGGGTTGAGGATTATTTTGATGAGCTACCTAGAGTGGCTCATTTCATTTGGATGATAGAATGGGTAGAGGAGACTCTCATTGGGGATGATATTCCCTATATTTATCATCACTCCTACATTGAGGAGGCCATTGGACAATCAGGAGGTTTCCACTTATACCTTCGACTTTCTCATGATGTACACCATTTTCTTTTGCATGCTTGGGAGGAATCATTGGAGGGAAGATTTATTGCAGAATATGTTGAGTTATGTTGGGAACTATTGATGAGGAGGCCACAAGGAGAGGAAGGGAGGAATTTGTCTCTACCTTTACAGTTGCTTGAGGACAAGCAACATTTTGGAGGGGAGGACTGTAATATTCCAAAAATTTAGCCTTCATCTAAATGGAATATTATAGTTGATTTTATCACTAGGTAGGTGAATAAATGGGTAGGGAGGCCGATAAACCTCTTTAGAAGGACTAATAACACTCCTAATGTGAAGGGAGGAAGAATAAGCAGCTGGAATAAGTACCTTTGGGTGTGAAAAGGGATTGGATCATGTTGATTCAGTCAAATTTGACCAAGTCAACAGCGTTGTCTAGATACATTGAATCTCCTTGATATACAGCGCAGTTTTAGTAGAGGACAACTTGCATGAGCTTGGTGGAAAATATGGATGGGACCCAATGTGGAGGGGTTAAATTGCTATATATGGAGAGGATAGGATCCTTTTTTATTCATGATTTAGATTATCATTTTGACGTTGGTCTGTTTAGACTTTGCATCCTTTTGTTGTTTAGCAGGGTTGTTGTGTTGTTTAGCACAAGGGTGTTCCTGATCGGGAATCACTATCTCATCCTTAGGGAAGGAGAGGGTATTTGGGATTCATTTCCTCATTTTAGCATTCTGGCAAAGCTACCTCCTTCATCTACAGTGTAGTTTCTATTTAGAGCTGGGTTGTGTTGCACGGTGCAGCAAAGGAGGATCTCTTAGAGTCATTTCTGGGCTTGTTTTTGAGTGGATAGGTTGTATATTCATTGGAGGATCAGAAAGGAGGATTCTTGGGCATATTTTGACATATCTGGAATTATACCAACCATTTTCTATCCCTCATAGCATAGTCACCATCTTGAACTACATTATTTTTGGAGGCATTTGCCGGAGGGTTCATTGAGCTCATCAAGAGGGTTTATTTATGAGTAGAGGGATTAACCTTATAATTATAAATACCATTGGAGGAGGACATTATTATTTCAGATCTATCATAGCCTCATCCATATCAAATCCAATTTTTAGTGGCACACTAACCTCAGGGTTATTTTTCACATTGTATATTTCTTGGTATTTCTAGCAATCCTTCCCGGGTTAGCTAGAAATCTTGTATTAGAGCCCATATCTTCATTGTTGGGCATTTCTTTGTTTCTATCAACCACATTCCATTTATTTATGTATTCAGCAGTAGCTACACTATTATAGACAGTGCTATCACTACTCTCCGACATTCTATATAGTTGCAGCAAGTCATGTATTTATTTTTTTGATCATTGGAGGCTTGTTCCTATTGCTTGAGTGGCTTGTCCCTCATGATATTTATGTATATTTATGCTAATATATTAATAAATGGATGGTTGTACATTGACCTATCTTATGTCATATTCAGATTTATTGTGTTGTACATAATTATGTTTTATATTATTGTTATTCCCAATTTGGAATATTACAAATGCCATCACTTATCAAAACCAAAAACCAAGAACTATAACTCATTCCAAAATCAGAATATTTTATTAAATATTAGGAGAATTAATGACCATCCTAGATCTATCTTAACTCCCCATCTATCAAGAGCTGAGAGGGATCAAATCTCTCCCTTTATTTTTGCTCCAATCCTTGTCTCTCTTTTCCCTTGAATCCTCTCTCTTCCCCCATCTCTCTCTCTCTATCTCTCTCTCCAACTATGTTACTATTTCCCTCCCTCTCTCATTCTCTCTCCTCTCCATATCTCATTATCTCTCCTTCTCTCCATCTCTCATTCTTTGTCTCTTTATCTCACCCTAAACATATACACTCTCTCTTCATCTCTCCCTTGTAACTCCCTCTCTCTCTGCACTTCTCACTCTCTATGTATTTCTTCACTCTCTAAGTATTTCTTTTTCCCTCCATCTTCCTCCCTCCAACTTCATATCTCTATCCCTCCCTTTCTCCTCCTCTCTCTCTCTCTCTCTCTCTCTCTCTCTCTCTCTCTCTCTCTACCCTTCAATCCATCTCTCTCCCTCTCTCCTTCTCTCTCTCCCCCTTTGACCTTTATGTCTCTCTCCCTCTCTTACCCTTCTCTAGCTCCCTCACTCCTCTCCCTCTCTCTCTCATTATTAATTATCTCCCTCTCTTTTATTTTTTCTCCATATCTGCCTTATCACCCCCCCTATCTCTCCACCTCTATCACTCTATGGTTTTTTTCTTCCTTTCCATATATCTCTAGAGCTAAAATACATCTTGATATATTAATATATGTTAGAATATAACGAATTTAATATTGTATTAATCCAAATTTATTAAATTTATTAATATTAATATTATAAAATATTAACATGAATATTAGAATTAATAATAAGGTATTAATAATAATTTGGGCCACGGTATTTGGTTCATTGGCTTCACCTGAATGAAACCTCTATTTTGAGTGTTCATAAATATCAATAGAATTATGGAGTAAATATAAAAAAAGTTTTATTTATTTACCATACGTCTCGTTTATATATATTTTATTTATTTACCATATCTCTTTTATTTACCATTGTATTTAGCCCATGGGTTTGGTATATAATTAGATGTTGAATTTTAATTATATTTGATATATATTTTTTATTTACCATATCTCTCTATACCTCTTTTATATTTATTTATTTACCATACTTCTTTTACAAATGTGGTATTTGTCCCATGGTATTTAGCCCATGGTATTAAAATTGTATTTTGATGATAGGCTTCACCTAAATAAAACCTCTTTTTGAGTTTTCTTAAATATAAAGAAGTTTATGGAGTAAATATAAAAAGAGGTTTTATTTATTTACCATACCTCCTTTTTTAGTGTTCATAACCCTCTTTATATTCTATATTTATATCATGTTTATACATAATAATAATTATAATGATTTTTAAATAGGGCCAACATTAGATTAAAAATGTTAAATGATTACGTGTTTACATATTTAAGTTTTTACTTGAGATCTACCCCATAGTCGGAGGTAAAATGTCTCTCTCAGAAATAAAGAGGTTCATGGAGTATATATATATATATATATATATATATATATATATAGATATATTTGTTTATTTACCATACTTAGTTTATTTGTATTTTTATTTATTTACCATACCTTTATAGTAAGTATAAAATGAAGTTTTATTTATATACCATACCACCTATTTATTTATATTTTTAGTTATTTTCCATACCTCTTTTTTGAGTGTTGGTAACCTTATTTACATTTTAAATATATATCATGTTTATACATAATAATAATTATATTTTAGATAAAATTACTTTCTGAAAAATCACATCAGGTCTACGTTTCGAACCAGTTAATGTGGTTCATCGTGGAGAGACTAATCAATCTAGATGAATAAATAGTGGAGATGCATCATTGCCTTAGCTGTTAAGAACCATCCCTTAGATAGTTAGTTAATTAATTAATTAAAAATTTATAACAAATGGGTTAATAAATTATCAAGTAATTAAAATGGGTAATAGAGAGGGAAAAATATTTTAGTTTAATAAATAAAATATAATTAATTACTTAATTAATTGTTAAGATAATCAATAAATTAATTCAAATAATAAATAAACCAAGTTACCTAAGAAAGAATTAGGGAGGGGAAATTTTTTAATAAGTAAATAAATTAAATAAAATAAAATTTTTAAGAAGGGGTTTATAAATAAATATAATTGGAATATGGGAGGGGTAAAATTTGTTTGATTTAGTAATAAAATAAAATAAACTAAATAATTAATTAATTAATTATTAGATGAAATAAATAAATTAATTAAAAATATAAAAATAATAAATAAACAAAGAGATCTAAGAAGGCACTAGGGAGGGGTAAAAATTTATTAATAAAAAAATAAATAAGTAAAAATTTATTAATGAAATAAAATAAAATAAAGTAAAATAAGGAAATTAAATGAAATAAAAAAAAAAACTAGCAAAATCTACATGTCGAGAACCGGGGCCCAACTCTTACTTAATTTGCAACCATCATCGCAGTTGATATTCTTAACATGTTCAATTTCGATCGCCTCCCTTAATTTCCTATGGTGGAAGTGATCTACCTTCGCAACAACCTTTGAGTCTTCAATACAAACATGGTGGCAAGATTTTTCCACATGTTCAACAAGAGCTGAGGTACGGGACCGATTAGGTTTAATACCCGTAGCATGCTCCTTGATTCTCTATCTAATGGATCGACCCGTTTATCCTATATAGGGAATTCCAAAATAACAAGGAATCATGTAAACCCCTTTCATGTACTTAGGGTCGATAGGGCCTTTAACAGACCCGAGAGAATTTCTAATAGTGTAGAGAGGTTTGAAAGAAGCAGATACATTATTTCTCTGAAGGACATGGGAAATTTTGTCCATTGTGCCCTTGATAAATGGGATATGGACCTTCGAAATAGGATCCACCCCAGTAGATTTTCCACTCAATCCTTTATACATTCCTTCTGAAAGGCTTTAATACCTTGAGATCTACTGTAACCATTATTTTCAAAAACATCAAGAAGATGGGACTTCTCTGATTCCAAGGAATTGTCGTTAGAGATTCTAAGGGCACGAGTCACAAGAGTACACAGTGTTGAACCCTTAGTTAAATTGAGGGGGGGGGGGGTGAATCAGTTTAACACATTCATGGACTTTTTAAACCTTTTATTCAAACTAACATACATCTTCATTTCATGTCCAACTTAATATGTGAGTAATCTTAGAATGTGTGCAGCAAATATTAATTTAATATAACAGCAGACTTTAATATGAGAGTATTAGGTATTAAGTAGAAGATATAAATCATATCAACACATAAACATCATGCACAGATACACCAGATATAAGTGGAAACCCATAAAGGGAGAAAACCACATCTTATTATTGTTGTGATGCAAAGGCAAGATCCAACTCCCTCTCACCACTATTTTTTTGCAGGCACCAACCTATAGGAGGCTCCAACCTCAGTCAGCTACAACTGAAAGCTATCAAGCTGCAACTTGATAGGGAAGCTCCAACTTCCTCAATATATCAAACTGAATGTTTGCTGATTTACCTCAGATATCAGCTCTGTTTTGTAGCATCTCTTTTTTCTCTGCCTCTCTTAATTTTCTCTGTCTCAATCTTTTATATTCTTCCTTCTCTATTCTTCACACGCACCCTATGCATATTAATGTGATATTATATATAGAGTTCATTACATGACTCTTTACATTCCTCAGAGAATTTGAAGTGAATAGCCCTGACCTTTTGACTTCTATCTTCTCATTCCTTTATCAAACTCAATTAAAATTATAATAATGTGTACAAAATTTCATGCTATAGTGGGATTTTTATTTTCCTTAGGATACTTGCCTTTGCATCACAAACAATAAAAAATATTTACATTTGCATTTTTTTAGTTATACATCTCAATTCCATTCAGCCCCTTTTCTGGATTTTGGATTTGCTGGAAATGTCTTTTCTTGCTGCTGTAAAGAAATAGCTATGCATACTCTTTGTTCACTATCATCGACATATTCCATCTGTTCACTTCTTCCTGTATTTATTCCTGTCCACTATACTTTGTGCACCTATTGCATATATAACTACTTTTTAATATAACAACTGATTTTGAACCTGGGCAAACTTTCAAGGTTCTAATCTCTTGGGCTGGCACTTTAATCAACTGTGGAGGCTTTTTATACTCACGATTATAAAACCCATATAGTACATAATATGCTCATGTAATAAACCCAATTAATGTTTTAATACAATTTCGGAGCAATATTACAGCCCACTATATTAAATATCAGCGTAGTATATATATCAACATATATATATGTTTCCCACTAAATGTGAGGACCCATGTATTCACTTCATCGTATGCCCATCTCCGAGTCAAGCATTAACAATTATTAATACTCCGTGGCTTTATAACATCAAACTATATTACATTCCCATATATTTCATAGCGTGCTGACTTCACAATCGTAAACATATGGTCTTAGTCTCTGTATGTCCGAGTTGCAATATTTAAATAAAATACCTTGAACTATATCCAAAGTTTTCGGATATATTAAACCATTCCTTTTTAAATTCCGCGGGGGATAATGACTAACCTTTGTCACCATATACGAGGCCTCCGGAATGACATTCTTGACCTTCGCCCATGTAATATTATGACCAAAGTTTAATAACCATTTTCCCTTCATTTGTGTACAGTACTCGGGCCCACTCTGTGACGTACCTTGTTAAATTCCCTCATCTATCCAACGGTCGATATCCTGTTGCCCGATCCAACGGATATCGCTTGATCAACATGAGCAGACCATAACGTGCGATGGAGCACAATAAAAAGTGGTTTTCCAATTTCACTCGGGGACACGCGTCAGGCATTCTATGGAATCGCTGCCCATTCCTTCAATACCACTTCCGTATAAGAGTGGTGCGATGAATACCACCATTCCGCTTTACTATTCCTCCAAACCGCTGTTACTGCTCATCCGTCACGGTTCCACTTCTCCCTACGCTCCAGGTTCCAGTCCTCCACGATTTCAATTATATATATATATATATATATATATATATATATATATATATATATATATATATATATATATATATATATATATATATAACTATTCATCGCATTTCAATTATATATATATTCTTTGTTACGACTATGGTTCCGCTCCATTCATAAGTGGCCTTGGTCTCTGGCATTTCCACACGGTCCTACCATATATATAACGCACAGTTCTTTGGTGTATGCATATATATAAACCATATATATAACCTTCATGTCAATCGAATACAAGTGCTCTGTTCAAAACTGGGGATTAATTTCAAACATAATTCAAACAGTGAATGCCAACTGATTCAAAGCATATCCAATCTCATTGCATTCCACTGCACGTTTGAATATAAAGCCTGGAATGTAATTTATGTTATGTGTAACACCCAGTTGTGTAAAATATTCTCGGAATAACAGTTGTTTCTCTGTAATAACAGTCGTGGCTCTGCCTCTGCTGCTTCTGTCGCTTTGCCTCTGCCTCTACTGCTGTGATAACGGCTCTGCCTCTGTATTCGCTTCCTTTGCCTCTGCCTTTCTCCTTTATATTCGTTTCCTCTGCCTTTTCCTGTCTCCTTTGATTCATTGGTTTGCTTCTTTGCTGCCTCCATTGCCTGTGTTTGTCTCCTTGTAACTGTTCCTATCTCTGCATCTGCTACCTCCTTTGCCATCAATGGCAACATTTCCAATAGTCTCCCCCTTTGGCATTGATGGAAATACATTTTCTCTGTTTGCCTGCTCTTTCTCCTGTTGCTTTCTTTTCCTTTTCCTGCTCTTCCTCCTGTTGTTTGCTCTTCCTGTTTGCTCGCTCTTCCTCCTGTTGTTTTCTCTTCTGTTTCTCTTCCTCTGTTGTTTGCATCTTCTGTTTCCTGCTCTTCCTCCTGTTGTTTGCTCTTCCTGTTTGCTCGCTCTTCCTCCTGTTGTTTTCTCTTCCTCCCCCTTTGACATCAATGGAAAAGGGTTGCTTTTTTCATTTCCTCTCTCTAAGTTATGTTTAGGTCCTCTTCTGCTGACTTTGTACCATGCTGCTCCAAAGTGATGTATAAGACTTGTTGAGAGAACACTTTGAGGATTATCAAATTTGAATATACACAGTAAATTGATACAGTTCAAACGCATAGACTTATTTCACTTGTATAGAGCTAAAAGTGAGAATAATGATACTTCATAGAATACAGATGTATAAACTTTTATCTAATCAGAGATGTATGATTGCATTCAAACTGATGCTTTTGTTCTGTAATTGACCTTTTCATGCTTGAATAATGCAGACAACTCTAGGATAATAACTTGGTGTTCTTTTGTCTTAATCCTTTGATCTTGAGGACCTGATTCATGCTTTCCTTGCTGGCTGATCTCCCCCTAGAATGATATTATCATTTATTTTCTCCCCCTGAGACTGTGCTTTCTCTTTATATCAGAGAGTAGCATCTACAGATACTACCCCTAGTTTATCCCTCAAATATTGGAATGGTTCTCTAGCAAGAGGTTTGGTAAATATATCAGCTGTCTGTTCTTTTGTTGGTACATATTCCAGTTTTACTATCTTCTGAGCCACTTGTTCTCGGAGAAAATGATACTTGATTGGGATATGCTTAGTTTTTGAGTGAAGCACAGGATTTCTAGATATACCTATAGCACTTGTATTATCACATTTAATTGAGATAGGTTCATCAAAGCTTACCTTCATGTCTTGTAGAGTTTGTTTCATCCACATGACTTGTGTACAACATGCTGCTGCTCCAATGTATTATGCTTCTGCTGTAGATAGGGAGATAGATGTTTGTTTCTTGCTTAACCATGCCACCAGACTTTCTCCTAGATAGAATGCACCTCCACTTGTACTCTTCCTGTCATCCACATAGCTGGCCCAATCTGCATCTGTGTATGCTGATAAAGTGAAGTTTTTGCTTTTAGGATACCAAAGTCCATACTGTGTTGTTCCTTGTAGATATCTGAATATTCTTTTGACTGCAAGAAGGTGATTTTGTTTAGGTGCTACTTGATATCTAGCCACTAGTCCTACTGCTAGCATGATGTCTGGTCTTGATGCAGTCAGATACAATAGACTTCCAATCATGGATCTATAGAGTTTTTGATCTATATCAGCAGACCCATCATCAGCACACAGCTTGCAACCTGTGGTCATGGGAGTTGACACAGGTTTGCAGTCCTCCATTTTGAACTTTTTCAGCATTTCCTTTAACTATTTTTCTTGTGAGATGAATGTACTTGTGTTCTTTTGCTGAATTTGCAGTCCCAAGTCGAAACTGAGCTCTCCAATCATGGACATTGCAAACTCTGTTTTCATCTCATCAGAAAACCCTCTTGCTAGTTCTTCTATGTTGCTTCCAAACATGATGTCATCAACATATACTACAATAATCAGGAGTTCATTTTCATGGGCTTTTATGTATAGATTGTTGTCTACTCCACCTCTCTTAAAGCCTTGTTTTTGCAAATATTTATCCAGTCTTGAGTACCAAGCACGAGGAGCCTGTTTCAGTCCATATAGGGCCTTCTTCAGTCTGCACACATAGTCTTCTTTGTCTTTCAATGGGAAGCCTTTTGGTTGTTCCATGTAGACTTCTTCTTCTAAGTCTCCATTCAGAAATGCAAATTTTACATCCATTTGATATACTTTAAAGTTTTGGTAGCCAACAAATGCCAGAAACATTCTGATAGCTTCCATCCTGGCTACAGGGCAAATGTTTCATCGTAATCAAGTCCTTCAATTTGTGAGTATCCTTTGCAGACAAGTCTGGCTTTATTCATGATTACTTGTCCTTCCTCATTCATTTTATTTTTGAATACCCATTTTGAGCCCATAACATTTTTCTCAACAGGTCTAGGAACTAGTTCCCAGGTATTGTTCTTCTCAATTTGGTCCAATTCTTCATTCATTGTGTTCACCCAAGACTTGTCCTTACTAGCTTCTTCAAATTCCTTTGGCTCTATTTGTGACAACATGGCTATGTATACCTCTTCTGTCTGTTCAGTTAGCTGCCTTCTTGTCTGTACTCCTACACTCTTGTCTCCAATTATTTGATCTTCTGGATGGTTCTTTTGAGTGTATCTTGAGGGGGTTTTCGAGTTTAGTTCAACATCTTCTGATGTCTTGCTTGTTTCATCATCATCTTGGTCCTCTTCTTCATGATTTTCTGAATAGCTGCTACAGTCTACATCTCTTGTCTTGTTTGGGAGTTCTTCATCAAATCTTACATCAATACTTTCTACAATTTTTCGAAGAGTCTTGTTGTAGCATCTATATCCTTTACTTTTGGATTCATATCCTAAGAATATTCCTTCATCTGCTCTTGCATCAAACTTCCCCAGATTTTCATCATTATTTTTTATGTAGCACTTGCTGCCAAAAACTCTAAAGTGCTTGATTGATGTTGGTTTACCATGCCATAGTTCATAAGGAGTCTTATCACTATTAGGTCTTAAATGAGCTTTGTTTAGAATATGTACTGATATGTGTACAGCTTTTGCCCAAAAGGTTTGAGTAATGTTGCTCTCTTGCATCATAGCTCTGGCCATTTGTTGTACAGACCTGTTTTGTCTCTCTGCTACTCCATTCTGCTGAGGTGTCCCTGCAATGGTAAATTGTTGCTTTATCCCATGTTCATTACATAGGTCTGCAAAGTCATAATCTGTGAATTCACCTCCTCTGTCTGATCTGATACATTTAAGTTTGCATCCAGTTTGATTTTCGGCTAATGCTTTGAATATCTTAAATTTTTCCAGTGCTTCTGATTTGTTCTTGAGAAAAGAAACCCATGTCATTCTGGAGAAATCATCTATTATCAGCATGAAGTAGGATTCTCCACTTGGTGTCTTAGTTCTAGCAGGTCCACACAGGTCCATGTGCACAAGCTGAAGTGGTCTTCTTGTTGATAGCTCATCTTTAGATTTAAAGGATGTGCGAGTCTGTTTCCCCAATTGACAAGATTTGCATATGGTATTTGAAGGTCTTCTTATTTTTGGCATATTTCTGACAGCTTTCTTCTTGCTCAGTCTAATGATATGGTCGAAGCTGAGATGTCCCAATCTCCTATGCCATAACCATGACTCCTCAAGTTTGCTAAGATGGCAGGCTTCATCCTTCTCTTTCACTATGTACACATTACTCTCTGTTAGAACACCTTTGAGCAGAGTCTTTCCTGTTGTGCTTGATCTGACTTCACAATCTTCAGCCCTAAAAAGAACTTCACAACCTTTGTCACACATCTGACTGACACTCAGTAAATTTGCTTTCATCCCATCTACAAATAGTACATCTTTGGCCTTTCCTCTGCCATTGTCTATGCTGACTGAGCCTTTTCCATTGATCTTACCTGATTTATCATTTCCAAAAGTAACATTGCCATATTTCTTTTCATTAAGAGTTATAAACTTGCTTTTGTCTCCAGTCATGTGTTTTGAACATCCACTGTCCAGGTACCACTGGATTTTTAGGTCTTGAGTAGTTAGAGCCAAGTCACATTTATTCTCCTTCTTTATCCACTGGAAGCACCCTTTTGTTTGGTATCTTTTGTGAGATGATGGGCTACATCTTCTGAGAGGACACTTGGAAGAAGTATGTCTAACTTGATTGCATACACAAAACTTGGTCATAATTTTTGCTGAGTTGTGAGTATGAACAAAATTTCTTTGATTCATAAACCTCCTTGAAGTGTTGAAAATCAATATTTGTCCATAATTTCTACACTCAGTGATTTAATGGCCAAATTCCTTACAATAAAAACAGTAACCATAGAAACAACTTGCATACCTGATGTGAGGTTGTCTTCTCTAGTTGTTTATTTGAGACAGTCTCTTTACTGTTTGCATCTTTAGCTGGTTTGAATTACTCCTCCTTCCATGAAAATATGCAGCAATGTGTCCCAGCTTGTGGCAGACATAACAGGTGGCATTCTTCATAGGAGGCAAGAATCTCCTTTGATGGCTTCCAAATTTGATATAATCAAGAGTGTATGATCCTTTCTCTGTTGTTTTAGTATTTGTTGCAATATTTTTTATTAGAGGTTTCTTCTGGTCTCTGTCTCTCTCATTACATGTTTCTTCCTTTGTAGGAATTATTTGAGCTGCTTCATCAGCCTTCTTTGCTTTCACAAAAATTATATTTTTGTTTTCCTTTTCTTTGCCTTTACTTAATTCTCCTTCATAGCCTATCCCAATTTTTATTAGAGGAGATCTTTGAGCATCCAAGATTTCATTCAACTTACCAGAGCTTATCATTTGAGAAGGGTATATAGACACTTTCTGTTGAGCACTTTCTAATTTCTTCCTCAGACATACAATTTCTTCTTCCAGCTTCTCTTGTTCTTGAGTTTTATCCTTGATTTGCTGAAGTAACATATCTTCTATCTTCTTGGCTTCTTCAAGATTTACCTTCAGCTTCATGAGGATTTCTGAATTTTGTTCTTCTTTCACACATTTGAGGAGAATCTCTTTTTGTTTTTTGCATTTTAATTTGAGTCTGTCAATCTCCTCCAGCGCACTTCTTAGCTCCCCCTCAAGGTCGACTTCCCCTTCTTCTTCTTCTTCTTCTAGCAACAGTCCTTCAAGATCTTCTATGGCCATCAGTAAAAATTCAGAGGTTCCCTCTTCTCCTGAGGATTCATCTGAATCTTCAGATGTACTGCTATCTTGTTGAGCATAGAAGGATTTTCTGTTGAATTTCTTTCCTTTCTGCCAGTTCTTTGATGTGTTTTTCTCTGATTCTTGAGCTTGATTTCTTACTTTCTTGTGAGGACACTTAGCCGCATAATGTCCAACTCTTCCATAGTTAAAGAATTTGAAGGGAAGTTTACCTTTGTATCTACCTGAGCCTCTATCCAGTTTCTTGACAAATTTAGCCTCTTCTTCATCAGAGTAAGAGCATATGTATTCCTTTTCTTCTTTCCTCTTTTCTGTTTTAAAAGTTGCCTCCCTCGTACTTGGTTTCTTCTCTGGAAGCCTCATCTCATATGCTATTAGATTTCCAAGTAGTTGGTTGATGGTCAAGGTCTCCCAAACGGTTGTTTCTTCTATAGCAGACACCTTGGGATTAAATCTGGATGGAAGAGATCTTAGAATCTTTTGCACAATTATACTTTCTGGCATGGTTTCTCCAAGGACTTTCATATTGTTAACAATTTATGTAACTTTTAAGAAGAAGCTGCCAACATCTTCATCATCATTCATTTTTAAATTTTCAACCTGAGCTCTATATACTTGAAGTTTGGCAGTCTTTACCTTTTTGTTTCCCTCATGGATATTCTCTAGAGTATCCCACATATCTTTGGCAGTCTTACTGTGAATTACTTTGATAAAATCAGCTTCACATAGTCCATTTAAGATTGCATTCATTGCTTTTGCATTAGCTACAAATTTCTTGACTAGCCATCTTGGGAACCTAGGATCTCCTTTCAGTTGTTAGACTTGAACAAAGGAACCTGCTCTGATACCAATTGTTGAACTCTTAGTTAAACTGAGAGGGGGGGGTGAATCAGTTTAACACATTCATAGTCTTTTTAAACCTTTTATTCAAACTAACATACATCTTCATTTCATGTCCAGCTTAATATGTAAGAATCTTAGAATATGAGCAGCAAGTATTAATATAATAGAACATCAGACTTAAAATGAGAGAAGCAGGTATTAAGTAGATGATATAAATCAGATCAACACATAAACATCATGCACAGAGACACCAGATATAAGTGGAAACCCATAAAGGGAGAAAACCACATCTTATTATTGTTGTGATGCAAAGGCAAGCTCCAACTCCCTCTCACCACTATTTTCTGCAGGCACCAACCTACAGGAGGCTCCAACCTCAGTCAGCTACAACTGACAGCTATCAAGCTGCAACTTGATAGGGAAGCTCCAACTTCCTCAATATATCAAACTGAATGTTTGTTGATTTACCTCAGATATCAGCTCTGTTTTGTAGCATCTCTTTCTGCTTTGCCTCTCTTAATTTTCTCTGTCTCAATCTTTTATATTCTGCCTTCTCTATTCTTCACATGCACCCTCTGCATATTAATGTGATATTATATATAGAGTTCATTACATGACTCTTTACATTCCTCAGAAAATTTGAAGTGAATAGCCCTAACCTTTTGACTTCTATCTTCTCATTCCTTTATCAAACTCAATTAAAATTATAATAATGTGTACAAATTTTCATACTATAGTGGGATTTTTCTTTTCCTTAGGATACTTGCCTTTGCATCATAAACAATAAAAAATATTTACCTTTGCATTTTTTCAGTTATACATCTCAATTCCATTCAGCCCCTTTTCTGGATTTTGGATTTGCTGGATTTGTCTTTTCTTGCTGCTGTAAAGAAATAGTTATGCATTCTCTTTGTTCACTGTCATCGGCATATTCCATCTGTTCACTTCTTCCTGTATTTATTCCTGTCCACTGTACTTTGTGCACCTGTTGCATATATAACTGCTTTTTAATATAACAGATGATTTTGAATCTGGGCAAACTTTCAACGTTCTAATCTCTTGGGCTGGCACTTTAATCAACTGTGGAGGCTTTCTATACTCACGATTATAAAACCCATACAGTACATAATATGCTCATGTAATAAACCCAATTAATGTTTTAATACAATTTCGAAGCAATATTACAGCCCATTATATTAAATATCAACGTAGTATATATATAGCATATATATATATATATATATATATATATATATATATATATATATATATATATATATATATATATATATATATATATATATATATATATATATATATATATATATGTTTCCCACTAAATGTGAGGACCCATGTATTCACTTCATCGTATGCCCATCTCTAAGTCAAGCATTAACAATTATTAATAGTCTGTGGCTTTATAACATCAAACTATATTGCATTCCCATATATTTCATAGCATGCTAACTTCAAAATCGTAAATGCATGATCTTAGTCTCTGTATGTCCGAGTTGCAATATTTAAATAAAATACCTTGAACTATATCCAAAGTTTTCAGATATATTAAACCATTCCTTTTTAAATTCCGTGGGGGATAACGACTAACCTTTGTCACCATATATGAGGCCTCCGGAATGACATTCTTGACCTTCGCCCATGTAATATTATGACCAAAGTTTAATAACCATTTTCCCTTCATTTGTGTACAGTACTCAGGCCCACTCCATGACGTACCTTGTTAAATTCCCTTGCCTATCCAACGGCCGATATCCCGTTGCCCGATCCAACGGATATCGCTTGATCAACATGTGCAGAAAATAACACGCGATGGCGCACAATAAAAAGTGGTTTTCCAATTTCACTTGGGGACACGCATCAGGCATTCTATGGAATCGTTGCCCATTCCTTCAATACCACTTTCCGTATAAGGGTGGTGCGATGAATACCACCATTCTGCTTTACTATTCCTCCAAACCACTGTTACTACTCATCCGTCACGGTTCCACTTCTCCCTACGCTCCAGGTTCTGGTCCTCCACGATTTCAATTATATATATATATATATATATATATATATATATATATATATATATATATATATATATATATATATATATATATATATATATATATTCATCGCATTTCAATTATGTATATATTCTTTGTTACGACTATGGTTCCGCTCCATTCATAAGTGGCCTTAGTCTCTGGCATTTCCACACAGTCCTACCATATATATAGAATGCACAGTTCTTCGTTGTATGCATATATATAAACCATATATATAACCTTCATGTCAATCGAATACAAGTGCTCTGTTCAAAACTGGGGATTAATTTCAAACATAATTTAAACAGTGAATGCCAACTGATTCAAAGCATATCCAATCTCATTGCATTCCACTGCACATTTGCATATAAAGCCCGAAATGTAATTTATGTTATGTGTAACACCCGGCTATGTAAAAGATTCTCGGAATAACAGTTATTTCTCTGCAATAATAGCCGTGGCTCTGCCTCTGCTGCTTCTATCGCTCTGCCTCTACCTCTACTGCTGTGATAACAGCTCTGCCTCTGTATTCGCTTCCTCTGCCTCTGCCTTTCTCCTTTATATTCGTTTCCTCTGCCTCTGTCTGTCTCCTTTGTTTCATTCGTTTGCTTCTTTGCTGCCTCCATTGTCTGTCTTTGTCTCCTTGTAATTGTTCCTGTCTCTGCATCTGCTACCTCCTTTGCCATTAATCGCAACGTTTCCAACACACAGGACACCAAATTTATGAGCAAGAAAATGAGGGGACCCAGCATGAAGATATTGTTCTGTGTGAGTATTTTTGTGAAAAACCCGGTGATAAATGGAACCATCCTCATTCCTTGAGAGAAGGATATCAAGGAAAGCGAGGCAACCATCAACCTCTACTTCCATTGTGAACTTGGTGGAATCAGAAAGCGAGTTTAGGTGCCCAAGGAACATATCTAATTTCTCCCGACCATGGGGCCAGATGACGTAGGTATCATCCATGAACCTATTCCACTTCTTCGGGAAGAATTTAGCAGAGGCCAGGGCCTTAGATTCAAAATCCTCCATAAATAAGTTAGCAACGACGGGGGAAATAGGGGATTTGATAGCAACACCACAAGTTTGCTCATAAAACTCACTTTGGAAATTGAAGAAAGTCGAGGTAAGGCAAAGGCTAACCAACTTAGAGGTGTTCACATCAGAGATCCGTTTAATGACATCAACAGCTTCTTTGATGGGGATTTTTGGTGAATAAGGACACAACATCAAAGCTAGCTAAAAGCTCACCAAGTTGCATCTTGATGTTCTTCCACTCCTTGATAAAGGAAGCCGAGTCCTTCACAAAGCAATCAATTTGAGCTACAAAGGGCTCGAGCTTCTGGGCTAAGAATTCAGCCAAATGATAAGAGGGACCACCTATTGTGTTAACAATAGGTCTTAAGGGGGGCCCCGGTTTATGAATCTTTGGGAGACCATAGATCCAGGGGTAAAGAGAAGAATCAGATTTAATGGCAAGGGAAACATCCTTACACACTTATTTAAGGGGATTCTTTTTAAGCTTAATAAAACTATTGATTTTTAAATAGGACTTGCATTAAATTAAAAATATTAAATGTAGTAAAAAGTTAAAAATAATAAAATTATATTTCTTATATTATAATTTTTTTTTTATTAATAAAATCACACACAATTTTTTCAATAAAAGAAAATCATAATATAATTTGTGGTTTGACTAAGGGGGCTTTGAACATTCAATCTTATTGTTTAACATATAAATAATATTTATTATTAAGATCCATTCTACCATACAAACTAAAATGATATAACTATATTTAAATTTAATTAATAAACACATAAAAACTTAATACTTACAATATAACAAAATTCTTAACTATAAATATTGAAAGATATTTTACCATAGATATTATTAATTTGTAAATATATTTTGTTACAATACTAAGAGCCAATACTATAACTCATCAATATCACATGCCAAAAGAACATAACTAATTTCAAAATTAAAATATCTTTAATTTTCATTTTATTTTATAATATTTTTTAAATTAAATTTTAAAATAAAAATTATTAAAGTAGTGTAATAAGCCCAATTGAAAATAATAAAAAATTGAGAATTTCAATCTCTACATCTTATAAATTAGAAACCCAGTAAAACATCAAACCAAAGCATGTTTTTGTTCTCCGGTAGATTGTTGGAACGAGACAAGATGGATTCAGATGACAGGAATAAAAAGGCAAAGCACGACGTAGTAATACCAATTGAAGAAGAGCAGGGTGAAATCACACGCACTGAGTCGCATGATTTCATTACTCAAATTTGTATCAATTTGGAAAGCGTAAACTTACCACCGCAGGCCACAGTTCTTCCAGATCGGCCGACAATGATCGAAAAATCCAATCACTGCTGGAAAATACTACATCTGAGAGAAATCAGCTCAAACCCTACAGTTTCTAATAAATGCAAACTGATGAATTTATTTCGTGACTTTCACGTACAGGTTTGGCCATATACAGTCCATATAATCTTATCAGATAAATGTTATTGTCCTACTTAACTATTTGTATTGTATGATGCTGCAGCAATTTGATACTCGAAAAGAAATCAGGAAAATTTGTATCAGCGATCGCAATGTCTTTATGAAATCTGATCTCTCCGTCCTCATATTTGATCGAGGTAAATTCCCTTAAATCTAACATAAACCCTACACCAGATGTAGAGTTTCTACACATATCAACAACTTTTTAACCTTCAATTTAATCTTCCAAAGTTATTGTATTGCACGGAAACGAACAGAGTTATAAAAACGTTGGATTTCACAGAAAGGATCTTTTGTGAAACATTCTCCTACAACGAGCACGACGATTCATTGGTAATGATTAACATAGGTGCAGAGAGGGAAATTTTCTTGGATACAGTCCCAATTGAGTAAGTAACTTTTAAACTCTATCCATCATTATTTCCATTCCAGTTTTAGGAAATATTTTAGATTGATAGATGGAAATGTTTTTTTCTGTTTTTTTCAATTTTCCTGAGATTGGGTTTGGATTTGATTTTTGGGTAGAAAAAAATGACACATTGACATTAAGCGGTCAAAATCATCTGAGATGTTATTGGGTTTGGGTTACATTAGTTTTTAATATGATTAGATTTTCCAATCCTTAGTCTTCAAATCACCGAGTGACTTCGCAATATACTCATCACTTTCATTTCTAAACTCTATGAATTTTTTTTCAGCTCTTAACATTACTGGATTTTTATCCAAAGTGTTTCAAAACAATGTTCTTCAAGTAACTTAACAATGCACTAGTAACTGTCATTTCTACACCCATTAAGTTTTTTTTCAATTTAATTCCAACTAAAATGTAATTAAAAAATAACAATTTAACCTGTTTAGTCTATAAAATTGAAATTACCAATGAAATTTACATAGTGTTTAAAAAAAAAAAAAAAAACATTTATTCTAAAACTCAGACCGCTCCTTTTAAAATTCATTAATAGAAACTATCTTATGAACAATTTCTTTCACTGAATAAAAACATATTAAACTTTAGAAATATTTTCAAATTTTACAATCTACTTAGATCAACACCTAATTTCAATTGATTATTTAACCTCTGTCACATCATTCTATCAACAGGAAGCCGTACAGTTAAGACACCATTTACAAGAAGATATGTGGAAATCATGTTTTGACTTTGACATCCCTAACTGCAAGGGAATTTTCTACAAACAGGCCGAAAGGTAAAGGGAAAACATTCTATATTTGCAGAGCTTCCATATCTCTGTACTTTAAAATGAAACTACCAAAGTTCCTTTTTTCCGTCACATGAATTCATTTTAACTATGATCCTTTTGCTTGTCAGGCGATTTAAGGTCTTTGAATTGAAAAATTACAACATTCTATATACAATAGAATGCGAGCTTTTCCCTGGCAATTTTGAAGGGCCAATGGTCAGCGGATTTCACAGGTTTGCACATCCTACTGATTCCTAATTTAGAAGTAATAACAATTACTTTACTTTAATTCTCAGTTGCTAAGTTTAAGATTGATTCCTGCAGGTCAGAGAACTCTACGATTACGCTGTACCATCGAGAGATTGCTCGTGAATTACATCTGGTATTACATTTCAAAGCGAATGGCCACTTTATTAACAACGTGACAATATCACCTGTTCATAGTATTACCCCGCTGAGTTTTGTTACTATTTGCAGTGACACAGTAGTCTTATTACAAGAGCAAAGCCATGAAATGGTTAGTGTAGAGATTAGCTCCCCTTCCCATCCCCAGCTTAGAAAAACAAATGTTATGGCAATGAGGGAGCCGATGGCTGTGCCCAAGAGTAGACAAGTTGTAGTCACCATCAGTTTTGTACCATGGGCATACCAGATAATGACTTTTCATGGCATGTCTCTCTTCCGAATTTCTGAGCCGGTCTACAGAGCAATTCACTGTTTATCGCAAAACCTTTTAATTATGGCTTGCGAAGACAGAAGAAAAATTGGTGATACTTATGCTGAAAGGAAAGAAGGTAATAATGCATTCATTTTTATTAGTCATTTAATTTATATAATACAGATTATTATTATTATTATTATCTATCGTTAACATTGCATTTAATAATTCAAAATGATAATCTCCCTGCACACTTTCATTCAAATTTTAAGCATTAAATGAATTCATCAGAAACAATACGCTTACCATATATTTGGTGTTGACAATTTTACAGATCCTATGTGTATAAAGGCGTACGACATTGTAACTGCAGAATTTTTGGGAGGTTTCTGACCCACAATGTTTCTGATCCAAATGTTTCTGACCCACAAGAACGACGCAACAGAAGGGCGGCTCTGTTACAGCTATATGATATCAATTACGATCCAAAAACCCTTCAAATTTTCACCATCACATTAGGCCGGAACGAGCTTGGAATATGGTCAAATAAATAATTACTAATTAGATCATCATTCCTCGTCTTCGACACTATTTGTTGGCCTTTACCTTTTCATTGATATGTTGTTATAATTAAATCAGGATTCTTTCAAAGTATTCAATTACATTTGCCAGAATTATTCATACATGATGATATTCGAATTTAGCTTTTATTTTTCCATTAAAAAAAAAATTATTTAAAAAAATAAAAAAATTATATTTCTTTTTGAAATAAACTATATATTTATTTCCATTCAATTCTTTTAAACGTTTAGTTTTATTATTTTATGTATTTCTTTAATGCTGCTATTTTTTTATTTTATTTTTTTTAAATTTGTTTTGTCATTTTTAATTTAAATAGTTCCAATTTTTTAAATTTTATATTGCAAAATTTATCATTTTTATGTTTTAACAGTTAATTTCTTATATTTATGATCCCATATACAGAGAGAGTAAATGGGCCAGTGTTGGTTCAGTCATGTGTAGAAGTTGTGTAAGTATTTAGTTGTGTAGAAGTGGCCAAGTTTCTCTATGATGCTTGCTTAGGTATTGAATAATTTGTTATTGTTTATCTCAATTATTACTTTCAAGTGAGATATTTTGGAGATTAGGCTTAGGGATTTAGCTCAAAAAGAATTTATAAAAGGAAGGAAAAGAAAGACAAACCATGCAATGACACAATTCATTGAGAGGGATTTTCTCAAATGAAGACTAAGATGTGTTGAATAATTTGTTATTGTAACTTAGCATAATATAACTTAGAGAAAACAAAGTATTTACTTGAGTTATTATGCTTTTATCTCAATTATTACACTCAAGTGAGATATTTTGGAGATTGGGCTAAGAGATTTAGCTCAACAAAAATTTACAAAAGAAAGGAAAACAGAAATAAAAACCATGCAATCACACAATCCGAAAAGAGAAATACAAACCATGCAATCACACAATCCATTGAGAGAGAGATTTTCTCAAATGAACACTAAGATAATCATAATCGAGTGTGTCTGATTTGAGAAATGTGCAATCATACAATATAGAAGATAATCAAGGACAAAATCCATATAATGTATTTTTCCTAGTTGGGCCATTATCCTAAGATAAGGGTCCAAGTATATTCATATTATTAAGTTAATGAAGGACAATTAATTGGGAAAAATATTGTTTTTGTCACATGTGATTAAGATTGCTTACTATTTTTTATTCCATTAAAAAATTGTGTTAAGAACATAGTGGTGCTCTTCTTTAGAATATCAATAATAATTTTCTATGAACTAATTGTTTGATGCTAGGTACAAAATTTAATAGAGTACACGGACGAGGTGTTATGTGGGTTGGAAAACATTTAACAAAAACCAATATTATAACAATACAAAATTAACGCCCGTGAAATCATATAAATTCCATTGATACAATTATTTATAAAGAAATAATGTATGCCATGGCAACGCAAATATGATTATGAGAATTTAATTATATTCCTTTAGTGTATAATGGTAAAACTTATTTTAAAGCCTTGGTAGGGTCATTTAATTTATGTAACAAGACTAACCATTACGTGTTATAAATTTAATTGAGTGAGATACAATATGGTTAGAAAATTTATCCAAAGGGTAAAAAGTAAAAAAAAAAAATTGTATGTATGTCACAAGTGGTATCAAAGTAGCGTTCATATGCTGGGACCCTAAGGGTCAACTAACGATTTACGCTGTGTGTATACTGATGCACAGAAAAGAAGTAAAACATGAAACATCATGAGTAGGGGATCAACTCAACAACCACCTCAGAACACTGAGGAACCCCAAACACAACCAGTAGTGAGCCTTGAGATGTGGGTTCAGCTGAGTGTGGACCAGCACCAGAAAATCAGTAGACTGTTGGAGGAACAACAACATCAAACCAAAATACTGTTGAATATAGTATAGAAATTACAGGAATAAATAGTGTGGGTTCGAAGTGATAACGAGCGTTTGATGCAAGAGCAAGAATAGATACTCAAGAGCTTGTCAGATAAGAAAAATCAGGAAATGGAATACCCCAGTGTTGATAGGGACATGCAATAAGATGATGAGTGACAAAAAAGGGACCATACCACTGACAGAGTGGAAAGAAGCCCATCCCAGCGAAGCAACAAGAAAAAAAATTATAATGAAGAAGAATCTGGAAATTTGTCGGATCAACAAGAAGGTAAGAAGCAAAAAGTGGAGCTTCAGGGGTAGTTTTGAAAAATAAAACCACCAACATTTGATGGTGAAGCTGAGGAAGTGGCAGAGGCTTGGTTGATAAACATGAACAAATATTTTCAGGTGTACGAGTACAACAACAACCTAAAGGCCAGATTGGCCATATATCAGTTAAGGGAGAAAGGCACTCTATGGTGAGAAGAAGTAAAGAATGTTCGCAGCATTGAGGACCAAGACATTACCTGGGAATCGTTCCAACAATACTTTAAAGTTAAGTATTTAACAAAACGTTTTTACGATGAGAAATCTAAAGAATTTCATGACTTGAAGCTGGGACAGATGATCATGGACGAGTATATTACTAAGTTCACCTCCCTGTTAAGATATGTTCCATACCTCCAGATGAAAAGGCTAAGGTACACAGATTTATGAGTAGCTTGCCAACACATATGAAGGAGCGAATTGAATTTGTAAATCCCAGAACCATGGATGAAGCCATTCATAAGGCATGAATGTGTTATCAGCAGTCCAAGGAAAAAGGGGAGTTTGGAAAAAGTTTCCAGCCAAGGAAAGGACAGAAAAGCATCTCAAATTTCTAAGGCGCCAAAAACAATAACTTTAAGAATTCTGCACGAAGCTCTGTCAGCAAACAATTTGGCAGAAATCATCAAATAACCCAATGGCCACGGGAAGAGAAGCCTACAGAGGCATCTAGCAAACCTGAGCAAGGGCGGGTGACCAAACCATGTCTACAGTGTTGGGGGTGTGGTGAGACACACTATTATAAAAACTACCCATAGAGAGCAAGAAGTGATACAGTTGAAAATTTGTAGGAGGCTTCTACAGTAAGCGATGTGGCACGAAACATTCCTCGTATCAACACAATGTTGGAGGATCGATAGGCATATTATCAGCCAACAATGATTGAGCTGGAAGGTAAATTACAGTCTTAATCTGTTTCTATTTTGGTAGACCCAGGTGCAAGTCTAAGTTATGTTACTCCCAAAATAGTGGAAATTTGTAAATTAATAGGGCAGAAATTCAAAGACCCGTGGCTGGTAAAAGTAGCCACAAGAATAAAAAGAAAGGTAACTGCAAAAATTCCAAACTGCACACTAGAAATTGTAGAACAACAGTTAAATGTGGACCTGAGCATACTGCCATTAGGGTCCTATGATGTTTTTTTGGGCATGGATTGGGTAGAAAAACATTGAACCTTAGTGGACTACAAGGAAAAGATCATTTATTATAGAATGCAAGATGAAACACGCAATGAGATTCAGGGAATCAAGAAGGCACTACAGCTATGTCCAATTACAACATCCCAAATGCATAAATGTATGAGGAAGGGATGTCAGATATATGCTATTCAGGTGGGATATGCTAATTCCATGGAAAGATCACCTATGATGGAAAACATACCAGTGGTACAAGATTTCATGGATGTTTTTCCAGAAAATATCCCTAGATTACCACCAAGGCGAGATATTGATTTCACTATAGAATTAATGCCAGGAGCATCTCCTATGTCAAGGGCTCCTTACAAAATGAGTGTTCCAGAATTAATTGAATTAAAAATGCAGTTACCAGAACTGTTGGACAAAGCTTATATTCATCCAAGTGTGTCCCCATGGGGAGCACCGGTGATGTTCATTAAGAAGAAGGAAAGAACCATGCAAATGTGCATGGACTATAGAAAGCTCAATAAGTTAACAGTTAAAAATAAATATCCTCCACCAAGGATTGATGATCTGTTCGATCACATGAAGGGGGCCAAAGTACTTTCAAAGATGGACTTAAGATTTGGATATCATCAGATCCAAATCAAGGATGAAGAAATTTACAGGACTTCTTTCCATACGAGGTACGAGCATTATGAATTTGTGGTGTTACCCTTTGGGTTAACAGATGCACCAACAAACTTTATGAGGTTAATGCTTGGTATATTCCATCCTTTCTTGGATAATTTTGTACTTAAAATTCATAGATGACATTTTAATCTATTTTAAAAACCAGGAAGAACATAGAGAACATTTAAGGATTGTACTGGAAAAGTTTAGAAAACACCAGGTGTACGCTAAGTTTAGCAAGTGTGATTTCTTCAAAACATAAATTCAGTACTTAGGTCATGTCATTTTAGCAAAAGGGATTGTTGTTGATCCAGAGAAAATCAAGACAGTCATGGAATGGCGAGTACCCTAGAATGTGGCAGATATTCGATCCTTTATGGGATTAGCTAGGTACTATCGGAGGTTTATCGAAGGATTTCCAGAATTTCTTTTCCCATTACCTCCTTGTAGAGAAAATGAAAAGTATTTAAGTGCACTTTTGAGTGCCAGAACAGTTTTTGAGAGGTAGTTGACCCCAACAAAGAATTTGAAGTATGTTCAGATGCTAGTAAAGAGGGTGTTGGGGCAGTTTTATCTCAGGAAGGAAAAGTAGTGGCATATGAATCAAGGAAGTTGAAGGAACATGAACAAAGGTACTCAGCCTATGATCTAGAATTAACAGCAGTAGTTTTGTGCTCCAGGTATGGAGACACTACTTGTTGGGTAAAAATTTTGTGCTGCAAACAGATCATAATGGCCTGACTAGTTATTTCAAACAAGTTGATTTAAACTCCAGACATGCAAGATGGAATGTCTTTCTAAGTGAGTTTGATATGGAAATCCAACACAAGAAATTTAAAGAAAACCGGGTGGCTGATGCGTTAAGTAGAAAGCTGCATTGTGCTTATGAGCTTTACTACAATTAGCTTGAATGTAAATTCTTAGATCATGTAAAATAATAAGCATAGAAGGATCCAGAATATAAATTCCTATGGTAGCAAATGGAAGAGGCAAGAAAGCAGGGAAATACTTCTGAATATGGAGCTAACCAAGAACAAATTCTAACCTTTAGAGGAAAAGTGTATGTACCAAATCATGTTGAACTTAAGGAGTTAATCATGGATGAATACCATCAGAGTAACTATGCTGGACACCCAAGATACCAGAAAATGTTAACATCTATTAGAAAAATATATTTTTGGCCTGGTATGCATAAAAAAAATGTTGAATATCTAAATAAATGTTTGGAGTGTCAACAGGTTGAAGTGGAGCATCGACATCCCACAGGATTGTTGTAGCCCATACCAGTACCTGAATGGAATTGGGAGGCCATATCCCTGGACATCATTACATGTTTACCATGGTCAAAGAGGCACAATGAATCCATTATGGTGGTAGTTGATAGATTGAGTAAATATGCACATTTTATACCTATACAATCTACTTGCAAGACTGTATAGATAACAGATATTTTTATGAGAGAAATATTCCAGCTACACGACATTCCGAAGACTTTTATCTCAAACAGGGATTTTTAGTTTACATCAGCATTTTGGAAGACTCTATTTACAGGTTTGGGGACCCAATAAACTTTAGTACAACTTATCATCCATAGACAGATGGTCAAACAGAGCGAGTAAACCAACTGTTGGAAGACATGCTGTGCATGTATATGATGCAGCAGCCAACCAAATGGGAAGACTACTTGCATCTGGTTAAATTTTCTTACAAAAATGGTTATCTGGAGTCCCTTAAGATGAGTCCTTTCGAGGCCTTGTATGGGAGATCGTGTCTCACACCCATAAATTGGAGTAGCCCTGAAATGAAACTAATGTTAGGACTAGAAATGATGGTGAAAATGGAATCAGAAGTAAAGAAGATAAGACAAAATTTGAAGGTTGCACAAGATCGGTAAAGGATCTATGAAGATAAGAAGAGGACTTATCGGGAATTCGAAGTGGGAGACCATGTGTATGTGAGGATCAAACCCAAGAAGAATACCTTGCGGTGGACCTCTTGTGCCAAGTTGGCTCCTAGGTTTTGTGGACCTTTCCAAATTATGGAAAGGGTATGACTTGTGGCTTATCAAATGGCTTTACCCAGTTACATCCAAGTACACAATTTGTTTCATGTGTCCATGTTAAAGTGACATGTGAATTATTCGAAGCACGTAATTCATTGGTAGAATATAGAGGTAGATTCAGACGACGAGTTTCTGGTTGAGCCGCAACACATACTTGATCGGAGAGAAATTATGCTCTGAAAGTGAGTCATCACCCAGGTAAAAGTGTTGTCGAATCACTTCGGCCTCGATGAGGCTACTTGGGAGGATGAAGGGTTTGTGCGCGAGGCTTACCCAAAGCTATTTTCGAAGCTAGAGTTAAACACTCAAGACAATGTTACTTCCAGGGGGGGGATTTGTGACAACTGCATTTAATGTTAACTATTTGTTAACTAGTTAAATGACATTTTATTATTTGTTTAAGGAAAAACAATGAGATAATTAATATTTTGCTGGAAAAATTCTTTTCTTTTTTTTTAATTGTGAATAATAAAATTAGTTATGGAAAGTAATTCCATAAAAAGTAAAAAGGATGATTGTAAATTTTTTCCAAGAACTGAAAGGTGGTTGGACAATTTGAACAGTTACCTTCTCCTATGGGGATAGGAGACTGATCCCAGTGATGAATGGGGGTTTTTTTCATGGCCTAAGGAAGAGTGAAGATTTTCCTGAGCTAGTAGCGACCAGTGGAAATCACTCAGTAAATTTCCTGAAGTTTTCTAGCACTAACTGGACTTGGAGTCTTGAGGTCACAGCAGAAAATCTACTGTCAACCTGTACCTCTTCAGGAGTGGAGCACGAGGGCAAGAAAAGGATGTAATAGCCTCTCTTGAAGGTTGAATGGACACCAACAGCCAAATACATCTTTTCAGATAAGTGACTGCTATTTAGAATTAATTAATCAGGAAGGTTATTTACAAGTTGCTAGTACATAGTTAAGTGTTACGTAAATTCAGAAGAAGAATGTTTATACTCTAGAGTATTTCTGCTAAAAGGAAAGTGTTCAGTTTTAATCTTAAAGTACTAAGAAAATATTCGCAAACCCTGTGATTTTACTATTAGATTATTACTGTGAGAAATAGTAGATTAATCTGTTGAATTTCTTTTATGAAGAAAACATTATTATTATTTCTGAGATATGATGGAGAATTATAGCAGATAAATTTCAACAATATTAATAGTTATTTAAGTAAATAACTGAACAGAATATAGAGTAAATCTTGCCAAAAATTCTTTTATTTGTTTGGAAGTATTTAAAGAAAACTAGAACAGAGAGGAAAAATTACAAACTTAAACTTACTGGAAGTATTTAATAAACTTACAAATTGTTGAGGAAGAAAACAAATGATGATGAAAAAACTACTGTCTATTAAACCTAGAACGAGATGAGCTGTTGATACTGGGCACGAGGATGAAACCACAACCCAGCATTCATCGCCACCCCTGAACCTCTAATTCACAGACATAATGCATAGGTGGTCCCGTCACCAAGCTCTAGTTACAAGGAAAAATGAAACCAAAACCCCAAAAATATATATATATATATATATATATATATATATATATATCAAGTAATGAACATAAAGCTATAGATTGAGATTTCTATAAAGACAGTGTGTTGGCATCTTTCCAAATCAGAACACAAGTCTTAAGGGTCGAGCATAACCATATAGTTATGTCTTTGAATAAACTGATAATCTCATTTATAATAGAACATAGAACTAGAAGTTATAATCTTTCTATTTACAATTCCTTAACTAAAATAAGCTTAACATTTATGGTGGTAAAACGAATAAGTAGGAGTGCTTAAATATACATATACATACATACATACATACATATATATATATATATATATATATATATATATATATATATATATATATATATATATATATATAAGATTCAAAAGAAAAGCGACTGTAAAATAATCATTACCAGCATAGGTACTTATGAAATGAAAATTAAACCATAGACTAAGTTGTTCTAGAAAAGAGCCCTTAGTAAAACACCTAGAAACAATAGTGCGGTGAAAATTTGCAGTAAAAGAGTACCAGTAAAGCTTAACCGAGGCCATATGGATATAGGCCAGTAAGCGTTTTTAAACCTCGCAATGCATTTTTAACTTTACAAACTAAAAAAGAGGAACAATACTTAAAACAAGGGAAACAGACAAATCTATAAGTTGATTCGGTTTTGGAATCCATAACCCATAGAAGGCTAGGATTTCGCCTGAAAACATATGAACTTATGAGATTGTTTGGAAATCAATAGAGGTACCTGCTTCATGAAATTAACTGTGTTAGCAGAAAACTGATAGAAGCTGTTGAACAAATAGAAAGATTCAGTGCAGGAGAACCTACCAGCCAAAGGAGGAACAGACCTGCAAACAAAACCCTAAAAAAAAACAATCTCTGAGATAATATTCGAGGCGTAAAACATAACCAAGGTGAAGAACTTAGTTAAAGAAATGAATCAATAGGGGTTTACCATTAGAGTACTATTTCACCCCGAAAATTTTTTCATTAAAAGAGAATCCTTCAAAGAAAAACACCTGAGAGATGAAATTAGAAAAACTGGAAACTAATTGAGGAGAAGAAACTTCGAGGATCTAGCACTGAATGATAGAAGCTTTGTATATGAACTTCAGTGGAATATTACCTGAGATATGGGTTTTGAGGAGCATGAAAAAACCCGAGTTGAAGTAGTGGTCATAGCGGCAGATGGAAAATTCCACCCGAACCCAATGCGTGTTGCTTCAGAAGCCTTTCTCCACCAAGTTGTGATGCCATGGGGCGCTACTCCTTCAAAAATCGAGATTAATTCCATGGCTGCCGGAACCAAATAAGGAGACACTATGAAAACAATCTCTCTAAGCCGAATAAACCCCTTTCTAGAAGCACAGTGACAAATGATGGGGTTTTCCAGGGTTGGCAAAGTTAACGAAGAACATTTCCCGTTGGAAATGAGAACCCTTGATATTCCAGCAATTCGACGGTGCACATCTAAAATCAAGGACCATTGAAATCCATAGGGATTCATGGTAAATAAAACATCTGTCAAATAATTTATTTTCCAAGTACCTCCTGCAATCAATGTACAGGACGTGCTAGTTATGCCTCTGTTGCATTGAGTATACGAACGAAGCATTATGTGGGTTGGAAAACATTTAACAAAAACCAATATTATAAAAATAGAAAATTAATGCCAGTAAAATAATATAAAGTCCTTTGATACAATTATTTATAAATAAATAATGTATGCCATGGCAACGAAAATATGATTATGAGAATTTAATTATATTCATTTAGTGTATAATGTTAAAACTTATTTTAAAGCCTTGGTAGGGTCATTTAATTTATGTAACAAGACCAACCATTAGGTATTATAAATTTAATTGAGTGAGATACAATGTGGTTAGAAAATTTATCCAAAGGGTAAAAAGTAAAAAAAAAAATTGTATGTATGTCACAGAGGGTTTCTCTCGCAAATATTCACCCATCACTGTTCAAAAATCGTATGTGAGATAGCATACGAGATTTATTCTCTTAATCTCCCCACCTAATCGATGCTAACCGAAGGTCTAGACTTGGAGGTTCCTATTTTCAAGTGGAATTCCAATGCCAACAGCAGCAGCAACTCAAACCAGTGGCCAAAGCTAAGGGAAAACAAATGAAGCTTGTAGGGGACTAGGGTTTGGAGGTGAGCGACTATTTATAGATTTTTTATTTTTTATTTTAAAGGTTGTGTGCCCATAATTTAGATACAGTTCAGTTGTTTTTGATGAACAAAGTTAGGACAAACTTTATTTTATTCTATTTTTGAACTCACTAGTTCATGTAGAGGTTTTGTAAGAAAACAATTATTAAAGGGATTTGTTTTGAGTAGAACTACAAATTTTTCACGAATAAACCAAGAGTGATATATTTACATATTTCCAAGACAAGAAGTAAGAGGTGCAGGCAGTAAGATGTCAACCCTTGAGATTAATTTTCAAGAACAACACTACTTAGTAATGGAAATAATACCACAAAAATTGCTTGACAGTTGAGCCAACACCAATCATACTATTTGTAAAATTTTACGAGTATTCTTATAGGTCTAGTTGAAGGCCTTCTCACATGTTGTGAAAAGTGATTTTCCAGCAACAGAACATCGTCAACTCCCTAGGTGATGTCCACATACTCTTCTTGAGTTATCTGAATGTATGGTTCAATTTCCTCTTTAGGAAAGAGGGAATCGTCTCTTAGTGTTGGGGTTGATTCTCGAAGTGTTGAAGGGATAAACCATGCTTTCCTCTGGTCTGTGTCTTCATCAACAGTTCTTGTGGAAAAAATAGGCCCCATTTCAAATAACATTGTGGCATCATTTGCCTAGTTTATTTTGGACACTGGAATGCCTGACGACGTTGCAAGCTTCGAGGCCACAACCTCACCACATAAACATCAATTTTGTTTCCCTATACTCATTTTTTTTCAAGACAATTTGATTATCTAAAATGTTAAAGATGAAATGAGGGAAGAGAATTCTATATAACTCTAAAAATACCAATTCATTTTTTCCGAATAATAAATTATAGAGATGTGTTTTAATTTTAAATAATTTTCATCATTAATCTATGAAAAATTTATAGTTTTCGTATATTATTTTTGGATGTAAACTATATTATTGTTGGTTGACTAAGTAGAAATTTTTTATTATTTTTTGCACATGCGTCACCACATAAACATCAATTTTGTTTCCCTATACTCATCTTTTTTCAAAAAAATTTGATTATCGAAAATGGTAAAGATGAAATGAACGACGAGATCTATATAACTCTAAAAATACCAATTCATTTTTTCTAAACAACAAATTATAGAGATGTTTCTTAATTTTAAATCATTTTCATCATTAATCTATAAAAAAATTACAATTTTAGTATATTATTTTTGGATTTAAACTATATTATTGTTGGTTGACTAAGTAGAAAATTTTTATTATTATTTGCAGATCACGATAATTAGTACTTATTTTTCCTTCAAATTGTTGGTCATATTTCTAATTTTTTTGATTGCGTCATGTGTTTCCAAGGTTAAAGGTTAATTTGCATGGTTGCCCATTTATACACCACTTCATTTTTGTGGTGTCATTGATTGATATTTTTTTATGGCTTGGAACTTCCTTATATTTTTAATAGTTATTGTAGTATAATGTGTTTAGTTCAGATCACTCATTGCAAATTTCTTGATATATTTGATATTCCACTATCACTTCTTCATAGTTGTGACAAGTAAGAGAGGGATCATATGATGTTTAATACAAGGTGCTGTTAAAATGTTGTTTTGAATGGTCTATAATTGTAAGTTCCATTTTTAGATGATTTTAAAGGAAAGCAAGTAATATGGAAACATTAGTGATTGTTATTATAAAAAAAAGAATGTTATTATAAGAAGAGTTGAATAAAATACATGTAGATTCTAAACTATGTTGCAATGATTATATTTTTGTTAAAAGTAGAATTAAATACATGCAGATTCTAAACTTGTTGCAATAATTACATTTTTGTTATTCATATTTTTGAGTATTTATCATTGAACTATTTTATTTCTTTTCAACAATTGTTGAATTATACTTCTAAATAACATTTTTCTGAATAATATTATGTATAAATTTAAAACAATGACATTGAATTATCATCAAGACTAAATCATTGTATTAGTTACACATGTTTTTCATTGGATTAGTTGTTTATGACCTATATGTCATGATTATTCCTTAAAATGTTTCCTTTGTAACATTTGATGCAATTATTAATTTATATGATTACAATTTAATTTAAATGATTGGATCAATTATGAGTACTAAAAATAAAGATATTTTAGAAATATTTAAATAAACAAAAATATTAAATTTTTAATTGATTGCAAAATATTTTCAAATATACAAAGAAAATAAATTCATGAAATAAAATGAAGATTATTATTATCCATTACTAACATTATATTTAATAATTCAAGATGATAATCTGACGGCACACTTTGGTTCAAATTTTAACAATTAAATGAAACAATACTGCTACAATATATTTAGTGTTGACAATATGATCCAAATCTTTTTGAACTGCGGCTCTCTTGCAGCTATATGATATAAATTACGATCCAAAAACCCTTCAAATTTTCACGAATCGCATTCGGCCGGAACAAGCTTGGAATGTGGTCAAATAAATAATTACTAATTAAATCATCATTCCTTGTATTCGATAATATTTGTTGGCCTCTATTTTTTCATTGACATTTCTTTTAATTAAATCACGATTCTTTCAAGGTGTTCAATAATATTTGGTGTTCTCTTTTTTTATCCATTAGCATGTTCTTTTAATGAAAATTTCTAACCTTTTAATATAAATATAGGAAATAAAGATTTTTTATTAAGAAAGAAATTATTTTATAATATTTAAAAACTATTTTTAATTAATTAAATAAAAAAGATATATTTTTAAAACAATTAATTTTTTTAAGATTCAAAATGTATAATGTTTAAACATATAGGATGATTGTAAATTTCAAATGATGAAGTTTCAAGAATTTTTTTCAGAAAATCAATTATAATAAATTAACGTTATTATCTAATAAAAAATAGATAATTTAAAATTATAAGTTTAAAAATTTCTTTATTTGATTTCATATAAAATGAACTAAATAAATATATTAAAAAAAACCACAATATAATGTGAGACTCTTTCAAATATATTAATTATAAAATTTATTATTTTTCTAATTGTTTTATATATATATATATATCATTTTTTTTAATTATATATATATATATATATTTCACATTAAAATATTTTATATATTAAGATATTTTATTTATGAATTACATTTTTTTTTTATTTGTCAAGTAGTTTGTGATCCTCTCCCTTGAAGTCTGGCTTGAGGAGTGGTGAGTCACGGGCATCTAGCCCTGTCAGTCAGAGTCACCCTGTTGGTCAAAGTTACCTAGTGTGACATTTAATCCTTCTAGTCAAAGTTACTTAGGGATCGCACACCAACCCTTAGTTGTGTCTCCTCCCCCTAGAATACGGCACAACCATCCCCGTGAGATTTTATGCTGGGTTTCATTGGTGACGAGGCTCATCCTCAACTCGTTTTTCTAGTGGGACTTGACTATGAAATACATTGTCTTATTATAATGAATATTTTTAAATATTACATATTAGTTTTATATTAAGAATTGAATAAAGTACACATCTCCCTTTCATTATTATTATTTTTAGGAAGTACTTTGATATTTATTATTTTATTTTTGAACTTTCAATTATCCTCTTTCTTTAAATATTTAGTATTTTATTATAGGCAACATTAAAATATTTGATTTTAATTATATATATATATATATATATATATATATATATATATATATATATATATATATATATATATATATATGAAGTTGATATTGGCTTAAACTACTTAACACAGATTTAAACCTTGTTTCCTTTTCCAAACAAAAAAATAAACTTTATTCAACATGAAAAAGGACAAAGTTATGTCCAAAGGCATTCAATCAATAATGCACCATCACAAAGATAAAAGCTAAATATAGATAAACAACAAATATAATTTTCGGGGTTATGTATGATCAAAATCATTTATTTTCCCCCTTTTCCACTCTTTTCTTTTCCACTATTCTCCAAACCTCATCGTTGGAAGTGGTTGTAGCTATTGGCATATGATTTTTTCCCACTTATGGAGGAGATTATTTATCTGAAATCAAAGTTTGGGATACATGTGATCACTTTGTCTCCCCTAAATTTTTCCCTAAATGTACCTCCTATGTTATTTTCTTAGATATAATGATATCCATTGAAGTCTCCCCCATTTGGATGTCTTCTTTTGGACCATTATTGATCTCTTCGCCTCCTTTAGCTTGAGTTTGTTTTCTGGAATTTAATTTTGTTCCTCTACCTCTTCATCTTCCTCTTTTGTATTATTTGGGAACTACCAACCCCTCTAATTTGGACCTTGTCGCTTTTTATTTTTTGGACAATTTTTTTTTTTTTGGACCCTTTTTGGTTTGAGTTAAATGTTTTTCTAAATAACCTCTTTGGAAAAAGTTGTGACATTTGAAAGTTGTGTTCTCGTAATCGAGCACCTAATACCATTACAAAATTTCATTTTCTAATAGGATACAATCTAGAAGACCCTTGTTGAGGTCGATATCAACACATATTCTTGAAAAGTAATATGTACTTTGATGTCCTATATATGTTTGTTATTTTGAACTTGCTAAAACTATTTCCAATGGACTCAAGTACTAGAGGATGCCAAAAGGGAAGAGGAAGGTTTGGTAACCTTACCCAAACTATCATCTTTGTTACAACCATATTTTTTGCATAAAAATTTGGAAATCAAGGCATTACGAGGAGCCCAAATCTACCCTAGAACCACGGACCTTCATTGAGAGATTTTTACCTTTCTTTCTATGTCTCAAAGAGTACTATGAAGAAACCCTTTGAACACAAATATATATCACACTTTTTCGAAGAAGAGTGCACTCAAGAAAATAAGTCTCCTAGTTTCGGAAAAAATCCATTAAATCGATATATTAATGTCATATTTCATAGATAAGTGAAATAAATTTTTAGATCTAGAGGCTTCAAATCTGAGACTAGAAACCTATCCATTTTCTCCACTGTGTATGGAATAGGTAGATAGGAAGATTATTTTGTTGAAGTGGAATTCTTCCCTTTGAATTCATCCTTAAATGAAGTGGGTCCATTAGTTTTCCTGTTATTTTCATTAATGTTTCTATGGGTAGAAAACCCTCCCTCTCCAGAAATACCACCCAAAAATCTCAGGTTTATGAGTATCATTGAGTTAGAGGTGATGCCATATTCGTACAAGCCAATATCGTCTTATAAAATATTTCCTTCATATATCAAAATTTGAAGATTTTTTGGATAATAAAATCTATTTTGGATTGTCCTTTTCAGGTTCAAAAATATGTCTGTATCCTAAACATCGAAGAGAAATGATTTTCCACTTGGAGAATTTTCAAAAAAGTGTAAAATATTCATCATAAGTTTTTCAGTCACCATATCTCACATGAATCATACCATATCTAAATTTCCATATTCTTCCTCAACCCAATCTGCAATGAAAATAGGTCTTGTGGACCATTTCTATGGGATAAAGCTCACTTCCCTATCTACGATCAACTGAGTGAAGTAAAAGAGAGCCACTACTCATTGGATCAAATTCAAGGCATACCTCTTGACCAACTCTGACAAAAGAGACGTTACAACACATTCAAACCATATATCCTTCAATATTTTTCAAATATATATATGAAGGATCAAATCTTCTACTAATATGGCCAGAGATCCTTCTCTAAATATTAGAAAATGTGGTTTTGGTATCGAGCATACCAGTGAGACATAAAATAATTTTCTCCTCCAATGAGAGTTCACAACAGCAGAAACGTCAATGAAGTTTCCTCCAGACTACAAGGTGGCTTCCCATCCTTACCCAAAAAATAATTGGTGAAAATGTGAAGTTGGGTTACAAATTTTTCCATTTTTCGAGAAAAAAAAGTCAGTTTTATAAGTTCTTCAGCTTTCTACAAGACAAAAAAAAAAAAAAATTCTTACAATTTTATTTTACGATAAAAATAAAACTTGTTACAAATTTTATAATCTTTATATTATTTATTTCTTGGAATTTTTTTATTCACATTTGATATGTCAAATTAACAATTCTTTGAGTGTGTGTTCTTTAACAATCAAAGGATTCATAAAAATTCATGTTGAGACGCGTTGGTGTATTCTTTTAAAAATTGTTTTTTTGAGAAAAAAAACGTGTTAAGAAAATCTAGACAGAGTCTACTTCAGTATCGTTATATTTACGAAACCACCTGATTCATATCATAATTACTAAATTTTTTTGAAATGAACCAATATGAAAAAACTGAATATTTTGAATATGTGCCCGCGTCAAGTTTCTCAACATATTAGTTATAAACTAAAAATCTAAAAACTACCCATTACAGACGACAAACCAATTTAGTGCACCTTAAATTTTTCAATTTTTTACAGTGTATTTTGGGATATAAGAAATTTAAATTTCATACTTCTAGAAATTATTTGCACCCATTTTATTATAAAATTAATTAAAATTAGTAAATATCTATGGAATTTCATAAAATTTATATTTCCTCAAAGTAGATTGAATTTTGCAAATACTAGTCTTGGTTCTAAAAGTTAATTCATAAAGTTTGACTGATGGTTAACCATTCCAAAGTTGAAGAAATGTGTTCAGACCCAATTTTCGTCGTAGTTCCAGACATTTTAGTTGGGCCAAAATTTTGTAACAGTTCGGCTAAATATTGTTTTTATGCTCTGTCCTGTTAGTTTTAACGACAAAAATGTTCGGTCAAACTTTTTATAAAAGTTCGGATGAACTTATGCTCGCAAATTTCGTTAGCTGGAAATAAATTTCAATGAAGCCCCTCCAAAATAAAAATTTCGCAACTATATAAATAGAAAAAAACGAAAACATTATTTTCACACATTTCTTCATTTCGGCTAAATTTGCGAAGGAATGTTTTTGGGCTGAATTTAGAAAGGATTTTTTTTGGGCTGAATTTGTGAAGGTTATTTGAGCTTACTTTTCAAAGGACATATTTTGGGGGTATTTTTAAAGTGACATTTTTTTAGAGTAAGTGCTTTGGGTTGAAGTAAATATTTTGTAGTCATTTTCTAAAGTGAGTTTTTGTCTAAATTTTTAAAGTGAAAATTTTTTGTAGGACTTGGAAGGAAATATTTTGAGCTTCATTTTTAAAAGATATTTTTTTGGCGGAAATTTTAAAGTAAGTGTTTTCGGTTTAAGTATGTCTTTTGTGCAAAAATTTTAAAGTGAGTTTTTCTGAAATTAAATATTTTCTCATTCTTTTTTGAATTGTGTTTTTGTCTAAATTTTGATAGTGAGTTTTTTTATGGGGGATTTTGAAGGAAAATTTTTGAGCTTCATACTAAATTATCATGGGAAATAAAATAAATTTCAAGAGAAAATATGATCGAACGAGAGACCCTAGGGTTCGTAGAGAACATGGGAGAGAATATCGCAAAAAAAGAGAGAAGAACGCTCAAATATTGAAATGAAAAATCAACCTCAACTAGAAGTTGAACCAGGTATGTAAATTTAAATATTGTAAATGATATTTAAAATTTAACTAGTGTATTATGAAACTTAATTTTTATTTGATGAACTAATTTGAAAAATATTTTTCAATGTATACATAGAGAGATATTCCTCATAACATTAACGATGAATAGAAAATTTGGAAAGAGAAAGTGAAAGAGATATTGAACTAATGATTGAAGATGTCTAAAATGTTGCAATAAATTCAAGTGAAGAAATTTATGTTGAATGTGTATTATTGAAATTATACATATTTATTAATTTAATTAGTTATTGAATATTTAAACTCATTTTGTACATTTAATTCTAATATGTAGAGATGAAATCAATATCGATGATGAGATGTTAGAAAATGTTGACACTGACAGATATGGAGATAAAAAAATTGACCATGTTATATGATATCGTGTTAAGCCCATTACTGATATGTTATTCAAAGATGAAAATGTGGCAGTTCAAGACCAATTTTTGAAAATTATCTTAACATAAAAGAAATTAAACGATTCTACAACTTTATTGGGTATTCGAAAATCCACAAAATGTAAAAAAATGAAGGAAAATGTGATACAAAATATTAATAGTACTCTAAATTCAATTGGAAGATCTAGAAAGAAAAGGGATTTAGATGCACGTAGATCAATACCAATGGCAGTGTTTTCATCAAGTACTAAAGAGAATCATTTGGTAAAATCTATGGCACAATCATTAGGGACCTCATGAAAAACTTCGCACAAACATCGGACATTTTGATTGCAAATATATGAAAATGTTGAACTCAATTGTTGGACATTTATTTGTAGGAAACCATACAAAGATAGACTTGGAGAAGATGTTAAAAAAATAATATATGAATATTGGATAAAAAATTCACGTGTTTCACCAAAGGCAAGGGATGTGATGCGACGAAGAATAACATGAAATAAATACGAAGAACATGCAAAACATATCTTGGACACCACTTAGATAGGGTTGTTCAGCAAGTTCATAGAGGAGAATTGTGAAATTAATGTCTCAATCAATGCTTTTGTGCAACAAAAACCATGGTATGTTAAACATATCACTGTACGCCACACTTCTTGTTGTCATTATCATGTGGAATTTCAATTATATTACAACACATTCCTTAATTTTGGTAAAAAAAATTGAAAATATTCACCTCCTCCTTCCACTATCCATGATTTCATATCTCAAATTCTATGTGCAAGAGAAAGCCATGAATCATTTTACCAAAAGAAATGTGTTGGTGGTAAAAAATGCGATGATTCTAGAAATTTGACTTTATTTCACAAAAAATATCATATTGATATAAATGATCAATCATTTTCTAACGTAAAAGTGAAATGGAAGATATATGAATATATTCATACATGGATTGGTTCTAGTAAAAGAATTGATTTACAAGAAGAAGATTTTTTTGTGATAGAGTTTTTGAGAAAGTTTGAGGCAAAAATTTATAAATACACCAAGCATTCCCATAGAGCACAATGGTAGGACTTGCAATTAAAAAATTCCCTTGACCAGGGACCCATTTTTCGATTGATTATTTTGCAGATAATTACACATTTGTTCAACAAAAATAAATATAGAGCGAATATTATCATTCTCACCAAGCCTCCACACTTGTCAATATTATATATAGACATGCTGAGTAAAATTATGATCATGTAGAAATCACCAATGAAAATAGACATGTTATTAAAGAATATCACTTTTATATCAGTGATGATTTTATAAATGATACATATTTTGTAAAACATTGTTTTGAAAAGATTTATGACTCCTTGAAAAGTTGTGAAATAAAATTAAATGAACATTGGATATGGTCATATGGATGCGTAGGTTAATTCAAATCTTCATGATCATTATTTTGGTTTTGTCGTCTTCATATGAAAACCCACATTAAACATTGTTGGAATTTCTTTGAGACTGGTTATCGAAAAGGATAACATGATCGTGCAGGGGCATGTATAAAACTAACACTTCGAATATATCAAATGGACCGGTATGCACACTGACTTGTCTCAGCTAAACAAGTTTTTCAATGGTGCATCGCTGCACTAAGCCATGATACTAACCAGTCAAGGGAATTAAGAAGGTAAATGTACATATATGTAAAAATTAACTTGCATATATATATATATATATATATATATATATATATATATATATATATATATATATATATATATATAACGTTAATACACATGATCTAATTTTTATTAATTTTCTAATTTTAAACATTATTTATCATAGTGATTATCTTGTATTGTATTTTGAATAACATATTTATATTCTTGTTTGAATTTTACATATATATATTTTTTGGAATATTGAAGTCCAAGATGTAGATAGATCAATTGGAAATGACGTTGAAACAATAAAAGGGATTAGAAAATTGAATTCAATTAAAACAAAGGAGTATCAAAATGTGTTTGCATTTGATAAAAGAAAATATTCTTGCTTTCGTCATGTTTGCATAGACAACACAGAATCCAATGATGTTTGTGAAAACAAAATATATGTAAAAGATTGACAATATACATAAATAAATACAAAGGGGAATATGTCTGTTCAAACTTTGAAGAAATGTAATCAGAGGAGAGTATAGTATCATATGAAGGTGATCGAGTTTCTAATATTTTTAGAGAAGGTAACATTTCAATTTCTAGAGATTTAGAAATAGATAATAAAATCAAGTACACATGTTAATTTTACAGTAATTTTCTCATGTTAATTATAATCTAAATTTATATGAGTTTTTTTTATTGTGTAGGAGATTTTTTTGTTGTAGTTGCACCTACTAACAACGTAGAAAATGTGAAGTATTATTTGATGCATTGTATTGAATGAAAGACAAATTATTGGAAAACTATGATGATAATGGGTTTATATATGACATAGGGTTTATTATACTGAAAGGTTATTTTTTCCAACAAACTCATCAAAGTTCGGATTTTGTTTATTTTCAAGACTATGAACCTGATGTCATAAGTTGTCAATATAGTCACTTGGTGTGTGAAGCACACATAAAGTTGATAGAAGTTCAATCAAAGAAAAAATTAAAAATTAAGAAACAGAAAATGTCAAAAGCTGATCATGAACGGATCATTGAAGATGGCATTCCATTAGAATTTTTTTGATTGAACTTTCCAACAATTTCTTCTCCTTGGATTCATCTTTTAGAACTTATGGAACTCAACTAGAAATTGTTAGCCTTTTTTTGTGCATTCTTAATTTTTACATTATTATAATATGTATATTTTATGTTATGTACAAGTGTTTTCACATGTACATTTTTTTCGCACATGCACACAAGTAATTTATACACATGTACACATACATGTAGATTATCTAGTCTTAAACGATTTCATACATTCTCTGGTACATTTTATGTCATTATGTCATTATTGAAAAAATTACATGTGTATCTAGATTTAATATAATGTGAATTTTAAGCTATGATTTTGTTTTAGACATCTAAAGAAAATTATAATATTCATTCATGAATACAAAATGTGTGGTATGTTTTTTGTAATTTCTAGTTTACTATCAACTCACATCCATAGTAGCATTTCTATACACATTAATGAAAAATGTTGTGTACTCGATATGTTTTAATGAACTTTTAAATTTTATGATTGTTTGACACATATATGTGCACCTCAAATTTTATGATTGTTTTTAGATATACATTTATATGTATTGTATATTAAAAAATTATAATAATGATTTCAAATGCAAAATGTATGAATTAAATGCAAATTTTTTTTCATTGCTACATATTCATGAACTTAAATATATATGTATTTAACCCAAATAAAATGTAAAAGCATATATGATTGTTTTAAATGACACATGATAATGTGCAAAATGTACACCTAAATATCACCTTTAATAGACGTATGTCCTAATTATATAACATTCATACATGTTCAAATGCATTTAACATGTACCACATGTGTTTTGTAATTTTCAATTTCAATCTAGATTCATCTTAAATAACAAATGACAAAACAACTTGGGCTTTAAAAATAAAACATTTAATATAATATTGAATCTAAGCTAACATTATAACAAGTAATCATGTATTCAAAATGTAATGTAACTAAATGCATTTATGTACTTCAATCATTGTTACATATTCATGAACTTAAATATGTATTTAACCATCTATAATTGTTTTAAATGACACGTGATCATGTGAGAAATGTAAACCTAAATATCAATTTTAATAGATGTATGTCCTAAATATATAAGATTCATGCATGTTCAAGTGCATTTAACATGTACCACACGTGTTTTGTAATTTGCAATTTCAATCTAGATTCATTTTAAATAACAAATGTCAAAACAACTTGATCTTTAAAAACAAAACATTTAATCGAAGATTGAATCTAAGTTAACATTATAACAACATGTCATCATGTATGAAAAATGTAACAAATAAATGCAAACACACTTCATTCATTGTTACAGATATTCATGAACTTAAATATGTAAAACCATAGATACATTATTTTTTTAAATGACACATGATCACGGAAAATGTACCTAAATATCACCTTCAATAGACATCTACACCTAATTATATAACATTCACACATGTTCAAATCCATAACATGTACCACATTTGTTTTGTAATTTGAAATTTGAATCTAGATTCATTTTAAATAAAAAGTGAGTTTTAAAAACAAAACATAATCTAATATCGTCTAAGCTAACATTATAACAACATGTGATCATGTATGAAAAATTTAACAAATAAATGCCAATATACTTCAATCATTGTTACATATTCATGAACTTAAATATCTAAAACCATCTATGATTGTTTTAAATGACACATTATCATGCAAAATGTACCCAAATATCACCTTTAATAGACATCCTAATTATATAACATTCACACATGCTCAAATGCATAACATGTACCACATGTGTTTTGTAATTTGAAATTTTAATCTACATTCATCTTAATTAAAAATGAAAAAAAAAATTAGTTTTAAAAATAAAACATATAATCTAAGATCATCTAAGTTAGTTCATTATAACAACATGTGATCATGTATGGAAAATGTAACAACTAAATGAAAATGTACTTCAATCATTGTTACATATTCAGGAAATTAAATATGTCAAACCATATATAATTATTTTAAATGACAAATGACCATGAAAAATGTACCTAAATATCACCTTTAATAGACATCCAATTTATATAAAATTCACACATGTTCAAATGCATAACATGTACCACATGTGTTTTGTAATTTGAAATTTCAATCTAGATTCATTTTAAATAACAAATGACAAAACAACTTTAGTTTTAAAAACAAAATCTATAATCTAAGATCATCTAAGTTAGTTCATTATAAAAATATGTGATCATGTATGGAAAAATTAACAACTGAATGCAAATGTACTTCAATCATTGTTAGATATTCATGAACTTAAATATGTAAAACCATCTATGATTGTTTTAAATGACAAATGATCATGCAAAATGTACCTAAATATCACCTTTAATAGACATCCTAATTATATAACATTCACACATGTTCAAATGTGTAACATGTACCACATGTGTTTTGTAATTTGCAATTTCAATTTCAAAAATTTAAAATCATTCCATACAATTAAATGTAGTTCAACTATCCAAAATGTAAAATATTTCCAAAATTTATATCATGAACAATAAAAGTAAATATAACAATGTATAGTGTTGCAAGTATCAAGTTATATAGAAAAGTAGATATGAATATATAAACAATACTATCTATATAGAAAAGTAAATAATAATATCTATCAAATAAAATGTTGCAAGTGCATGTGGCCTCCTGATCCTCCTTGTGCTATCATATGAAGAATGAAGAACCTACACAAGGTGTAAACATTAAAATTTAATGAAAATGTAGAACTTCATAATAAAAAAAAATGAAACAAAAATCATGCAATACCTCATTTACTTCCCCCTCCATTTTCTCATGTTGGCCCTAATTGTATGTATACATATATACATGTACACATGAATAAGAAATTTATATTACATGTATCAAAATTAAAATTTAATGTTTTAAAATTGAATGAGAATGTAGAAATTCAATAAAAGAAACTAAATGAAAAGAAAATGAAAATTCCATGCAATACCTCATGTATTTCCCCCTCAATTGTCCTGGGTTGCCGCTAATTTTGTATACATATATATGTACACATATATAAGAAAATTATATTATATGTATTAAAATTAAAATTCAATGTTTTAAAATTGAATGAAAATGTAGAACTTCAATAAAAGAAACTAAATGAAAAAAATTGCATGCAATACCTCATGTAGTTCCCCCTCCATTGTCCCATGTTGCATACATACACAAGTATAAATATGTACATATAAAAAAAATTCAAATGAAAATGCATAAAATAATGCAATAATATTAAAAAAAAAGTTATACAACTTCTTCTTCAAATTTTTTGGATGTTATTATATCCATCATACACTCCATCACTAAAGTCCTTGGAGAACAGAAATCATCTCCATAAACCTAAAATTCATAAACTTTAAAACTGTAAAATAACTCAAGATCTAGATCCCCTTTTTTAATGAAATTTTCACTTCAATTTATAACTTAAAAATGAGTTAAAAATTCAATACTTGTGACGGTGGATTTGGAAAATCTCCTAACAGGGATGAAGAGGATGGCTCCATTATGAAAATATTCCTTGGAGAACATAAATGATCTCCACAAACCTAAAATTAAAATATTTTAAAACTGTATAATAACTCGAGATCTAGATCTCATTTTTTTAATGAAACTTTCACTTCAATTTATAACTTAAACATAAGTGAAAAATGGAATACTTGTGATGGTGGTTGTGTTACACTAAAATTTGTCACCATGACATTGAGTTGTCTATATGGGTTCACCATTACCTATTTATTTCTTCCTTAGAAGTCTAAAAACATAAAGTTCCTAAATCAAGTCTTAGAACTGGAGAAAAGCTCTTAAAAATCCTAAAAAGCCTAACTCCGCACTTTTCCTAGTCATTCCCTTGGATACCGTGGTTAATTTGTATAAAAAATGTGGCACATCCTGTACGTGTTGTGTAACCAGCTCCAAAAATAGAAGAAAAGAGATATTAATGCCTTAGAAATAAGCCACTTCGAGGGGGTAACCTCCAATACATTACATAAATGAACAATTCTTGGATGATACAATTTACAAAACCTCATTTCTATATATAGGAGTCCATGTGGCAAAAATGTAATCCTAGTGGGCCACAATGTAATCCTAGCCGACCTAACAATAATGATTTATGGGCACAATAATAACAAAATGGGGGTTACAAGGGTACAATAATAACAATAAGGGGGTTACACTAATAACAATAAGGGACTATACTAGTAATATAGGGACCTAACATGCCCCTCTCCTTCAAAAGAGTGTTGTCCTCAACACTTGAGTAGCTCTGGGTGCTTCTGTATAAAATTCTCATCCTCCCATGTAGAATCTTCAGTGGGTAAGTTCTTCCACTTGATGAGATACTCTGAAATTGATCGATTATGTAGTTGTCGAGTTCTTGTTTCCGTGACCGCTTCAGGTTCCAATATGATTTTTCCTTCCTCATCAAGTTTTGGCAATATTGTTTGAACTGGAATATTTTCACCTATAACCTTCTTTAAACATGAAACATGGAAAACTGGATGCACTTGTGAAGAAGCAGGAAGCTCCAATTTGTATGCCATAGTACCAATATTTTGCAACACCTTGTAAGGACCATAGTACTTTGGCGATAATTTATTATCCTTCTTAGCTTGCTTGAGGGACATTTGTTTGTATGGTTGTAGCCGTAAAAATACCCAATCTCCTACAACAAAACTTCTCTCACTGCGATGTTGATCTTCCTGTTGTTTCATTCGATTTTGTGCCAAATTCAGGTTATCCTTTAAGAGTTGGAGAACTTCTTGCTGATGCTCGATGTGATCTTCCATTTCTTGAACCTTCGAATTTTCCCTTAAAGATGATGTGATCGATGGTGGATGATATCCATAAAGTGCCATAAATGGGGTCATTTTTGCTGCAGTATGGAAGGAAGTGTTATACCACCATTCGGCGAGAGGTAACCACTTGACCCATTGTGTTTGTTTATCAGATACAAAACAACGAAGATATCCTTCCAAACATTTATTTACTATCTCGGTTTGACCATCGGATTGAGGATGATAAGATGAGCTATGAGCTAATTGAGTACCCAAACAAGAAAATAACTCCGTCCAAAAATTTCCAGTAAAAATGGGATCTCTGTCGCTCACAATAACCCTTGGGCTTCCATGTAGCTTTTGAATTCTGTCCATAAATGTAGTAGCAACTATAATTTCTTTAAATGGATGAGATAATGCACAAAAGTGTGCATACTTGGTAAGTCTATCAACTACCACCATGATGACACTCTTTCCTTCGGACTTAGGTAAACCTGTGATAAAATCCATTGAAATCTCCTCCCAACGTTGACTTGGAATGGATAAAGGTTGTAGAAGTCCCTGGGTCTTAATTGTTTCCACTTTATTCTGCTGGCAAACCAAACATTCCGCCACAAACTTTTGAATATCAGATTTAAGGCCATCCCAAAAAAATTCTTTCTTCACCTGTGGTAAGTTTTTAAAAATCCTGAGTGTCCTCCTAAAGGAGAAGTGTGCAATTCCAGAAGAATCTTTTGTTTTAGTTGGGAATTCTTACAAAGATATAAGCGATCTTTGTACCATAAGGAATCATTTTTCCAACTAAATGTATCAGATGTACTAGGATCTTCTTGCAACTTTTGAATGAGTGTCCATACATCTTTGTCCTTCTTCCATTCATCTCTTGCTTCGGTTATCCAATCTGGTTGGATAATAGAAATGGCACAAAGCAATGCTTCCACCTCTTCATTCTTTCTTGAGAGTGCATCTGCAACAACATTAAGATTTCTTTTTTTGTAGATTATTTCAAAGTCATAACCCAACATCTTTGTGACCCATTTTTGCTGCTCTTCTGAAGATAGTCTTTGTTCCAAAAAGTGTTTAAGACTATCATGATTGGTTTTTACCTTGAAGTGTCTTCCCATTAGGTAAGTTCGCCATTTCTTTAGTGCATGCAGTATTGCTAACATTTCCTTCTCATAAATAGGTTTCTGTAAATACTTTCCTTTGATTGGACGACTTTCAAAAGCAATGGGTCTTCCTTCCTGAATTAAAACAGCACCAATTCCATTTCCTGAGGCATCACATTCCACAATAAAGGTTTTTGTGAAGTCTGGCGTAGCTAAGACAGGCGCTAGGCACATTGCCTCTTTAAGATGTTCAAAAGCCATAGTTGCTTCAGGAGTCCATGAAAATGCATCTTTCTTCAATAATGTTGTTAGAGGTGCTGCTATTCTCCCATAATTCTTAAAAAACTTACGATAATACCCTGTTAACCCCAGAAATCCTCGCAACTGCTTTATGGTTGTTGGGACTTTCCATTCCTTAATGGCTTTAATTTTGTTAGGGTCTACTTTAACACCTTCGTGAGATACAATATGACCCAGATATTCCACCTCTTGTACTCCAAAGAAAGATTTGGATGTTTTTGCATATAATTGTTTCTCCTGCAATAGTTTGAGCACCCTGTCAATAGGTTCAACATGATCCTTCCAAGACCTACTATAGATTAGTATATCATCAAAAAATACAAGCACAAATTTTCTAAGGAAGGGTTTGAAAATGGAATTCATCAACCCTTGAAATGTAGAAGGTGCATTGGTAAGGCCAAAAGGCATGACCAAAAATTCATAATGACCCTCATGAGTTCGAAATGTTGTTTTTGGAATATCTTCAGTCTTCATTCTAATTTGATGATATCCTGAACGAAGATCCAACTTGGCAAAATAAATTGCTCCATGTAATTCATCCAATAATTCATCAATCACAGGAATGGGAAATTTATCTTTAATGGTGAGCTTATTGAGTTCCCTATAATCTGGACACATTCGCCATGATCCATCCTTCTTGTGTACCAATACTACAGGAGCAGAGAAAGAACTTTGACTAGGTTGAATTATACCTGCCTCTAACATTTCTGCAATCATACGTTCAATTTCGCTCTTTTGGAAGTAAGGATATCTATAAGGCCCGATGTTTGAAGGAACACTTCCTGGAATCAAATGAATAGCATGATCATGATCACGAATAGGTGGGAGTCCTTTGGGAGTTTCAAACACCTTGGAATGATTGTCCAAGACTTGTTGGAGATCTGCAGAAATAGATGATTTTGATGTTGGAACTTCTAGTGAGCATAATTGTGAAATTACACCTCATTTTTCTTTCTTTACAAGCTTTGCCATGACATTAGAGCTTATTATCTTTCCCAGATTCCTTGCAATACCCCGTAATTCAACTTCCTTTCCTTCTGAAAAAAAATTCAAGAAAATTTCTTGAAAATTAAAAGCTACCGTCCCCAAAGATTGTAGCCATTGTACTCCTAGTACAACACCTCCCATAGGAATGGAAAGCATTGGACTAGTCAATACATATTCCCCCATGGTTAGCTTGATATTATGGCATATTGGACTAGTCAATACATATTCCCCCATGGTTAGCTTGATATTATGGCATTTTCCAGAGCAATTTATAGTTCCTCCATTTGCAACCATCACTTGACATTCTGGTGCTGGGTATAGGAAACAATTTAATTCCTTGGCTACCTTACAATGAATAAAATTATGGGTGCTACCTGAATCAATCAACACTATTACCTTTTTTTTCTTGATATGTCCTTCTATCTTGAGAGTTTGAGGAGTGGTAATTCCTGCCAGTGCATTACACGATATGGTCGGATTCATTTCTTCCTCTTCTAGGGGTGGTTCCTGGTGTATATCCTCTTCTTGCTCATTTTCTTCTTCTTCTTCACAATCTATGTAAAATAATTTCTTCTCAGCACACTTATGACCTTTAGTGTATTTGCTATCACAACTGTAGCAAAGCCCTTTTGATCTTTTTCTTCCAATTGTTGTGGTGTCAACCTTGTAGGTTGTGGAAATCTAGGCATAGCAACACTTCCTTCTTTATAGAATTGAGTGGTAGGCTTCCTTGTCGCCATAATTTTACATTCAACTTTTCTTGCCAACCTGAATGCCTTCTCCAATGAATCAGGTTCCAAAACGCGAACTTCATGTTGGATGTTATTCTTTAAAGTGCCTATGAAGAGATCAATCCTGTGTTCCTCTGGAATATCAGTTACCCTTATATTCAATTTTTGGAAGTCCTCAATGTGCTGCCCCACTAAACCCTTTTGTTTGAGATTTATCAATTGGCTAAAGAAGGTGTTGCTCTTTGTATCCTCATAATGTGTTATCATTTCTTCCGTAAAAATTGACCAAGTGACAATTTTTTTACGGGAGCAAAGCCATCGATACCATACAAATGTATTTTGTTCTAAATGTAAAGTTGCAATGCGTACCTTTTGTGTGTTTTGCACATTATGGAGATCAAAATATTGCTCCATATGTAGTATCCAAGTTACAGGATCCTTTCCATCAAACTTCCTTATATCCATTTTTGGAATATGGTGGTTCTTCCCGCCAACATTAGAGTTTATGAAATCACGATTAACATTTATTTTGTTATCATCATGAGGTTCTTCTACTATATTTCCACCATTAGGAATCATTTTGTATCAACTTTTTCAAACCTTCACGTCTTCTTTAAATCATTCTCATGTTTTCCATGTTGTATTTCATGTCATCCATCTTAGATTCCATGCTTACCTTCCATGCCATCCATCTTAGCTTCCATGCCTTCAAACCGTCCACCTTCATTTCCACATTCACACCTTTCTTGAAAACTTCCATTTCATTTTTTATTGCTCTTTGCGAGAGTGAAATTTGTTGCACTTGCTCTTGTAATTTTGATAGATCATGTTGCAATTCTTCATCTTCATGAGTCATAGTAGAGCCTTCTGAAGGCTTAATGGGTGTTGAATTATTTTTACGGGGCATTTTTTAGAACCCAATACTGATATATATTCTACAATATGCCCTTGGAATCAATTCAAATTGATTCTTCAAACAAAACTTATGCAATTTGGAAAAAAAATACGCACCTTTTTCATGCTTTTGAGGAGCTCGATATTGAAATTGGATTATCTTTATGATTGCAACACTTCAATATTTGAATTTTGGTATCAAAGTAGCCCTCTGAATTATCTTTCAAATGCCATAAGTCTGACCTGATTTTGATTCTCCAAGACAAAGTTGTGTCCAATCTTCAACAATGACCTAATTATGCACTGGTTCAGTAGAGTGAACTTGTACGACTTGCCATGTGTCAGTGTTTCATCTTTCATCTCTGAAATTGATAGCCAAGAAACTAAAGTCCATTTAATTGTGACCACTTTTTACGGCACTCCAATCCGATGCCTAGAGAGAGAGTTATTGAACTTTGCCCACGATCACCTCTTTGAGATGAAATTCAGGAGCCTGAAAAAGCACTACCTTACACAAATCATATCTCCAAAAATATTGCGAACCAAGCTCTGAATTTTTTTGACAAATTTCCTCAGGATTTCAGCTTTGCACCATAATAATTTTAGAATCTGAACCTTCTTAGAGAAAAATTTATAGCGCAAATTCCACGATGACCTGTTTAGGAGCCTGAAAAAAGACCTAACTTCCACAGATCATATCTCTGAAAATATTGTGAATCAAGATTTGAAATTTTAGACCATCTTCCTCAGGATTTCAGCTTCGCACCCTAAAAATTTCAACTTTTGAAACTTTGTAGAAAAAAAGTTATAGCGAAAATTCCACGATGACCTGTTTGGAGCAGCGAAACCATAGAATCCAAAGCTCTGATACCAAATGTTGTGTAACCAGCTCTAAAAATAGAAGAAAAGAGATATCAACGCCTTATAAATAAGCCACTTCGAGGGGGCAACCTCCAATACATTACATAAATGAACAATTCTTGGATGATACAATTTACAAAACCTCATTTCTATATATAGGAGTCCATGTGGCCAAAATGTAATCCTAGTGGGCCACAATGTAATCTTAGCCGACCTAAGAATAATAATTTAGGGGCACAATAATATCAAAATGGGGGTTACAAGGGTACAATAATAACAATAAGGGGGTTACACTAATAAAAATAAGGGACTATACTAGTAATATAGGGACCTAACAGTACGTAAAGCTCATTAAAACTCTGGACCCCCGTAAAAGGTAAAATAAATAGAAAAGTAAGTTCTAGAAGCCCAAATAGTCAAATATTCACCTAGCTGGGGCCTTGTAGAAGCGCTATCTAGTTGAGCTTCGCCCCTTCCATTCATGAACCTTTATCCCTTCATAAATGGAGCTATCCATTGGTTTTTGGAGCTGAAATCCCATGATGAGAGGGTTTTATCCATTCCTTTTTGGAGCTGAAACTACCTCCCTTTTGCTATAAATTGAGACCAAGTTTCAGTCTCAAGGGTACTTAGTACTTAGCACATAGAGAGTTCAGAGTGCTTGCTTCTTGCTTTAGAGAGAGTACTTAGAATTCGATAGTTTTCAGGAGAATTGCTGAATAAATATACTCTCCATATTCTGCATCGTTGGCATGAGAAAGATTACATACTCATAGCCATAGCCTTATGCTGATAAAAAGAGTCGGAGTCTTGTCAAACTGAGGAAAACGATTGTTCAGGACCCCGGAAGAACCTGTACGAACATCAAAGCATCAAGGTTGTAAGGTTTCTTCTTTTATATTCAAAGTTAATACAAATGGATTCGATTTTCTCATTGAGTTGTTCATCTATCTTTTGAATGATTTAATTCTTATATTTCTTGATCACTAAGATAGATTATTTATTTCGAATTATCATATTTCGCATATGCTTTTGATCTTGTTTTCTTGTCTTTGACTGCAGATCTTATATGTTGGATCAATAACTTCTCGAGTGACTGGATTGAAGACCGAGAAAGCATTGGACTTCAGGTAGGAGTATCTATCCATAGTTAATGAGTAATTCTTAAGAAATATAATCTAGAGGAAATGGTTTACATCTGTCTATTTGTTTCTAGATATCCTTAGGATACTAGGGAGATCACTCTTGTCCGTAAGAGGGATTCGTCTGTGTAACAAATTGGCAACTCCGCTGGGGATATAAAACTAAACTTAGTTTTCTTGTTTATTTTCAGTTTGACTTTTGAATTTCTTTGACTTTGATTAGTTTGAAACTGGGTTGGGTACAAAACATAATAGGATACTGGACTAGAAATTTGTATTTTTATTTTTCTATACTTTTCAGCCTTCCGCAATTTTTGTTTAAAAACAGAGCGGTAGACTCTGCTGTTTTTAGTAGAATAAAGTGTGGTACCGCATCTTGTTCCATTAGAAATTGCGGACTTCTGGATTTTTTTTTGAAAAAATAAGAATTATACTTCTTGAAATCCATTTTCTTGATTTTTTGTAATTATCCAAATATGTTTTGATTTTCAAAGATCTCTATCAAGGTTTCTTTTGGAAATTTCTTTGTTGAAGTGATTTATTCAGTTAGTTTGCATGTTATGAGTAAACGATTTGCCTAGTCCTCCCATTACTCTGAATAAGAAACTTTGTATACCTTAGCTACTTGGTATTTCATTGCTTTTTTGTTGAGCCATTGAACTTGATGCAATTGTTACTCTTATGAAAATTTAATTTTATTATCATTTGAAAAGATATAAAACCTTTTAGATTGATAAGGTCTGAATTTCATTTTAAAACCATTTTTGGATGCTTTGGTTTCTTGCTGGAATAAGCAGGAAATTCTTGGTTAGATTACAAACCAGGCTTAAACATCCTCCAAATTTTAGATAGAATTCAAGATTAGAGTTTTCTTTTAGTTTTGAATTTTATAATTTTGAGATTTTTAGTTTTCTTTTGGAATATTTTTGTTTTGGTTTATGATCTAAATGATATAGGGAATTTCATTTTGAGAAAAAGATCTTTTTGAAATTGAGTTCTCCAAATTGTCTCCTTTTCAAAGTTTTTCATATAGGAAAGAAAGAATTGATATTTTGAAAATTATTGAAAATCTCTCAACTCTTTCCTCTAATTAGATTTCATTGAAAATAAATGATTTGTTTATCATATAGATGAATTGTAGTGTACTTTGAGTCAAGTCATTAAAACATCATCGAAGTTTCATTTCTGTAGCTATTGTCCTAAAGAACTACCAGTTAAAAGTAACACTTAATTAAAATCAATATAGAAATTTTATACTTTCTAGGGCTCTTTTCCACCAATATAGCTCACGCTAGTGTCTTCGAATAGGTTTTAGTTAACTTTCCAAGACAGTAAAAAAAAACTAGTCGATCTTGCGATAGGAAAATCTAATTGTAACATATATGCTCTAGGAATCTCCTCCTGAAGGAGTCAAGCAAGAGATCATAACCGAACGAGTGAAGTAGTCATACCTATCTTATTGGGAACAATAGAAGATGTGCACATATTAAAAAAGGTAAACCTCAAATAGACCATTGTCGACGAGCCTTGGGTCACTTGTCAGTAAACCTTGGATTATTGTCAAGGAGCCTTCAAGGGGATTGAGCTTGTTACTCTACCCTTGCATGTATATTAGATCATAGACTGTTCCCCTAGGTATATGTGTTCCCGTTGGTGACCTTCGTGACCATTAAATTTATGATTCTTTCCCAAGGTAACAGTGGAGGGGAGGTCCCACTGTACCTAGAGCAGACGTCGGCTAGACTCACATGGACTCTTCAGAGGGTTATCTTCACTCGAGATGGTTTAAGTGGAGAAAATTGCATCGGTTTATTTCATTAAGCAGGTTGTCGGGGTAATTGTTCCAACCACCATTTCTGCATTAAAATTCTACAATGTTGGATTTCATCACCAACTAGTGTTTTTAGTGCGGGGATCTACTGTTTGTGTGTGGATTGATCTCTTAGATTTTTATAGGCATGTGATTCATTTGATTGTTTCCTTAGCGACCTTAGGGTTTTTGTTTGAAATTTTCTTTGATTGCGTGTGTTAAATTTTTTAATCGTGGCTGAATTACCGAGACGATCACGTAGAACTTAGGGGAAACCCCCTATGTATACACCAAGCCAACTAGAAAGACTTAGATCTTTGATACCAAATGTTATCAGCAGAACTAGATCAACAAAACATGGAGAATCACCCATAATTATTCATCCTAATTTTTAAGTAGATCAACCGCAAATAGCAGAACATAATCCACAAACAATTTCAATTTCCGAATTAACTGAAGTTGCTTCTAGAACAAGTGAGCTATCAGCTGAAGAACCTGAAATTTTTGAACCAGAAACTGAACTTGGTACATCATAACCTACTTTAGAATTCACTTCTCCAACACCTGATTATCCTGATTCACCCAAAGTGAGGAATCGGATTACATAATATCTTCCTCCTGCTCTTGTTAGTATTGAAGAAATTACTGATGTAGAGGAATAAATTGTTCTTCCTTCAACTTAGGAAAATTTAGAACTTAGAGAATGTGAATTGATTTTTTATAGTCCTTTTAGAAAAGACTCTTGGTATTCTTCATTGATAGATTTTCTGCAAAATGTAGGTCTTCAGTATTCGCCACCTCGAATTCCTTTCTACTCTACACCAATAGGTTATAGACCTTCGATAAATATGTCTATTGAGTCATATATGTTTACTGAATCGGCAGAAACATTTTTGTATGGTGGTCCATTTGTTCCTATAGGCTATCATTCTCTCTTTGGTACATTCTCAGGGGCATCTCCATTTCCCAACAAACCAATGTCATCATCTGGTCCAAATGAAGAAAATACTGGAACTTTGAACAATGAGCAAGTTTATATGATGTCTAGAAATGTTCAAAACCCCGGACCTCAAGGTAGTAATTTACCATCTGGGGGGAAACCTCAAAACAATGAAATATAGCCTGGGGGGCAACCCCAAGGACAGTACATATCTTAGGGTCAATATCAACCCCAAGGACAGTACATACCTCAAGGTCAATATCAACCTCAGGGACAGTGTTTGCCTCAAAGTCAGTACATGCCTCAAGGTCAATATCAACCTCAAGGGCAGTATCCAGCTCAAGGATTGCATCCTCCTTTAGCACAACAGTTCTATCTGGAACAAAAAATGTTACAAGGAGGTGGAAATTATCCAGCTAATTACAAGCCATATGTTTAACCCAGTTATCGGCCATCTTATCCACAAACTTTGATGGGACCCTCATATCCCAGAATGGTGTGGGATCCATCCCAAGTCCAACAGAATTTACAACCAAATGTGCAAGTACCTTATTATCAAGCTGGACAACCAGTTGGCTATAATCAATCCCAACAACCAGTCCAACCTACAATTCAAATACCTGCATCTGGTCCTGTTCAACAACTTGGTCAGAGTACACCTAGGACTCCGCCACAAACTATTGCTCAGAATTTTGTTCAACCTACCACACCTACTCCAGGAGTGTCTAAAGCTCCTATTACTTCTACCCCTAAAACATCGGTACAGATTCCTCAGGTTTCTATTCCGCAGTCTGGACCTACAATTCATACTACTATTAAGATCCCTGCAGGAAAACCTTGTACAAGTACAATTATAACAAGTCACCCTCAGTTTACTTATCAACTGTATCAGGGGTCATACCAATATGGACCTGTTCCACAAACTCTAGTTTACCCAGAACAACTATATCCTGGGTATACATATCAGAAACCTGTTCAACCCCAGTATGGTCCAGTTATTCCTAGTTATCTAGGGGGCATTCCAATTCCAAATGCACAGGCTATTCCAGGATATCCCGGATATCCTCCTCCTGGGACTGGTTTAGTTTCACAGGGTTATTAGCAAGACCCTACCCATCGATTTCCATTCATATAAAATTTGGATTTACTTGATTTATCCCACCTTATGAATGATCCTATCTATTATCATCCGTATTAGATACCAATGCCAAATAAGTTGCCTAGTGATATCCCAAATTTTGAAGGAAAATTAGGAGAGGATCCTTCTAACCATGTCATAAATTACCACCTTTGGTGTGCATCCAACTCATTAATCGACGATTCCATTCAACTTAGACTTTTTCAGAGAAATTTAATAGGATTAGCTGCTAAGTGGTACATTGAATTTCCACGAGGCTCATTTAACAATTTCAATGCCCTAGCAATTGCTTTCTTAACTCATTTTCAATTGCCAGTCAGATATGACAACGACACAGAATTATTAACTTTGCTAAAACAATCTACTTCTATGTACATATCAAATCATATACATGAATGGAGACGTAGAAAACGTTTGGTAAATTTTTTTTAATCCCGAATCAAATATTGGTAGAATGGTTTATCAAATCATTGCTACCTAAAATCACTGAAGATGTAGCCAAAGGGGGAGTTGTTACTGAAGAAAAATTTATCACTGAAGCTCAGTATCTTGACTTGGTATAGACCCAGTCCTATACTTTGTACGAGAAAATTCCCAATTTACCATATCCTAATCAGATAACAACAACTCCTTCAAGGTCTCATGTCGCTGATGGTGTAATCAGTTCAGTTAGTAAGACTAAGAGTAAGAAGAAATATTTGAAGGTTACTTCTCCTATAATAACTTTACCTGATTCACCGAAAGGAGAATCTTCCCTGGAAAATTCTACCGATATTCACATTGTAGATTCATCTACTAAAAACTCAAAATATGGTAACAAGAATAAAGGGAAGAATAAGAGTAAGCAGACTTCATCTCCCAAGGAAAAAATTGATAAAACTGAATCGACTGATGATAAACGGAAACCTCGTTATCCTTGTCTTATCTGTGATGAGGATCATTCACCAAGGAATGTCTGCATAGGGCTGAGGTATCTAAGTTCGTCAAAGGTTCACCCACCTCCGCTGTCTTGAAGGATCCTTTTCCTGTTCAAGATAGAAAAATGATTGGATCTTATTCTAATACATCAGCATATATTTTGATGGTTTTGAATCGAACACAAGATTATGGTAGTAAAAATCTCGTTATTGGTAAAGAAGTAGAAAATTCTAATTCTGCACCAGCTACATCTCCTTCGTTTTCCGATCCGCTTCACATCGAGAAATCAAATCCTGATCTAGTAATCAAACCTCTTGCTAAAGGTGTACTTGTAAATTAGCTTTCAATCCACATGCAAGAGCTTCTCAAAATTACAACATTGTCGAAGATTTAGCAATATCTCCTTCAACAATGTTGGCTTTAGAAGTGCTGCAATCATGCCCAGCACAAAGGAAATTACTCTTATCAGCAATTGGAGCAGTAGATATTCAAGGTTCAAACCTTATGGTCTTCGATTTAGAAAATTTTACGTCATGGCTCCCTCATCAAATGGCTTTTCAGATTCTAGTGCTAGTAAAAAACAGACGTTGCTTTCGTACTGTCATTGATGAAGGAGCATCTATGTGTATTATGTCGTTAAACTGTTGGAAATCACTTGGTTCTCCAACACTTAACCAATCACCGATAATCCTCGAAGCTTTTGATGGGAGAGGATTCCATCCATATGGAATTTTACAGGATCTACCTATAGAGGTCGAAGGTAAAACCGTTAATCTAGATGTGGAAGTAGTTGATGCCCCTTTAGATTACAACCTTCTTCTAGGTCGAAGTTGGTCTTATGCTATGACTGCTGTCGTGTCGTCGGTCTTTCAATTAATCACGTTTCTTCATCAAGGAAAGATAGTGAAAATCAAATAGCTCTCATATTATTCGTCTGACCTAGCTTCTACAGATAGTATTCAGTACATTGGAAAAACAACTATCCCTTATGAGGATGTAGGAGTAGGTTTAATCAAATATTCCGCTTTGTTGGGAATTTTTTCCATGCCTCCACCTAACGTACCATGTACTATCGCTAATATCAATATGATTACATCAAGCACTATTCCATTTGATGATCCTTGGATAGTGCCTTTAGAATCAGAACTGGATTTGTATAATGACATGATGCCTTTGAGCCCGTTTGAGTTAGCATATCAAGCAGTACACTCATTTTCCAATTCACCATCAACTGATTCCGACCCAATGAATGTGGTCAATGAAGAATATTTTTCACTATCAAACTCATCTATAACATCAATTCTGAATCCTTTTAAAGAAGTGTTTCATCCAGATGAGAGCATTCGTGAATTCTTGTCCATAAATGATTTACCATGGGATGATCTCCATCATAGGTCATCATTTTTACCTGAGCTTGATAGATTCGAAAATAATTTTTCATCTATTTTTACAATTGATTATGTCAAGGAACCCCAAAGTCTGATATCGATCACAAATTTGGATTCTAAAGTGAATTTGAGGAATATTTCATCCACGATTCCTATTGACATATCAGTGAAACCGGGAATTATTGAAAACATTCATATAGGTGCCTCTTGTACGTTAGATGAAATTGCTACATATAAGGCCCTATTTTAGGAATTCCGTGACATATTTGCCTGGTCTTATGAAGAAATGCCAGGAATTGATCCCAAAATTTTTGTTCATGAAATCCAAACTTAACCAGATGCTAAACCGATCAGACAAAAATTACGTCTGATACATCCACGAAAGGCTGCCGCTATCAGATCCGAAGTTGAGAAATTATTGAAAGCAGGTTTTATTTATCCTATCCCATTAACGGATTTGGTATCTAATATCATTCCTGTTACTAAAAACCAAGGAACCATACGAGTATGTGTCAACTATAGGGATATTAACAAAGCTTGTCCTCAAGACAATTATTTGACCCCTTATATCGACCAAATCATTGATGATTGTGACGGAAATGAAATGTATTCATTTATGGATGGATTTTCTGGATACAATCAACTCAACATACTCCCTGTCGATCAACCAAAAACAACATTCATTTGTCCTTAGGGAACATTTTCTTATTGTAAACTACCTTTTGGATTGAAGAATGCTGGGGAAACTTTTCAAAGAAAAATGTCTTATGCTTTTCATTACATTAAACACATTGTGCAATATTATCTCGATGATTTACCTGCTCATTCATTACACAAAGAAGATCATCCAAGTCACTTACGAGCAATTTTTATGAGATGTAGGTATTATAAGATTCGCTTGAATCCACACAAGTGCATTTTTTGTGTACAATCTAGTAGATTACTAGGATTTGTTGTTTCGAAACAAGGCATTCATGTTGACCCTTCGAAGGTTTAGGATATTATCAATTTACCTCCTCCTTCCACACTATGGCAACTCCAAAGTTTGCAAGGGAAAGCAAACTTTCTTCGTAGATTCGTCCAGAACTATACTGAGTTAACCAAAGGTTTTACCAGGCTTCTGAAATAGAATGTTTATTTAATTTGGGATGAGATCGTTGATCGGTATTTTGATGCTCTAAAACACGTGTTGAACCATGCACCATTACTACATCCACCAAATTACAGCCAAGATTACTTTTTATACTTAGCAGCCTCAGATTCCACTATTGGAATGGTATTAGTTCAGGAAGATGAATTCCACAATGAGCATGTGATTTACTATCTCAGTTGGAATCCCAATCCAACAAAGATCAAGTACTCGCATGTAGAGAAATTGGCCTTGGCAGCAGTTCAAGTTGTTCAACAATTTCGTCATTACATTTTTTTACAAAAAACAATGGTGATTTGTAACTGCAACTCGGTGATGTATATTCTCACTAAACAATTGCTCGAGGGAAAATACTCTAAATGGATAGTTATCCTTCAGGAGTTTGATTTAGAATTTGAAAAATCCAACTCAAAGAAATCACTAGTGTTCGCCGAACTGATGTGTGACTTCCTGAATACTAAGACAGAAACTGTGGTAGAACATTTGATCGTTGATGAATCTCTGTTTCTTATCAGTATTTTAGATCCTTGGCATGGGGATATAATCATTTATCTCCAAACCCAAAATTTTGAGCCTGAGATTTCATGTTCACATCGATGAAAGATCCGTTAGCAGTCTCAGGAGTACAATATTGTTGGAGACACGCTTTATCGTCGCGAAGCGGATTCTATATTTCGACGATGTTTAAACCATGAAGAGGCTAAAATTTTTTTAAATAACTGTCATTCTGGAGCGTGTGGTATTCATATGTCTGGATATGCCACAACCCAAAAGATATTGCGCGCTGGTTATTTTTGGCCTTCGTTATTCAAATATAGCATTCTTGTGGTCCGAAAATGCCACAACTAGTAGATTTTTTATTGAAAGATTCGTGCACCACGAGCTCCTCTTCACCCCATAATTACTGTAGGTCCTTTCGCAAAATGGGGCATTGATTTCATTACATGTAACCTCACTCGTCTGGGGGGCATGGGTATATTATTCTCACAGTATATTATTTTACCAAATGGGCCGAGGCGATGCCTACATTTGCAGCAGATGGAAAAACTGCAACTAATTTTGTATTCAATCACGTGATTTCTCGATTCGGTGTACCCCAAGCTATCATTACTGATCATGGGAGCCATTTTCGAAACATTATGATGACCGAACTTGACGAACAACTTGGCCTGTGCCATGACAACTCTACTCCATATTACCCGCAAGCTAATTGTTAGGTTGAAGCCATCAATAAATTTTTAACCACTATGATTAAAAGGATAATCAGAATTCATAAATCAAATTGGCATACTATGCTTTTCTCAGGACTTTGGGCATACCGAACCTCAGCAAAAACCGCAACAGGATTCACTCCTTTTAAACTGGTCTATGGTTTAGAAGTTTTGTTACCGATTGAATGTGAAATACCATCACTTCAATTAGCCATAGAGTTACTACCAGCTATGTATGAGGAGGAAAAACACTTTTTGTACTTAGCACAATTAGATGATACTTGGCGCATCGCTACATTGGTAGCCAAAGCTCATAAAAAATGCGTTAAAGCTCAGTACGATCGAAGTGTTACACCTCGTGCTTTTTTAGAAGGTGACCTAGTATTGGTATATGACCAAGCTAATGATAAACTAGGAGCTGGAAAATTCGAACCCATGTGGCATAGTTCTTATATTGTCAAGCGACTGCTTGCAAAAGGGGCTTACGAATTGATTAATTATGACGGGGTCTCTTTAGATAAACCCAAAAATGGACTTTATCTAAAGAGATATTATGCTTGATTTTTTGTGTGAAGATCTCACTTGTACATTAGTTGTTTTTCAAAGTTATATGCTCTAGATTCGATGAGTGTGTCTAGTTTAAGTTTGCGTTGACTACTATCCCTGCTTATCTTGATTACTATTGATATTGTAGATGTCGACGTCCCTTCAAGCGTACATTGGTTTTGCTGATGGTGATTGTCGTAATACACAGAATATTTCTTCAGCAGCCTGGGTTATCTATTCACCCACCGATGAGTTAGTTTCTATGCATGGGGTAAGCCTTGGTCAAACAATGAATAATGTTGTAGAATATAGTGCAGTGATTGAGTTATTATCTGATGCCATTTCATTTGGCATTCGAAGTTTGATCATAAGGTTAGATTCAAAACTCATCGTATTGCATTTAAACAGAGTATACACAATTAAAAATCCAGTGTTACTGAGATTATTCTTGAAGGTTCGTCTCTTGGAAAGGCAATTTGATTACATTGAATATCAAAACATTCAAAGAATTTTAAATACATTGGCTGATGCATTGGCTAATAATGTTATAAATAGACATTTGCGACATTAAAACGGTAAATTAAAACAACATTCAATAAGTGTTATACAATATAGTCGTCGAAAGTAGTCATATCATAGATAGAGTTTGTGTTTCAAAAAATATTACATCATCTAAGACCATAGGTTTAAAACACCCTATGATCCGAAAGATACTGATACAAAAAACCAAAATACAATATTCTGCAATGATCATCCACTATCCCTGATGATGATCATGATAATATACTATCACTCGTGCCACTCTACGCAAATATCTCTAAAACTGGCCAGGAATGCCAGTGACATGCCTCTGGAGATGAAGAGGAATATCATCCATCATAGTCTCTGGAATTTCTTTGGTCAACCTCTCCAGGTTCCTCTCTAAATCAGTGAGAATCACTCCCGCTTGGTTCTTTGGCGGTGCAATAGGATTTTTTCGCTTCCTCTCGAAGCAGCGAAGATTGGCTAGTCTTCGTGGACCAACATCTGCATTTGAATTTTTTGTCATCAGTATTGGACGATTAAAAAAAAAAAAAAAAGAGTTAGAAACACATCAAAATGATTCATTTACCTGACTCGTCCCATTGTTTTCTTGGAAGAAGAGGCATATCAAGGTCACCGCGCAAATCTATCCTTGCATATAGAAAATATTCAATCATGAAGATTTGGTTCTATAACTAATGAAAATATGCAGGTGTAAATCGAACTATCTCAACACCCTCACTATTAGGGGCTATCACTTGCACCCAGTGGACCATTCAAGGCTCCTTGACCCCACCAGCTTCAACCGAGATAAGTGTGGGGCAAGAGATAGAATCCTCTCTAGAGCAAAAGAAACTACGATAGCTCCATATCCAAAGTTTTTCAACTTTGAGTTCTTAGCTTTGGTCAATTGGCCTTTTACAGTAGCCAATACTCCTTCACACTAGTTGAAGATGGTGCCTCTATAGCATTCAACCGCTATCTACATCTGGGCTTTAGTAGCCATGTGTGGAGCTGCGCTCCCACACCATTTGGTCACTATGAACGCAACCACTTTGAGTTCAAGACTGATAATGGTTTTTATATCAATGCAGTTGCCTTTTGGACCAGCCTCTTCATTATGAAATTATTGTTTATAGCTAGTGATAGGCTGGGCACCTGCCCTAGCCCCGAACAAGGAAATAGGTTCTCCTTTTTTGCATAAACCTGTAAAGAAGTAAATGTCCTAAATCTCAAGTTTGAGCCGGTGATCACCGATAATGAAACACTGCTCTTGAACGTCCCACTTGTTCACTAACCATTCCAATAGCTCTACTTGATCCCTCATGCCTTTCATTGCCCAATATTTGTATAATCCGTAGCTTCTCAACACACGCAACATGGGTAGACTTCTGATAGCTGCGTCATCCACTTCTTCATGTTCATGTTCTCTCCATTCAAGCATTATGGATACTTTGCAATGAACACATTGAAAAATTAGATGCAATGAAAATATAAAAATTTGGATTAATTTGAGAGAATTCATATTTTTATTTTTTTCATGGCACCTCCGCACCTTTTACACAAAAATAGTGCAGGCTACTTCACGCGTTATGCATGAAAAGTGTGTGAGCCCGATAGTTTTCCTTTGGAAAATTATCGGGGTCTGCAGGTACTGTGTGTATTACCTACGGAATCTCGAGGGTGAATTTTTGAACCTATTTTTCTCTTAAAAAATGATTTTAAAGCCTAAAAAGAGAATGTAAACCATTGAAAATGAAGAGAAATAAATTGTGGATTACCTGGATTCGACGGTTTTGGATTCAAACGGTCAGTTTTTCTGATATCTCCTTCAGAACGATTTCTACCAAAAGCTCTCAACTTTCACTCCGGATGAAAATGGTAAAAATGAATTGGTTGAAATATTTTTATAAGATTTTTTGAATAAATAAAATAATATTTTATTTATTTTCTACTTTGAAAGGTTGTTTTTCAAATAATTTTTACTTATCTAAAACATGTATGTTTAAGTTTTTGGGTTTTTGTGCAGAATACATGATTTTTGAGTGAAATAATCATTTTGGAAATGAGTATGCTTTTTGTCACTTTTTCAAACTTGTTAAAAAATTGCGAAAAAGAGACACCATATGAGTACATTTTTATCACTTTTTCGAACTCGTTAAAAGTTATGAAAAAGTGAAAACTATTAGTACATTTTTATTCCTTTTTCGAACTCATTAGAACTTCCAGAAAAGCGAAACCATTGAGCATATTTTTATCACTTTTTCAGACTATTGAAAATTTACCAAAAAAGCGAAACTCTGGAGTTCTCTTTAAGCCCTTTTCAAACATTCTAAACATGAAAATATCGCCGAGTACTTGACTATTTGAACTCATTAAAGGAAATGAACAGTCGTCCTTTCAGTATAATTTTACCCATTTTCCGGATTGAAATGGACTATTTACGAAAAAGGTATACATTGACTAATCATGGTCAATAGAGTTCTCTCATGCATTATTTTATCCTTTTTCAGGCTTGAAAAATTAAATTTACGAAAAATTACACCCATGGAGTTTTCTTAAGTTTTTCTTTTGACTCCCTAAAAATGTAAAACACCAAGTTTCACCTATATTGGACTCACTAAACATTAACAATAAAAGACCTGTCAATTATAAACAGGAAAGAACCACTCCTTCTTAGGGTTCTATTTTAATACTAAGTTGGACTCATCCGAAGGATGAGCTTATATTACAAGAAAATGTTATCCTCTTCAAGCTTGTCGAAAATAAAGAGGTAATTTCCAGAAATGGTGGGGGAAAAGAGAGAAAATGAATCCACTTGTCACACTTCGTTTTAAAAATTTGTATACCACTCTTGAACACGACACTTTTATCAAATTCATGTTTGGGTTGGGAAAATCCTTTGGCCAACATTTAATCAAAACACATTGAAAGTCTTCAGCCAGTTTCTAGGTATTAACTTTAGGTCAATCGTCATCAAACCATCTAAAGTGTCGTTATGTGTCAAGAGATCAGTTAAATAAACCATCCATTGCAAACATTTGTCTTCACTCACATTAACCATCCCTGAGTCAGTCCTTTCTATATATTTCTTCAAACCATGATCTAATGGTTTCGTGTCATGGGCTTTCCTACGATGGGTCACCTTCTATCGATGACAGCTCATCATCTAGAAAGTTGATCTAAAATCCAATAGTACCTTGGGATTTGCATGCCCTAATGGCAGATTTCTCGCCTTTGACGACAAGTTGCATCATTGACCTTCGATTGAACAATTCTGTGAAATGTTCGACTTCAAATCACAAATTCACATTTCATAAATTGTACTGATTACTTTGATAACCATTTTCATTATTGATGGTTTCTCTCACACTTGTTAACAGTTCACATCATTGACTGGTAATCAAGTGGTTTCTACCATGTTCTATTTTGACACAATCAATCGCATGGATAGAATTGTACTAGTTCGAGAAGTGGAAATCAAGACCCTAGATCTAGTTTCCACCATCCAGGCTGCGAGGATTTTTATAATTCATCATACAGTAGACTACTTATCACATATGGCTGCATCCATGTTCTGTCTACTACTTCATGTAATTATAAAATCATTTCTGTATCAGAACATGTAGTTAGTTTTGATTTGAGTATGGGAATGCCTACCTTAGCGATGATATACATACATACATACATACATACATACATATATATATATATATATATATATATATATATATATATATATATATATAACTATATATATATATATATATGCTTGCATTGAATGTTTTTTTCCAGGTTTCGACCGATGTGCTAACAACCCGATCCTCAGAATGATAAAGCACTTCACTCTTCAGAATTCTTCAAAAAACTCTTCAGACTTCGCACTTTAGGGGGCAATCTGTTACATTGAAATTCTTCACCATGACATTGAGCTATCTATATGGGTTCATGATTACCTATTTATTGCTTCCTTAGAAGTCTAAAAACATAAAGTTCCTAAATCAAGTCTTGGAACTGGAGAAAAGCTCTTAAAAACCCTAAAAACCCTAACTCCACACTTTTCCTAGTCATTCCCTGCGGTACCGTAGTTTATTGCTATAATAGCTGCAGTACATCCTGCATGTTCTGTTCATTAAAAATGCAGACCCTCGTAAAAGGTAAAATAAAGAGAAAAGTAAGTTCTAGAAGCCCAACTGGCCAAATATTCTCCCAGCTGGGGCCTTCTAGAAGAGCTATCTGGTCAAGCTTCACCCCTTCCATTCATGAACCTTTATCCCTTCATAAATGGAGCTATCCCTTGGTTTTTGGAGCTGAAACTACCTCCCTTCTGCTATAAATTGAGACCAAGTTTCAGTCTCAAGGGTACTTAGTACTTAGCACATAGAGATTTCAGAGTGCTTGCTTATTGCTTTGGAGAGAGTACTTAAAACTTGATGGTTTTGAGGGGAATTGCTGAATAAATATACTCTCCATATTCTGCATCATTGGCATGTGAAAGATTACATACTCATAGCCATAGCCTTATGCCAATAAAGAGAGTAAGAGTCTTCTCAAACTGAGGAAAACAACTGTTCAAGACCCCGGAAGAACCTGTACGAACATCAAGGCATCAAGGTTGTAAGGTTTCTTCCTTTATATTCAAATTTAATACAAATGGATTCAATTTTCTCATTGAGTTGTTCATATATCTTTTGAATGATTTAATTCTTAGATTCCTTGATCAATAAGATATATTATTGCTTTCAAATTATCATATTTTCCAGATGATTTTGATCTTGTTTTCCTATCTTTGATTGCAGATCTTATATGCTAGATCGATATCTTCTGGAGCGACTGGATTGAAGACCGAGCAAGTGTTGGACTTCAGGTAGGAGTATCTATCTGTAGTTAATGAGTAATTCTTAAGCAAGATAATCTAGAGGAAATGGTTTACATCTGTCTGTTTTTTTCTAGATATCCTTAAGATACTAGGGATATCTCTCTTGTTTGCAAGAGGGATTTTTCCATGTAACACTTTGGCACAACTCCTAATAGGGAAGAAGAGGGTGGCTCCATTGCAAAACAAATTGGCAAAATTAGAATCTATTAACATTTAATTATATGCACACATGTGTAAACAATTATTATTTTTTAAATACGTCATAAGGATACCTATATCATAATAGAATAATAATTGTACATCAGCATCATGAACACTTAAAAAACACTAAGATTTTCCAACATATCATCTTGATTGCCAGAACCTGAACCTTTGATCGTGATATTATCAAAATTTTCGTTCATCAAGTGTCTTAACTGTAAATGGTGAACATATGATACATTTTTGTTAGATTAACATATAAAAATAAACATGTATATGTAAATTACAAATTTCATTAAAATATTCACCCTAACCATTAACACATATCGATCCCATGCCCTCTTCCTCATGAATAATTAAGTGGTACCAACCATTGTGACAATTCTTTTCATATGTTCTAAGCTCTTAAATACTCATGTTGTGTGTAATATACACAAAATTAGCATGTGCATTATCTCATGCTATTTTTCGATTCATACAATTATCAATTCCATGAAGTCTAGTGTGAGCATTGTCTATGATGGAATCCATTTCTTCTCAACTAATTTGAGAAGTGGCATCCATCTTTGACCTCAAATTTCCCACACGAAGAGGTCAGCTTAGCAATGGTGGCTCAGGGCAAGGTAACTCAACATCACACTTAGCTCCCCTACAGTCACATAATCAACCTTTCCTAGGACCAAAAAATTGATGCAGGAGCATCATGGTTCCAAAATTTTGTACGTTTGGTATAATCTAGGGGGTCTTATATTTGAAAGGAGTTGATTTTATAATTATTTAATTAATGTAATTTTTAATGTTTTGGGTGATTTATGTGAGACACTTAGAATAGGATTTAATTAAAATTGAGAAGCATATTTGTAAATGTTCTCAAATGTAGGAGAACATCAGTGATTGATGAGTGATTAGTGTGGATTGAGATATTCTAAAAATTTGAAAATGTTAGATTAGTAAGTAGTTCATTATTTATGGAGGATCCTTAGGATTTAGTTTAATGTTGAGATCCTTAAGGGATAAAGAAGAGATTTTAGGAATTAATTTAGGACTTAGAGGATTTTTAGGATTTCGTTGAGTAACCTATGGATCTAAAACAGAATTGGTTATAGAACCTTTTGTATATTTTTGTAAAGCCTCAAAGTCAGACGACATAATAGAGAGATAGGAAAAAGGAGAGATATTCTTTTTAGCCTACGGGAACAGAGAGACAGGAAGAGAAAAAGGGCCATGTAAAGGCACATCAGGCCAAATATGGATTGTAAACATGTTTTTTGTATTTGTATCTGTACATTTATTTAATTAATGAGGAAATGAAATTCATTGTGACTGTGTGTCATTCCTTTTACGTGTCGAGTGATCTATAAACCATGGTATCTTTGTGATAAACCATGGTGAATGAATTCAAATTGAATGTATAAGTAAGGATTTAATGGTTAGGTAGAATCTGTGTGATTCTAGTCTGGAGCTAGTGGATGTTTGTACAGGTTGAATAAGAAACAAATCACAAATTCTGGATTCATAAAAGTAATATAGAATGGTGGTATGTATTTCGGATGGAAATAGTGAGTAAGGCATGCAGCAAGCATGATAGTCCCAATTTGGATTGAATACCAAATAGGAGAAAAAGCCCAGGAGAGATCAACAGTTTTAAAAAACTGAATAAAGCTAAGGAAGGATAGTGGAGTTGCAGAGAATCGACAGTAGGAAGAAGAGAAATAGACTAAGGCAGAATACACTTAGAATATTTCCAGAGAAGGTGATATGATGTCGAGGATCGAATCATAGAATCAATGTTTTAAGATTTAATGATAGATATTAGTGCAGGAAAAAGAGATGAAGAAGGGTCGCGTGAAGGTGAGCAGACGGTCATGATTAGATCATAGATCTGAAGGGGAAGAGATTGATGGTCAATATGACTTCAAAAGTTAAACAAAATAACTTGCGATGTGATGAGGTGAAGGGCGAGCAGTGAGGACCATTAGATCTGGGCACAGATCAACGGTGGATGGTGAATCGCAAGTTCGCACATCACAAATGTTAGTGAATAGCGTTAATACTTCATTGGATAAGTTAATTTATTTGCGATGTGGTAAGAATTGAAATTTGTGATGTGCCGAGGGAGGAGCCATGTGTTGGCATTACGTTGTTGCGCACATCAGAGATTTTAGAGGTTACCATTAAGAGTTTGCACAGTATGTTATTCTAGTTGGGATGTGACAAGGATGGGAGATGGCAATGTGAGATAGTACAGCGGGGCTGTTAGATCTGGCGAAGATATACGGTGGAGATGACATCGCAACTTCGCATATGTGATTGTATTTTTTACAATTTAAGTTGCAAGTTAAGATTTCCAATACTATGACGCGATGTGATTCGTCAAAGGATGGTGGGACCTTGGAACCCTTGTTCCGCATGTATGTAAGTATTTTGAGTTATGTGTGATCTGTTTTAAATTAACCGTTGTTGATTGTACGCATATGTATGCTGAGTAAAATTCCAAAATTGTAATGTGCTGCGTGAAAATAGATTTTATGTGGGCCATGACCCACAGGTCCACAGTAATGTTTAAATGAAGTTTCGTTCTGCATCATTTGGTATTGGATCTTGGGAACATACATAAAGTATACAGTTCCTGCTTATGTGGGTAATTGTGGGGTTAATTCCACTAACCCTGCATGAGTTGGATACTTTTGACCTTATGGTTGCATCATTTGGTATCAGAGTCCGGAGTAAATGAAAATTGTTATATTTGAAGATTGTAGAGTTAAATTATGTAGAAGACATTTGGTAGCAGAACATAATAATATTTAGCATGATTGTGGATCAAAGGAGAAGAATTCAGATTATAAATCTGAAATGGTGGACAAAAGTGCAGAAAGAAAATTCAAACAATGAAATCTGACAAATTGATGGTTGTTTTCTTGAGTAGAATGGAGATTCACTCGAATGTGAAGAATGGATGAGGACTGCTTGTGAAATCATGCATGTACTATTTTATTTAACTATGATTTGATTTTTTCAGGATAAAATACAGATTTAAGATCGATAGTTGCAGCTAATGAAGTATCTCAACATAAGAATATCATAGCCTTAAGAAGCGGTGATGAAAGAAGTGGAAAAGGCTTCTTGAGAAAGAACAGAGTGACAATGAACCTGAATAATACAACTAAAGGTTGGAAAAAGAGAATAAGAGTGTTCTCAGAAGGAAGTGGAATTGCAAAATCCAAGGAGCAAGGGAGTTGCTCGATAGAGGTTCTAGAAATAGAGAACCAGTTTTACCAAAAGACCAAGTTTGAAGGAGACAAGGCTTGGTGAGGTACTTGCAGCAAGTATGAATGCTTGTTGAGAAAGAGACACTTAGTGCAATTCACAAGTGAGCAAATGTATTTCACAAGAGACAGAAGAATTACTACTGATATTTGTAGTAGAGGTTACAGGAGAGACCACAACATAAGAAGAGTGGAGAAATATGTCAAAGCAGATGGCATGGATGAAGAGTATCAAAGAGAAAGGCTGAGATAAGAATCCATCTTAATTTCTTGATGTAGTTGTTCAAGAGGAGTAAAGAATACAATAGGTATGGTTATGCACTGAGAAAGAAATTAAAGTGGCATAGGCTAAGAGAGAAGAGAAAGTAGCAGGTAAATACACAGATAATAGAGGAGCTTAGGAAGCTTGAGTAGATAATGAATGTTCAATTGAGTTTGGAGAAGCTCAAAGCAGTTCAGCTACAACAAAATAAATATTTTGGGGAAAAACAATTTCCTTGTGAACTTGAATACGGAGCAATGATGTTTGAAACCTCAATTAAGCTACTGAGCCTTATGATTTTGAAATTAACAATTTTTGTATGGTTGTAGGTATAATACATGATGATGGACAATCTTTGGGTGTTGTTAAAGAAGAAGAAGAGGAGAGACAAAATATGAATTTTGTCTTAAAGAAAAAGGATGAGACAGTCAGGTCTCACAAGAAAGATTATACATAGTTGAAGGAAGATATTTCTTTTCAACATACTAATACAGCTCTAATCATAGGATGTTTGGCTTACATTGGTAGCCAAAATTAAGAAAAATAAGTTTACTTTTGTAAACGTCAGCAAGGTATTTTCTTTGATTAAGAAAGTAAATATGTGAAGGAAGGATAAGATGAAGATATTGTGATATTTTTGACAAGTTCAAACCAGCCTGAAGATTTGGTGGTCATGAAACCAAATGGAAGAATGAAGTCCTATGTTCTTAATACTAATTAATATTGTGTGAATGTAGGAAAAATACAGTCATTTGGAACTGTCATGGAGGAGAAAGAGCTTGAGGACATGTTTTCTGAAAGTAAAAATGAAGAACATAGTCATTTCTCTAAAGGAAAAGTTGGGATTATAATATCTCAGGAAAGAAAACAGAAAGAAATTTTTTTTATGAGGAAGAGTAAGACAAAGATGTGTTGCATAGGAAATCTAGCTGAATATTTCATCTCCAAGGAAGATAGGATTGAACTAGTGGAAGTTGTTAACACGGTAGACAAAGAGAAGTTGACCGTCATGGGTAGCCAAAAAGAAGAGCAGCTGTTGGAAACTCTTATGAGAAAGTCCAGAGATGACGTTATGTTTTTTAAGTGTAAGGAAGAGATTAGAGTGCTAGAATAACTATTGAGAGAACCTAAAAGTGAAGCAGAAATTACAGCCAAGGGAGAAGAGATGTTTGTAACATCTTAGGAGACTGAGATGAGTTTAAATTGTCAATTTAATGATGTATTTGTAGGTGATGAAGAATATACAAGTGAGGCTGTAATAAATAATATGGAGGACATCTTTTATTTTGAAGGTAAGAGAAAAGTTCAAAGCCAGTATGAGAATGAACAAGTTTTTATCTTCAAAGACAATAAAGGTGAAGGAGAATGGAATTGTAATCAGCAGCTGGAATAAAATGTAAAAAAAGGAAAAGAAGATCTCATGCAATTCAAGATTGTTGGGGTATGTTACAATGCTAATTCTTTCATGGAGAAGAAAGGAATAAGACATTAAAATGTATTATGCATCATTGAAGGACATCGGGAAGAAAAGGAAGATAGAAAGAGCTTTGAAAATTGTACACAAAGGAAAGGACAATAGCAGCAAAGTAATTTGGATGGAGAAATAGAAAATTTTATGAAGCTTATGAGGAAGAAACATAATGAAAGGAGTTGCGTAAGAAGAAGACAAACAACTAGTTGGATGAAAGGTTGGACTGTAACAAACATTGAAGGAAAATTCAATGGAGTGTGTTACAAACCAAGGTGTGGAAACCAGGAAAAGAAAGAAAAGACAACATAATACATGGACAACAGTTAAAAGGAGAAATGAAATCACTGAAGGATAAATTATGGGATCCAGGAGAACAATGATTGAAGACACATGATCTGGAGATCATGATTGTTTTCTACCTTGGGAGTCTGATGTCGGAGCATCATGGTTCCAAATTTTTTTACATTTAGTAGAATCCATGGGGTTTTATATTTCAAAGGAGTTAGTTTTCTAAGTATTTAATTAATGAAATTTTCAATGTCTTAAGTGATTTATGTGAGAAATTTAGAATAGGATTTAATTAAATATTGAGAGGCATATTTGTAAATGTTCTAAAATGTAGCAGAACATTGTTACACGTTATTTTGTCACCATGAAATTTGATTATCTATATAGGTTCATCTCTGCCTATATTATGCTCCCTTAGAGGTAAAAAACCCTAATCTTCCTAAACCAAGTCTTGGAATTGGAGAAAATCTCATTAAAACCATAAAAACCCTAACTCTGCACTTTTCCTAGCTCTTGCCTGTGGATCCGTAGATATTTTCTCTATAGCCTGTGGCACATCCTACATGTTTTGCTTATAAAACATGCAAACCCCCATAAACAGTCAAATAAAGGAAAATGTAAGTTCTAGAAGACCAGTTGGATGAATATTCTCCCAACTGGAAGCTTCTAGAGGCGTGATTAGTTCAAGCTTTATCCCTCCACTCATGGAGCTCTATCCCTTCACTCATGGATTTTATCCCTTGGTATATGGAGCTCAAATCCCTTCATGAGAGGAATCCATCCCCCTCTTCATGGAACTAAAACTACCTCCATTTCCCTATAAATTGAGCTCATGTTTCAGTCTCAAGGGTAGACACACATGTGGTAATTGCTGAAGAAATTCTCAAGAAAGGATACTCTATATACTAGTCATTTCTGGTATGAGAATGATCACACGCTCATGTCCATAACTTCATGCTAGTTTAGAGAGAGGAAGGTTTGTCAATCTGAAGGAGGAATGATTGTTCAGGACCCCGGGAGGAACTTGTGCAACATCAAAGCGAAAGGTTGTAAAGTTACTCTTTTCATACAATATAATACATATGGATCTCCTTTTCTCATTGAGTTGTTCTTGTGTCTATTTGAATAATTCAGTACTTGGATTCCTTGATCAGTAAGTTATATTCGTTGTTCTCAATTATTATATGTTGAAGGTTCTTTTAATTCTTTTGTCTATCTTTGATTGCAGGTTCTCATTATTCAAGAAGCCTCTTTGGAGCAACTGGATAAAAGATTGCACCGAACATCGAGTTTCAAGGTAGGGGCATGTCCTCTTTATTTTTTTATAATAATTTTGAATTGTGGATGATATAGAGAAAATGATTTACAAATGGATGTTTGTTTCTAGCTATTCGTAGGATACTAGGGAGATCGCTCTTGTCCACAAGAGGGATTTATCTGCATAAGAAAATGGCAATTCCACTGGGGAATAGAACTTAGTTTTTATTTTTATTTTTTAGTTTGAATTTTAAGAGTCTTATAATTTTGATTAGTCTAAAAATTGGGTTGGATAGATAACTTATCAGAATTCTTGAAAAGGAAATCTTAATTTTTATTTTTTCTGTATTTTTCCTGGCCTCCGCAGTTTTTATTCAAAGACAGTGCGGTAGCCTTCACATTTTTTAGTTCATAAAAGTGCGGGACCACACTATTCTCCATTGAAACCTCTAGACTTGTGGAATTTTTTTGAAAAATTAAGAATTCTCTTTTTAGGAACTAAATTTCTGTTTTTTCCCCAACTTGTCTTGACTTTCAAAGTCTTATCTGTGAGTTTCTTTCAACAAATTTTGTGTTTGAGTGATTTTTCATCTGATTTTAATTTTATGAGTGAGTGTTTGCTCTAATTTCTTGCTGCTCTATATCAGAAAACTTCATATACCTTAAGCTTACTAGTATGTTGTTGTTTTCTTGCTGAGTCTTTGAGCTTGTTGCAAACCTTGCTTTTACGAAAATTGGGTTTCATTTTCATTTGAAAATTTAGAAGAGTCTTAAGCTTACTAAGGCCTGAATTTCACATTAAACCATTTTTTGGATGTTTTCATTTCTTCTTGGTAGAAATTATTCTTGGTTCGATCACAAACTAAGAGAAAACGTCCTCAAACTTTCTAGACAGAGATCAAAATTAGAGTCTTTTCTTTTGATTTTGAATTTTATGTTTTTTAGGAGTTTAGATATGGTTTTATTTTTGGAAATGGTTTTTTCAATGATTTGTAGTTTCCGATCTCTTTGATAAAGGATTTCATTTCAAACGAGGAATTTATCAGTTCATGAAATTGAGTTCTCAAAGAAATCGTCTTCTTTTCAAAGATTTTTGTTTATCAAAGAAAGAATTGGTGCTTTAGAAAATTGTTAAATCTCTCAAATCTTTCCCTTAACTAATTTTCATTGAAAAGAAAAGAGTTGCACTTTCATATGGATGAATTTAGCATATTTTTTATTTGGGTCATAAAACATCATTGAAGTTTCACTTCCATACCTTCTTTCCTAAGAAACATCCAAATTAAAAACAACGCTTTAATAAAATTAATCTAGATATTTTTACATTTTCCAGGGCTCTTTTACACCAACATAGCTTAGGATAGTGTCTTGGAACAAGTTGTAATTAACATTCCAAGACAATTCAAACAAACAAGTAGCAATCTTGCAGTAGGAAAAATCCAATTGTAACATTTGTGCTCTAGGAAGCTCTTCTTAAAAGAGTTAAGCATGAGATCATGTCCGAACCAATGAGGTAATTGTACCTATCTCATTGGGAAAGATAGAAGATGTGTACATATTAAAAATGGTAAACCTCGGATAGACCATTGTTGAGGAGCCTGGGGTCACTTGTTGGTAAACCTTCGATTATAAAAAGGAGCCTTCAAGGGGACTGAGCTAGTTACTTTTCCCTTGCGTGTATATCGGATCATAGACTGTTCCCATAGGTACATTTTTTCCCGTTGGTGACCTTAGTGGCTATAAAATTTAGGATTTTTTCCCAAGGTGATGGTGGAGGGTAGGTCCCACTGTACCTAGAGCAGACGTTGACTAGACTCACTTGGACTTTCCAGAGGGTTTTATTCACTTCAAGATAGATGAAGTGGAGAAAATTGCACCAGAATGTTTCATTAAGCAGGTTGTCGAGGTAAATATTCCAACCGCCATTTCTGGATTAAAATTCTACGATGTTGGATTTCATCACCAACTAGTGCTTTTAGTGTGGGAATCTATTGTTTGTGCGTGGATTTCTCTCTTAGATTTTGTAGGCGTGTGATCAATTTGATTGTCCCTTTAGAGACTTTAGGACATTTTGTTGAAATTTTCTTTGATTTCGTGTGTTAAAATTTTCAATCATGGCTGAATTACCTAGACAATCACGTAGAATGCAGGGGAAACCCCTGAGTACACACTGAACTAGTTATAAAAACTTAAATCTGAGAAAGGAAAAACATCAGGGACTGGATCAACTAAACACGAAGAAACATCAATAATTATTCATCCTTAATACGAAGTAGATCAACCTCAAAAAGAAGAGAGTTCTCAAAGAAAAATTTTAATTTCTGAACTAGTTAAACTTGCTTCCACAACTATTGAATTATCAGCTACTGAGCCTGAAATTTCTGAACCAGAACTGAACCTACTACGTCTGAGCCTACTTCCGAGTTCATCACTCCAACCCCTCGTCGTCCTGATTCACCTAGAGTGAAGTATCGAATCACTGAACACATTCCTCCTGGCCTCATTAGTATTGAAGAAGTTACTGACACTGAGGAAGAAGTTATTCTTCCTTCACATCAAGAATCTGTAGATATGAGGCCAAGTGAATCGATTTACTATACCCCTTTCAAAGAAGATCCTTTATTTTCTCAGTTGACATACTTTCTACAAAATACTGGTCTAAACCATTCGCCACCCCGAATTCCCTTTTATGCCATACCAAGAGGTTACAGAACTCCATCAAACACGTCTGGTGAATCATCCATGTTTTTTGCATCACCATAATCATATTTGTATGGTGGTCCATCTATTCCCGTGCGATACCAGTCACTTTCTGGTACTTTCTCTGGAGCATCTCCTTCTCCCGACAAACATATACCATCATCTGGTCCAAATGAATCACACACTGAAATTTTGAGTGCAGAACACATTTACATGATGTCTGGACATATTCCTAACCCTGACCCTCAAGTTAGTAATTTACTGCCTGGGGGGCAACCTCAAGGACAGTACATACCTCAAGGTCAGAACATACCTCAAGGACAATATCAACCTCAAGGGCAGTACTGATTTTAGGGTCCGCAACCTATTCAAGGAGAGTACCATATGCCAGGGAAACCATCTTTCTAGGGACAATAGCCTCCTTTAGGGCCACATTTATACCCGGAACAAAAAATGTTTCAACGATGTGGGAATTATCCAGATAATTATCAAACATATGTTCCAAATTATCAACTCAGTTATGGTCCATCTTATGCAACACAAACTTCAATGGGACCTCCATATCCTGGAGTAAACATGGTGTGGGATCCATCCCAAGTTCAACAAAATTTGCAACCTAACGTGCAAGTACCCTATAATCAACCTGGTCAGCCAATTAGTTACAGTCAAATCCAACAATGTGTCCAACCTGTCCAACCTATGATTCAAGTTATACCATAGGTATCTGCACTTGGTACAGTTCAACAACCTGGTCCGAGTACACCTAGAACTCCAACTCAAGCTGGTGCACCAACTTCTATTCAAGCTACCACACCTATCCTTGGATTTTCTGCAGCTCTTATTTCTACAGCCCCTCAAGTATCACAAGAAATCCTTGTAGTCTCTGCACCATAACCTGGACCCACAATCTAGACTATTGTTCAAATGCCTATAGGACAACCTTGTACAAGTACAATTGTAACAAGCCAACCTCAGTTTCTTTATCAACCATATCAAGGACAATATCAATATGGGCATGTAGCACAAAATCTAGTTTATTAGTATCAACCATACCATGGTTACACGTATCAGATACTAGCTCAACCCCAATATGGTCCGGCTAATCCTGGTTATCCAAAGGTATTCCAATCTGGAATGCATAGGCTATACAAGGATAGCCTGGATATCCTCCTCCTGGTACTGGTATAGTTCTGCAATGTTATCAATTTTCTCAGCAGGACCCTAACCGTCGGTTTCCATTCATTACAACTTTAGATTTACCTGATTTGTCGCTCCTAATGAATGATCCAATATATTATCTTCCATATTTTCCGCCAATACTAAATAATTTTCCTAGTGATATCCATAAATTTGAAGGAAAATCAGGAGAGGACCCCTCAAACCATGTCATGACTTACCACCTCTGGTGCGCATCCAAATTTTTTATTGATGATTCCATTCGATTAAGACTATTTCAGATAAAACTGATAGGTTTAGCTAAAAAATGGTATATTGAACTACCACGTGGCTCATTCAACAATTTAAATGTTTTAGCAACAACTTTCTTAACACATTTTCAGTTTCCAGTCAGATACGAAAATGGCATGGAACTATTGACTTCATTAAAAATCTACATCTACGTACATATCTGATCACATACATGAATGGAAATGTGGAAGACGTTTAGTGAAAGTCTTTATTCTAGATCAGATATTGGTAGAATGGTTCATCAAATCGTTACTTCCAAAGATCATTGAAAATGTGGCTAAGGGAGGAGTTGTTACTGAAGAACAGGTCATTGCTCAAGCTCAGTACTTAGACCTAGTATATACACAGTCTCGTACATTATACGAAACAATTCCTGACTTAACACATCCTGGTCAAATAACTGCAAATATTTCAGGGCCTCATGCTGCAGATGGTGTAATTGGTTTAGTTAAAAAAAATAAAAGTAAGAAGAAGTCTTCAAAAAATACTTCTCCCATAATAAATTTACCAGATTCACCAAAAGGATATTCTTCCCTTGAAACTTCTACCGACATTCACATTGTACATTCATCTATGGCTAAATCCAAAACTGATAATAAGAAGAAAGGTAAGAATAAAAAAAAAAATCTTCATCTTGTAAAGAGAAAACCGAAAAGACTAAACCATCTGATGATAAACGAAAAAATAATTATCCTTGTCTCATCTGTGACAAGGATCACTTTACTAAAGAGTGCCCGCATCGGTCAGAGGTCTCTAAATTCATCAAAGGTTCACCCACATCCACTTTCTTGAAGGATCCTTTTTTACTCAAGGTAGAAAAATGATAGGATCTTCTTCACATTCATCAAGAGATATTTTAATGATGTCTGAGGTTATGGTTGTAACGCGATCACAAGACCATGGAAGTAAAAATCATGTTACTGGTAAAGAGGTAGAAAATTCTAATCCAACACCAGCTACATCTCTGTTGGTGTCTAATCCACTTCATATCAAGAAACCTAATCCTGATCTAGTAATTAAACTACCTGCTAAAGCTATACTTCGAAAATCAGATTTCAATCCACATGTGAGAGCTGCTCAGAACTATAACATTGTTGAAAACTTGATGATTTCCCCTTCTACAATTTCAGCCTTAGAAGTGTTGGAATCATGTCCAGCACAAAGGAAATTACTTTTATCACCTATTGGAGCTATATATCCTTAGGATTATAACCTCATGGTCTTCAATTCAGAAAATTTCACACCGAGACTCCCTCATTAGATGGCTTTTCAGATTCCAGTATTAGTAAAAAATAGACGAATTTTTTGTATTGTAATTGATGAGGGATAATCCACGTGCATAATGTCACTAAATTGTTGGAAAAATCTTGGTTCTCTGACACTCAACCAATCTCTGACAATCCTTAAAGCTTTTGATGGAAGAGGATTCCATCCGTTTGGAATTTTACAAGATCTACCTATAGAAGTAGAAGGCAAAATTGTTAATCTAGATGTGGAAGTTGTTGATGCCCCTCTGGATTACAACCTTCTTCTGGGTTGAAGCTGGTCTTATGCCATGACTATTTTCATTTCATCTGTATTTTTATTAGTAATGTTTCCACATAAAGGAAATATTATGAAAATTGATCAGTTGTCATATTATTCTTCTGACCGAGCTTCTACAGATAGTATCCAACATGTTGGAAAATCGACTATTCCCTATGAAGATGTTGGTGTAGCTTTAGTAAAAGACTCTGCTTTGATGGGAATTTTCTCTATGCATCCACTAAACGTACCACATACTATTTCCAAAATCAATATGATTTCATCAAGCACTATTCCATTCGATGAACCTTGGATAGTGTCTTTAGAGTCAGAAACAAATTCTTTCAATGGTGAGATGCCTTTGAGTCCTTTTGAAATGGAATATACAACAATATATTCATTTTCTAACAAAATTTCAACTAATCCTAATCCAATTAATGTGATCACTGAAGAATCTTCTTCAATATCAAGTTCAGCCTTGACATCTATTTCCAATCCTTTTCAACAAGTGTTTCATACTAATGAAAGTATTCAAGGATTTTTGTCTATGAAAAAATTACCATGGGATGATCTACATCATAGATCTTCGTTTTTACCTAATCTTGATAGGTTTGAAAATTATTTTTCCTCTATTTTTACAATTGATTATGTCAAGGAACCACAAAATCCAATATCGATTACAAATTTGGATTCTGATATTAATTTGGGAAACATTTCTACAACTGTTCCTATTGACATATCAGTTAAACCTAGAGTTGTTGAAAACATTCATATAGTTGCTTCTTGTATGATTGATGAAATTAATACATATAAAGCCCTATTTCAAGAATTCTGCGACATATTTTCATGGTCCTACAAAGAAATGTCAAGAATCAATCCAAAGATCGTCGTTCATGAAGTAAAGACATACCTAGATGAAAATCCTATTAGACAACAATTACGTCTGATACATCTGTGAAAAGCTACTGTTATTAAAGATGAAGTTGGAAAAATATTGCGAGAAAGATTTATTTATCAAATCCCATTAACAGATTGGGTATCTAATATAGTTCCCGTTACCAAGAAACAAGGGACTATATGAGTATGTGTCAATTATAGGGACATTAATAAAGGATGTCCAAAAGACAATTATCCTACCCCCTATATTGACCAAATCATTGATGATTGCGCCGGAAATGAAATGTTTTCATTTATGGATGGCTTTTCTAGATATAATCAAATAAACATACTCCCTGATGATCAACCAAAAACAACGTTCATTTGTCTTTGGGGAACATTTTCTTATTGTAAACTACCTTTCGGATTAAAGAATTCTGGTGCAAATTTTCAAAGTGCAATTTCTTATGCTTTTCATGACATTAAACATATTGTATAGCCTTATCTAGATGATTTACCTGCTCACTCATTGCACAGGGAAGATCATCCTACTCATTTACGAGAAATTTTTATGAGATGTAGGCATTACAGGATTCATTTGAATGCACACAAGTGTGTTTTTTGAGTGCAATCTAGATTATTACTGGGATTCATTGTTTCCAAATCTGGCATTCATGTCAATCCCTTGAAGGTTGAGGCCATCATAAATTTACCTACTCCTTCCACAATTCGCCAACTCCAAAGTTTGAAAGGGAAAACAAACTTTATGTGTAGATTTATCCCGATCTATGTTGAGTTAACAAAATATTTTACCTGGTTGTTGAAACAGAATGTTCCTTTTATTTGGGATGAGATTTTGGATCGATCTTTTGATGCTCTAAAACACCCGTTAACCCATGCACTATTATTACATCCACCCAATTACAACCAGGACTAATTTTTATACCTAGCAGCCTCTGATTCCACCATTGGAGTGGTTTTAGTTCAAGAGGATGAATTTCACAATGAGCATGTGATTTACTATCTAAGTCGAAATTTGAATCCAATCAAAATTAAATATTCACATGTGGAGAAATTGGCCTTGGCAGCAGTTCAAGTTGTCCAAATATTTTGTCATTACATATTGTTATGAAAGACAACTGTGATATCTAATAGCAACCCAATGATGTACATTTTGAAAAAAAAAAAAAATTGGGGGAAAATACTCTAAATGGATTTTTTTCCTACAAGAGTTTGATTTGGAATTCGAAAAATCTAAATCAAAGAAATCACTAGTCTTTGCAGAACTTATGTGTGACTTTCCCAATACTGAGACATAAATTGTGGTAGGGAATTCCATTGTAGATGAATCTTTATTTCTTATCAGTACATTAGATCCATGGTGTGGACATATCATCATTTATCCTCAAACCAAAACCTTTCGATGTGAGCTTTCCTGTTCAAATCGACGGAGGATCCATTACCAATATCAACAGTACAATATTGTTAGAGACATACTTTATTGTTATGGTGCAGATTTTATTTTTCAACGTTGTATAACTGATGAAGAGGCTGAAAGGGTTTTGAATGACTGCCACTCTAGAGTGTGTGGTGGTCATATGTTTGGGTATGCCACAGCCCAAAAGATATTTCGCGCTCACTATTTTTGGCTGTCATTATTCAAATATTCCATTCTTGCGGTCTGAAAAAGCCACAACTGCCAAATATTTGATCGAAATATGCATGCACCACCAACTCCTCTTCACCCCATAATTGATGTCGATCCTTTACGAAATGGGGCATTGATTTTATTACATGTAATTCTCACTCGGTCGAGGGGCATGGGTATATTATTCTCGCTGTAGATTACTTTACCAAATGCACTGAGGCGATGCCTACATTTGCGGAAGATGGAAAAAATGCAACTACGTTCATATTCAATCATGTGATTGCTCATTTTAGAGCACCCCAAGCTATTATCACTGACCATGGGAGTCATTTTTGAAATACAATTATGACCGAAATTTCTGATCAACTTGGCCTAGGCCATGTTAAATCTACTCCATATTACCCACAGGCTAATGGTCAGGTTGAAGCTGTTAATAAAGCTTTAACCACCATGATCAAATGGATTATCGGAACTCACTAATCGAATGGGCATACCATGCTTTTTTCGGAACTATGGGCATACCGAACCTCAGCAAAAAATACTATAGGGTTCACTCCTTTTCAACTGGTTTACAGTTTAGAGGTTGTGTTACCCATTGAATGCGAAATACCGTCACTCCAATTAGCCATAGAGCTACTACCAGTATCTCTGAATTGGAAAAATGCTTTTTGTACTTAGCACAATTATATGAGACTCGGTGCACCGCTGCATTACCTGTCAAAGCTCATAAAAAACATGTGAAATATTAGTATGATTGAAGTGTTACACCTTGTGTTTTTTCAAAAAGTGACCTTGTCGTAGTATATAATCAAGCTAATGATAAGCTAGGAGCTGGGAAATTCGAACCAATGTGGCATGGTCTTTACATTTTCAAGCGAGTGCTTGCCAAAGGGACCTATGAATTGACTGATTATGATGGGGTCTCTTTAGATAAGCCCAGAAATGGTCTTTATCTCAAGAGATATTATGCTTGATTCTTGTGTGAAGATCTCACTTGTATATTAGTTATTTTTCTAGTTAGTGTGCCTTAGATTAGATAAGTGTGGATAGTTTAAGTTTGTTTTTACTACTATCACTACTTATATTGATTACTCTTGATATTGTAGATGTCGACATCCCTTCAAACGTCCATTGGTTTTGTTTATGGTGCCTATTGTAGTACACGGAATATCTCTTCCGCAGCTTGGGTTATCTATTCACCCACTGATGAGTTAGTTTCTATGGATGGGGTAAGCCTTGGTCAAACAATGAAAAATATTGCATAATATAGCACAGTCATTGAGTTATTATCTGATGCCATTTCATTTGGTATTCGAAGTTTGATCATTAGGTTAGATTCAAAACTCATTGTATTACATTTAAACAAAGTATACGCAATTAAACATCCATTGTTATTGAGATTATTTTTTAAGGTTCGTCTCTTGGAATGACAGATTTCTTACATCGAATATCAACACATTTCAAGGAATTTAAACACATTGGGTAATGCATTAGCTAATCATGTTCTAAATAGAAATTTGCAAAATTAAAACAGTAAACCAAAACAACATTCGATACATGTTGAATAAGATATTCAGAGAAATTAGTAATATCATAGATAGGTTTGTTTTCAAAAAATATTACATCGTTTGTGATCATAGGTTTAAACACCTTATGATCTGAAAGATATTGATACAAAAAACAAAATATGTCAATCCACGATGATCATCCACTATCCATAATGATGATCATGGTAGTAGACTATGGCACGTGCCACCTTGTGCAGGAATATCCTAAACTGTCCTAGTACACTTGTAACATGTCTTTGAATACAGAGAGGAATGTCATCTGTCGATGTCTCAGGAATATCTATAGTTAACATCTCCAAGTTTTGTTCCATATCAGTTAGGATGTCTGTTGCCTGATCCTGTGGTGGTACTATAGGTTATGCTTTCTTCCTTTCAAAGCAGTGGAGTGTAACTGGTCTTCGTGGACCAACATCTGTATTTAAAATTTTGTTATCAGTTTTGGATGATAAAAAACAAATAAAAATTAGATTTTGAAACACACCAAAATGATTCACTTACCTGATTCATGCCACTGTGCCCCTGGAGGCAAGGACATCTCAGGATCACCTCTCAAATCTATACGCACATAAGGGAAGTCTGCAATTGTGAAGACTTGGTTCTGTAGCCACATAAAGTACGTCAGAGTGAACTGAGAAACTGAACTGTCGGCGCCACCATGGTAGGCCATTAATGCAACCCAAAGTACCATACGAGGTTCTCTAGGCTCTCCACGATCCACTGGAATAAGATGAGGGGAAAGAAGTGGAATTCTTTCCAAAGAAAAAGAAATCAGGATGGTGCCATACCCTAAGTCAGAGAATTGAACAAGATAGTTAGAGAAAGTAGTAATATCATAGATAGGTTTGTTTTCAAAAAATATTACATTGTCTGTGATCATAGGTTTAAACACCTTATGATCTGAAAGATACTGATAAAAAAAACAAAATATGTCAATCCATGATCATCATCCACTATCTGTGATGATGATCATGGTAGTAGACTATGGCACGCACCACCATGTGCAGGAATATCCTAAACTATCCTGGTACACCTGTAACATGTCTATGAAGATGGAGAGGAATGTCATCTATCGATTTCTCGGGAATATCTATAGTTAACCTCTCCAGGTTGTGTTCCATATCAGTTAGGATCTCTACTGCCTAATCCTGTGGTGGTAATATAGGCTCTACTTGCCGCCTGTCAAAGCGGCGAAGTGTAGCTTGTCTTCATGGACCAACATCTACATCTAACCTTTTTTTATCAGTATTAGATGATAAAAAACAAATAAAATTTATATTTTGAAACACATCAAAATGATTCACTTACCTTATTCGTCCCACTGTGCCCCTGGGGAAAGGACATCTTTGGATCACCTCTGAAATCTATACCCGCATAAGGGAAGTCTTCAATTGTGAAGACTTGGTTTTGTAGCCACATAAAGTATGTCGGAGTGAAGCAAACCACTGAACTACCATCACCACCATGGTGGCCCATTAATGCAACCCAATGTACCATACAAAATTCTCTAGGCTCTCCACAATCCACTGGAATAAGTTGAGGGGCAAGAAGTGGAATTCTCTCAAAAGAAAAAGAAATCAGGACGGCACCATACCCAAAAAATTTAACTTTGCATTTTTTTCTTTGGTTAGTTGGCCTTTCATATTGGCCAGTAGCCCTTTGCACCAATTGAAAATAGTGCCTCTAAAACACTCTACCATGGTCTGCATTTGAGATTTAGTGGCTACATGTGGAGATGCACTTCCACAAATCCTAGTTACCGTGAATGCAACTACTTTGAGATCAAGTCACAAAATAGTCTTTATGTCTATGCAATTATCCTTTGGATCTGCCACATCACTGCAAAACTCTTGTTTGTAACTAGCTATAGGTAGGCCACCCTATCTGGCTCCAAATAAGGATATGTTTTCTCCCCTTTTGGACAGTCCGGTGAGAAAGTAAATATCTTTGAGCTCAATTTCAAGCTGATGGTCGCCAATGATAAAACATTGATTTTGAACATCCCATTTATTCACTAACCATGTCATCAGCTCCACCTGCGCTCTCATACCCTGAATCGCTCGAAACTTATACAAACCAAAATTTTTAAGCACTCACATTGTTTGAGGATTATTCGTGGCTTCATTATCTGTATCTTCATGCTCACATTCTCTCCACTCTAGCATGGTGAAATAGTCTACAAATCGACGCATTTAATAGTTAGAAACTTTTTGAGTGGGAAACTTTAACCATTTTTGAGAGAATTTATAAATTTTAAACTGGTCATGGTGCCTCTGCAGTTTTTGTGCAGAGACAGTGCATATGTTGGCACGGGCTCTACACAAAAACCATGGTAGCTTGATATTTTTCTTTTTAGAAAATTATCGGGGTCCGTAGGTAATGCTTGCATGACCTGCGGACCCCCGAGAGTGAAATTTTAAACATAATTTCTCCTTAAAAATGAATTTAAAGCCAAAAAAGAGAATTTAATCAGATATAAATGAAAAGAAGAGTTTTTTGGATTACCTGGTTTTGACGAATCATGATTTGAGTGGTCGGTTCTCCCATTATCAACTCCATAACTTTTTTTCCAAAAGCTCTCAATTTGCAACTTTGAAGACAAAAGGTGAAAATGACAAACTCCTTTTTTTAGTTTTTGAATGAAAAAAATATTATATTTTATTTATTTTTCACTTTAAAAAGTTATTTTTTGATTTTTTTACTTATTGGAAACAGGTATGTTTAATCTTTCGAGTTTTTTGTGTAGAATACAAGTTTTTTCAGTGAAACTTTTATTTTGATGCTGAGTACGCTTTTATCAATTTTTGGGGCTCTTGAAAATTATGAAAAACCAAAACCTTGGAGTTCTCTTTTAATCCCTTTTCAGACTCTCTATATATGAAAAGATCTTCGAGTACTTGACTATTTTAAATCGTTAAAGGAAATGAACAGTCATCCTTTCAGTATAAGTTTATCCCTTTTCCGGACTGAAATGGACTATTTACGAAAAAGATATACGTTGACTAATTTTGGTCAATAGAGTTCTCTGCTACATTATTTTATCCTTTTTTGGGCTTAAGAGACTAAATTTATGAAAAGGTACAACCACATAGTTTACTTATGTTTTTCTTCTCACTCCCTAAATCTGAAAAATGCTGAGTTTCTCTTATACTCGACTCATTAAAATTTAACAGTAAAGGACCTGTCGATTACAAAAAGGAACGAACCACTCCTCCTTAGGGTTCAATTTTAATACTATGTTGGACTCATCCGAAGGATGAGCTTACAAAACAAGCAAATTTTATCCTTCTCAAGCTTATCAAAAATAAAGAGGTACTTGCAAGAAATGGTAGGGGGAAAAGAGAAAAGGAATCTAGTTGTTACTCTTGTATACCACCCTTGAACACGACACTTTTTGTCACACTTGTACCTAGGTTGGGAAAATCTTTTGTCTAACACTTAATCAAACCACATTGAAAGTCTTTAGCTAGTTTCTAGGTATTAGCTTTAGGGCAATTGTTACCAAACCATCTGCAGTGTCGTTATGTGTTCAAGAGTGAGTTCAAATAAACCATTTACTGCAAACATTTGTCTCCATTCACATTGACCATCCCTAAGTCAATTATTGCAAATGTTTCTTCAAAACTTGATCTAATGGTTTTGTGTCATGGGCTTTCCTACGACAGGTCGCTTTCTATCAATGATAGCCCATCATCTAGAAATTTGATCTAGAATCCTATCAGAACCTTGGGATTTGCATGCCCTAATAGTAGGTTTCTCGCCCTTTGACGATAGGTTGCATCATTGACCATCGATCGAATGATTCTGTGAAGTGTTCGACTACAAATAATTCATTCACACTTCATGGATTGTACTGAGTACTTTGAAATCCATTGTCATTATTGGTGGTTTCTCTCACACTTGTTAATAGTTCACATCATTGACTAGTAATCAAGTGGTTTCTACCATGTTCAACTTCGACACAATCAATTGAATGGATAGAATCGTACTAGTTCAGGAAGCAGAAATCAAGACCCTGGATCTATTTTCCACCATCGAAGCTATGAGGAGTTTTATTATTCATGATACAGTAGACTAATTATGACATATGGCTGCTTCCATGCCGTGTCTACTATTGACGTAATATTAAAATTATTTATGTACCAGAACATGTAGTTAGTTTTGATCTGAGTATGGGAATTCCTACCTCAATGATGATATACATCTATAGGTTTGAATTGAATGTTTTTACAAGTTTTCGATTGGTGTGTCTACAATCCAATCCTCAGAATGATAAAGCACTTCATTCTTCAGAACTACCTCAGACTTCACACTTTCGGGGGCAATCTGTACATGTTATTTTGTCACCATGACATTTGACTGTCTATATAAGTTCATCACTACCTATATTATGCTCCCTTAGAGGTCCAAAACCCTAGTGTTCCTAAGCCAAGTCTTGGAATTGGAGAAAAGCTCATTAAAACCCTAAAAAGCCTAACTCTGCACTTTTCCTAGCTCTTGCCTATGGATCCGCAAATATTTTCTCTATAGCCTGTGACACATCCCACACGTTCTGGTTATAAAAACTGTAGACCACTCTAAATATTCAAATAAAGGAAAAAGTAAGTTCTAGAAGACTAGCTAAACGAATACTCTCCCAACTGGAAGCTTCTAGAGGCGCGATCAGTTCGAGCTTTATCCCTCCACTCATGGAGCTTTATCCCTTCACTCATGGAGTTTATCCCTTGGTATATGGAGCTAAAATCCCTTCATGAGAGGAATCCATCCCCCTCTTCATGGAACTGAAACTACCTCCATTCTCCTATAAATTGAGCTCATGTTTCAGTCTCAAGGGTAGACACACATGTGGTAATTGCTGAAGAAATTTTCAAGAAAGCATACTCTCTATACTAGTCATTTTTTGCATGAGAATGATAACACACTCATGTCCATAACTTAATGCTAGTTCGGAGAGAGGAAGGCTTGTCAATCTGAAGGAGGAACAATTGTTCAGGACCATGGGAGGAACTTGTGCAAAATCAAGGCAATAGGTTGTAAAGTTACTCTTTTCATACATGATAATGCATATGGATCTCCTTTTCTCATTGAGTTGTTCTTATGTCTATTTGAATAATTCAATACTTGGAATCCTTATCACAGAGTTAGATTAGTTGTTCTCAATTATTATATGTTGTAGGTGCTTTTAATTATTTTGTCCGTCTTTGATTACAGGTTCTCATTATTGAAGAAGCCTCTTTGGAGCGACTGGATAAAAGGCTGCACCAAACATTGAGTTTCAAGGTAGGGGTAGGTCCTATTTCTTTGTTTATAATAATTTTGAATTGCGAATGATCTAGAGAAAACATTTTACAAATGGATGTTTGTTTCTAGCTTGTTCGTAGGATACTAGGGAGATCTCTCTTGTCCGCAAGAGGGATTTATCTGCATAATAAACATGACTGATTCTTGAGTGATTAGTGTGGATTGAGATATTTTGAAAAATTGTAAATATTAAATTAGGAATTAGTTCATGATTTATGGAGGATCCTTAGGATTTAGGTGGATCTTAAGATCCTCAAGGAATAAAGAAGAGATTTTAGGAACTCATTTAGGACATAGAGGATTTTTAGGATTTTGTTGAGTAACCTATGGATCTTAACCAGAATTGGTTACAGAACCATTTTTATATATTTGTAAAGCCTCAAAGGCACAAGACATAATAGAGAGATATTATTGTAAGCCTACGGGCATAGAGAGAGGAAGATAAAATGGGCCATGTAAAGGCGCATCAGGCCAAAGTTGGATTGTAAACAATTTTTTTTATTTGTATCTGTACATTTCTTGAACTAATGAGGAAATAAAATTCATTGTGAATGCGTGTCATTCCTTTTATGTGTTGAGTGATTCGTAACTTAGAATTTATGGTTTCTATGTCATAAACCATGGTGGATGAATTCAAATTGAATGTATAAGTCTCCCTGAGTGATAAAGGACTTAATGGCTGGGTAGAATCTATGTGATTCCACTATGGAGCTAGTGTATGTGTGTACAGGTCGAATAAGAAACAAATCACAAATACTAGATTCAGAGAAGTAATATAGAATGGCGGACTGTATTTTGGATTGAAGTAGTGAGTAAGGCATGCAGCAAGCACGATAATCCCAATTTGGACTGAATACTGAACAGGACGACGAGGATCAAATCATAGAATCAAATTTTTAATATTTAATGGCAGAGATCAGTGCAAGAAGAAGAGACGAAGAATATTCGCATGAAGGTGAGCGGACAGTCATGATTAGATCACAGATATGAAGGGGAAGAGATTAACGGTCAAGATGAATTTTCAAGTTAAAAAAAATAAATTACGATGCGATGAGGTGAAGGGCGAGTAGTGAGGACCGTTAGATCTAGGCATAGATCAATGACGGACGGTGAATCCCAAGTTCGCACATCCCAAATGTTAGCGGATAGCGTTAAGACTTCGCTAGATAAATTAATTTGTTTGCGATGTGATAAGGGTTGAAATATGTGATGTAGTGAGCGAGGAGCCACATGTCGGCATTATGCATTTGCACACATTGCAGATTTTAGAGGTTATCGTTAAGAGTTCGCACAATATTTTATTTTGGTTGTGATGCGACAAGGATAGGAGATGGAAATGTGAGATAGTACAATGGGTCCATTATATTTGGTGAAGATCTACGGTGGACATGACATCGCAACTTTGCATCGACGATTGTATTTTTTACCATTTAAGTTGCAGGTTAAGTTTTCTAATATACGATGCGTTGTGATTGGTCAAAGGATGGTGGGAACCTGGAACCCCTTTTCCGCATGTATGTAAGTAGTTTGAGTTATGTGCGATCTATTTTAAATTAAGCATTGTTGATTGTACACGTATTTATGTTGAGTAAAACTTAAAAATTGTAATCCTCTATGTGAAAAAGGAGTTTATGTTGGCCATAACCCATAGGTCAACATTAATGTTTAAATCCAGTTTCATGCTCCATCATTTGGTATTGGATCTTGGGAATGAACAGAAATTATAAAGTTCTTGCTTATGTGGGTAATTTTGGGGTTAATTCCACTAACCCTACATGAGTTAGATATTTTCAAACTTATGGTTGCATCAAAAATTTAGAGGGAGGGTCATTATAATTGGGTTTCATTCTCAAAAATAATTTTGCAAAATAAAGAGGAACCTCATCGTTCCATGGTATTCTTCCATATGTTGCAAGGTTCCTATCATACAAATGGCAAGCTATATTATGGTGCTTGAAATATTTCACCTTTAGAATCTTTCTTTTCGGCCTTCCTTGAAATTAAATATGGATTTTTCCATTTATTTTGTAACTATGTTTTTAACATCATCCCATGTATCAGGACCCATTACTATTTCCTTTCTTTTCCTCATCACTTCTACAAAAGTATCACTGGTTGGCCCAATATTTTTATAAACATTTAAAAGTGTGCTTAAATAGTACGTAACTATTTCTAAGCTTTCTTGACTCTCACTAGGGAGTTTCAAAGACAGAAGATCTTTCTTCAATTTTGAATAAAGATGTTAACACCTTTGTAATGTGCATTGTTGGATGTTTGTTTCCCAAAGTAAATCAAAACTTTCAGAAGGATAAGTTGTGGTTGGTGTAAAACCTTCTTCTTGAATAACGCGGTCAAGCCTATGTCTTTTTCGAGCAACATTTCCACCCTCTGCATCAATATATAAAATTACGTATAAATGAAAAAAGAACATGTGAACAAATTTGTACAAATTTTATTTTTAACCATAAAAAAATTATGTAAATAATTTAAAAAATTAATAATTGAATGAAAATAATATTCATCTTGATGGCCACCTCGAGATGGCTGAGCAGCATCATGCCCACCTTGAGATGGTTGAGAACGAGCATGACCACCCATTGATTGGCCACCACCCATTGGTTGAGAACCAACATGACCACCCATTGATTGGCCACTGGGGGAATGTGTACCACCACCCTCACGCAATTGGCCCCCATCTATTGATTGGCCACCAGGGAAATGTGTACCACCACCACCCTCACGCATCGAGAGGGAAGCTTCATAGATAAATATGAATTTCTAATCAGTTCAAAAAGACACACATACATATAAATACATGCATATGATTGAGTAGATTGCGTGAGCCATGGCCAGGCTCCATTGATTGAGTAGATACTCTTTTCCTCTGAACTCCTAAAAAAATGAAATTTATTAAAAATTAATTTAACTCAAAAAATTGATAAAAAATCAATTCCATATGTATACATGTATGTACACGGGGATACAATTATATATTCAATAAAAAATCAATTCCAAATGTATACATGTATGTATGGGGATAAAATTATATATTCAAATGCCATTTAAAAACATGCACATTTATTATAAATACCATAAACATCCCTCGATCCATGATCCCCCTCTCTCGTAGAGGCATGGGACTCGATTGATGTTTGCCTCGAATAATCATGTGCCAATTGATCATCCTCCATGATATATATATGGATATCTACAGTTAAATAAATATTTAGTAGTTTATGATATGCAACATTAAAATATTTGGTTTTAAAATTTTCTTTCTATATATATATGAAGTTGATTTTGGCTTAAACTACTTAACACGGATTTAAACCTTGTTTATTTTTCCAAACAAAAAATTTAACTTTATTCAACATGAAAAAGGATAAAGTTATGCTCAAATGAATTCAATCACAAATGCACCATCACAAAGATAAAACCTAAATATAAATAAACAACAAATATAATTTTCGGGGTTATGTATAATCAAAATCATATATTTTACCCCTTTCCCCCTCTTTTCTTTTCCACTATTCTCCAAACATCATCATTGGAAGTGGTTGTAGCTATTGGCATATGATTTTATCCCACTTATGGAGTAGCTTCTTTATCCAAAATCAAACTTTGGGATACATGTGATCACTTTGTCTCCCATGAATCTTTTCCTAAATGCATTTCCTATGTTATTTCCTTAGAGATAATGATCTCCTTGAAGTCTTCCCCCTTCGGATGTCTTCTTTTGGACCATTATTTATCTCTTAACCTCCTTTAGCTTGGGTTTGTTTTCTGAAATCTGATTTTGTTCTTCTATCTCTTCATTCTCCTCTTCTGTATTATTTGGGAAATTCCAACCCCTATAATTTGGACCTTGTCACTTTTTATTTTTTGGACCCTTTTTGGTTTGAGGGAAATTTTTTTGTAAATTAACACTTTGGAAATATATGTGAAATTTGAAAGTTGTGTTCTCATAATCGAGCACCTAATACCATTAAAAAATTTCATCTTTTAATAGGATACAATCTAGAAGACCCTTGTTGAGGTCCATCTCAACACATATTCTTGCAAAAGTAAATATTTCCTTTGATGCTCTATCTATGTTGGTTGTTTTGAACTTTCCAAAACTATTTCCAATGGAATAAAATACTAAAGGATGCCAAAATGGAATATGGAGGTTTCGTAACCTTACCCAAACTAGCATCTTTGTTACAACCATATTTTTTGCATCAAAACTTCGAAATCAAGTTTGTATGAAGAGCCCAAATCTTCCCAAGAACCACGAGCCTTCATTGAGATATTTTTCCCTTTCTTGTTATGTCTCAAAGAGTACTGTGAAGAAACCCTTTGAAAAAAAATATATATCACACTTTGTCAAACAAGAGTGCACCTAAGGAAATAATTCTTCTGGTTTCGGAAAAAATCCAATAAATCGACATATTAATGTCGTATTTTTTAGATAAGTGAAATAAATTTTTAGATCTAGAGGCTTGAAGTCCAAGACTAGAAACCTATCCATTTTCTCCATTATGTATGGACTAAGTAGATAGGAACATCTTTCTGTTGAAGTGTAATTCTTTCATTTGACTTCATCCTTAAATGAAGTAGGTCCATAAGTTTTCCTAGGATTTTCATTAATGTTTCTATGGGTAGAAAACCCTCCCTCTCCTGAAATACCACCCGACAATTTCAGGTTTATGAGTATCATTGAGTTATAGGTGATGCCATATTCCTACAAGTTAGTATCATCTTATAAAATAGTTCCTTCATATATTAAATTTCGAAGATTTTTTGGGTAAGAAAATCTATTTTGGATTGTCCTTTTCTAGTTCAAAACTATGTCCACATCCTAAACATCGAAGAGAAATGATTTTCCACTTGGAGACTTTGCAAAAAATTGTAAGATCTTCATTGGAAGTTGTTAAGTTACCATATATGGCATGAATCATACCATATCTAAATTTACATATTGCTCCTTAGCCTAATCTGCAATGAAAATAGGTCCTGTGGACCATTGGTATGGGATAAATCTCACTTCCATGTCTAGAATCAACTTAGTAAAGTAAAAGAGATTCACTTCTCATTGGATCAAAGTCAACGCATACCTCTTGACCAGCTCTGAAAAAAGAGCCATGACAACATGCTCAAAGAAAATATCGTTAAACATTTTGAAAATATATATACGATGGATCAAATCTACTACTATTATGGCTAGCAATCCTTTTCTAACTATTAGAAAATGTGATTTAGGTATCGGGCATACCAGCGAGACACAGAATAATTTGTTCCTCCAATGAGAGATCACAACGTTGGAAATGTTAATGAAGTTGCCTCCACACTACAAGGCAGCTTCCCACCCTTAATCGAAAAATATTTACTACGAATCACTCCGTTTTCATGCATAGGAGATGCCAATATCCAAAAAATAGACTTTGTTTATATCAGATTGGATTTGAAGCTCAACAATGACAACCAACGAGACATCACATAAAGAAACCCTAACCATTTCGTTCCCTACTCCCCAATTCGACATAGGTTAAAGCATGTTTAAATAGCTTACTCTCATTTTTTTTTTTTACTTTTAATAACCTTAGGCATAATGTAAGAAAAAACGTATTTCAAAATTTGTAAATATTTAATTTTCATTTATTTTTATAACTTTTTAAAATTTAATCTAATGGAAAAAAAGGTATGGGAGGGATGTAGTGGTGTATAATTATTATTACTATTATTATACGATTTTAAGGTCACGAGCAAGGCAGACACCAAATTGGTGTGGTGAATAAGACCCCCTTAATGGACCCACTTCTGTGCAGCAATTTTACTGCTAAGTCTACGAAGGAATACATACTCTACTCCCCTCTTGTTTTGAGCTTGTGACCACTTAGGAGGAAACACATTCTCTTAACCATTAGGACCACTCAAGGTGTATAAGCACATAAAATTATGAAACCATATTTAAATTTAATTAATAAGCGCATAAAACTTTAACACTTACAATAAAACTTGGGGAATCGATGATATTTGGAACATGGAATTGAAATTATGTATCCCTACGATGTAATAACATAAATAGGGTGAAATAATAAGAAGAGAATCATATTGTCCTTAATTTTTTCGATCGATATTGATGTTATGGTTGCATATTTTTTGTCTATAGTTTGTAGTAAAGGAGAGGCTCTACAATTGAGTGCACAGAGGCCTTAGTATGCACTTGAGTGTGTAGACCAAGAACTATTCATTGTACGAAGAATCATTGTTATAAGCAAAAATTCTTGTTGACGTAGCCCTTCGCTGGGGTGAAGCATGGTAAAATGAAATTCTCATGTGTTTATGTGTATATTTCTTTATTATCTGTCGTAGCATAGTATTTTGTACAGTTGTATTTATCTTCAACACAATAATGGGTTATGATTTTATATGGCATGTTAAGTGATTAATCTAATTGCAACAAAGTTCTTCATGAATCTTAAGGATAAGAAAACATAACAATACCACATCCCCATGTACCCCAAGGCTATAGAAACATGTTTCTACATCCTCCCATAATCCCTTCGAGTGAAACTACGATCTTCTTGCAGGTTTTTCCCGAAAGGGCTAATGATTGTGGGTTTTGTTGGTGTGTAGTATAGATCAGTCCTGGGTCAGCCAAAATCGAAACAACATTGTGGTAGGAGGATAACACATATAAATTAGGTTCTAAATCCATAAAATCCATTTTGGAATATTCCTTCATAAATAGGCTTTGGTGAAGAATGGGACGAGACTAGGCCAAGTGGATCCAACCTAGATTAGTGGACGAATTTTGGAAACCAATGATTTTCTTAACTGGGCCAAGGTGAGGGGAAAGGATCATATAAAAAATTTCATCCATTGATGTCGAATTGATCCTACTAGGTTCTAGCCTTGGGAAAAACTAGGCTAAACTTGATCCGAGAGATAGGTCTTGGGGTATCAGGAGATTCCACCATCAAAACTTCTTCAAATTTGGAGGAGAGTTAGGGGACCCAAAAGATAAGTTGTATCTAGGAGATCAAAGTTTTCCCATGGCTAGTTTCTCAGGAAATTGATGCCCTAGGTGACCTAATGGGGCTAGACCTAGGAAAAAAGGGGAAAAAAGTGAAAAATGGGATTAAAATGATCACCCTTTTTGATGGACCAGTGCCTGAATCACTTGGGGATATTAATTCAAGGATAATAATGAATAAGGATTTAGTTTCTTGCTTAAGGAGGCTCCAAAAGTAAACTTCATCCGAAGATGAGGAAAGAGAAGAAAATTGAATCTTAATCATTTATAATTTGTACAAATGGTGCAATATTATCAAGATAACATGATCTCTAGGAAATTTCATTCATCTAACAATGACCCATGAATAGAGTAAGCTAAATAGACACACAATTCCACATTTCATTCATGCAGCAATTAGCCTTAATTATAGAGAAGTTCAAATAATTGCAAGAAGAAGAAAAATAATGTTAAAATTTCACTTACAATGTTAGATTGTATATCCAACCAAAATCACATTTGAAAATATGAAGCGCGAAGACAGAGATAGCCCAAATCCATACATCAAAATTCATCAACCATCCAAAAAAAAATCCTCCAAGGAAAAAATATGAATTTCTCTAAAGATGGAGAGATCCCAAGTCAAGTGCTGAAACAAATGAATACATACAACTCCTATTTATACACCAATTAGGATTTTTATTTATCTAATGGGACTACATTATCCCCTAAACATAAAAGGATGTGCAAATAACCTAACTTTTGGTGACAAGCCCACCGAGCTAGCTCATAAATGAAATAATAAGGCTCTTGGGAGTTCTAATAATGATCCATTCATGTTTTGGGTTCCTCTAAGAGGCCTGATGAGGTACATATGTGCGATAATGTTGAATACAATTCTCAAAAGGTGATGGACAAGGGTGTGGCCCCTTATTCTCTAAGTATTATACCTGTGGTTCTCCTAGTGGGTGTGCGAGAACACCAATGACCCCATGGGTCTCTATATGAGTTGAAGATGCATGTAGATCATATTTAGGGTCTCAAATGATGGAATTAATGTTTCCATATTATCGTACAAGTCCTAGGACACCTGCAAATTTTGTGGTGCTCCTGTGGGGACAACTGGGCATAGTTTACCAAGTGCATCATCCTCATCCCAAAGGTGGATCTCTAGTAATCTCTGGACATCGGTGGGGATACATGGAATTTTGTCTATTATTTTTTAGGTCCATGGATCTATACAAACACCCTATATGTGCCAATGTATCCCTCTCTGAGAGTAGGAACACATATTGGGCAACGAAACCAAAATGGAAACCATCTGCAGTCCTCCATAAGATTCAATTCATCCCCTAGCTTTTCAATACACAAATTCATTAGAGTAGTTGTGAAAAAGTTCTTACAAACCATTGTAAGCAAGAGGGCCCTTCATAATTGCATGTCTTTCCGTAGTGGGCTTTCGCATGTGCTAGTGTGTCAAAGCTCCAAAGGAGCTTAGACAAGTACCTTATTAGGTGGTTTCTACCCTTGTAGGGGATAGTACATCCAAGGCAAATCCATCACTGAAGGTGGAGTCATGTGAAAAAGAATTGAAATGGAGTAGGGAATTAGAGTGGAAATCCTAGGCCACATATTTTGGCACAAGGGAAACTAGAGAAATGGAATCTCACACCTCAGTGTATAATGTGTACGATGGAGAGATCCTAGTACATGAGGTGCCCCGACCCATATTTTTCCACCCTTGTTAATATGCCTTTTTCCTTTTATTAATTTTCTTCAATTAACTTCTCGGGTCTCAAAGGACAAGAGCATGATGTGTAACATATAATAGTGATTACCATCTTTTAGGTAGGGTGGTTCATTACCCTCAAGGGGTTGGGATAATCATGGGTTCTTGAATGATAAAGAAGGCTCATCTAGGGCCTATTGAACTAGGGTGATGACTATGCATATGGGGTAGAGCTCATGTATTTTATTTTTCCCACATGCTAATTATTTTTTTCCTAACCATATTTTGCATTTTTTGGTACAATTTTTTGATGAATGTGGCCATTTATGTTTTTAATTTTTATTTTAGCTACTTTAACCTCCAGGGCATTGTTCCAGGCATGACCCAAGGTATGGGAAAGCGGATAGGGAGGTCGATCCTACGTTGACACAAAGAGGCGATGTAGACTTAGGTGGGAGAAATGATGAATGAGGGTATAGTGAGTGGAAAGGGAGTAATATATGGAGATAAAGGAGAAAGACCATGCAACCAAAGTCATATTTTCCCAAGTAGTATCACCTTAGAACCAAATGGCCAATAAAGGATATCCCACAGGACTAAGATCCAAGGGTAACATCCAAAAGAGATCAAGGGGACAAGAGAAAAAACTAAGAACACTCTTTCTACCAAATCCCCCCATCAATCCATGCCCGAAAGTGTCCATGATAAGTAACCAAATACTCAATTATCAAATGAAAAGACACACCTTTAGATTTAGGAGGCCCACCTTCAAACATATGATCAATACAGATAAGTGAGGGACCACATGGCTGGATCATGTGGCAGAGAAATGGCCCAACAAGATAGTTGAGGGTTGCAAGGGCATGTTGGATGTGAGCTGAGGTCCATCATGGAGAAACATTTTGTAATATTCCAAAAATTTAGCCTCCAAGCTAAATGGAATATTATAGTTGTTTTATCATTAGGTCAGTAAATAAATCGGTGGGGAGGCCCATAAGTCTCTTGAGTAGCAATAAAAACACTCCTAATGAGAAAGGAGGAATAATAAGTAGCTAGATTAAGCACCTTTGGGTGTGAACAGGGGTTGGATCATGTTGATTCAGTCAACTTTGACCAAGTCAATAGTGCTGTCTAGATACATTGTATCTCCTTGATGAACAACGTAGTTTTAGTGGAGGAAAAATTGCATGATATTGGTGGAAAATATGGATGGGACCCAATGTGGAGAGGCTCTAATGCTATATATGGAGGGGATAGCAACCATTGTGATTCATATTTCGATTATCATTTTTATTGGTCTTTTTAGACTTTGCTTCCTCTTGCTATTTAGCAGGGTTGCAGTGTTGTTTAGCATAAGGGTGTTCCTGTTAGAGAATACCTAACTCATCCTTAGGGAAGGAAAGGTCCTTTGGGCTACATTTCCTTAGTTCGGCATTTTTTTCCAAGCTACCTCCTTCAGCTACAACGTAGGTTCTGTTTAAATATAGGTTGTGTTGTAGGGTGCAGCAAAGGAGGATCTCTTAGAGTCATTTCTAGGCTTGTTTTTTAGTGGAGAGGTTGTCTATCCATTGGAGGATAAACAAGGAGGACTCCCGGGCATATTTTGACTTCTTTGGCATCAATCCAACCATATGCTATCCCTCACAGCATAGTTTCCATCCTGAACTGCGTTATTTTTGGAGGCATATGCTTGGAGGGTTCATTGAGTTTATCAGGAGGGTCTATTTTTTAGTAGAGGGATCAGCCTTATAATTAGAAATAGCATTGGAGGAGGATATCATTATTTCATATTTTTCATAGCCTCATTTCATATCAGATCTAGTTTGCAGTGGCACATTAACCCCTGGGTTATTTGTCACATTGTATATTTCTTGGTATTTCTAGTAATCCTTTCCGGGTTGGCTAGAAATATTGTATTAGAGCCCACATCTTCATTGCTGGGCTTTATTTTGTTTCTATTAGCTACATTCAATTTATATATGTATTCAGCAGTAGCTACACTATTATAGACAGCGCTATCACCTCTCTCCGGTATTCTATACAGTTATAGCAGCTCATATGTTGATTGTTTTATTCATTGGAGACTTGTTCCCATTGCTTGAGTGGCTTGTCCCTCATGATATTGTTGTATATTTCTACTGATATCTTAATAAAATGATGGTTGTACATTGATCCCTTTTATGTCATGTTCATATTTGCAAAGTTTTACATTTTTATGTTCATTTATTGCTGCAATCCCATTTTGGGATACTACAGTGGTATCAAAGCATAATCTTGGCTCAGCCTGTGCTTCCAAGACATTATGTCATTTGAAGGAGAAGCTTATTCTCACAGAAAATAGAATATTCATAGAAGAAACAAAGGCATGACTCCATTATTTGGAGAATTGAAGGAAGAGAGGGTCTCCCTGCTTCTTTTCGAAGCTATGAAAAATATCAAAGAAGATCTCAAGGAGATGAAAGGGGAGAAGTGTGGGAAATTCCTGAGAGGGTTTGAAAGTGAAGCAAGCCCTAGA